>CM057830.1:91721081-92203581 GCA_030068075.1 Paguma larvata
AGACTTGCTAGATTATCCCTTTAGGAGAAATTTCCAGAGTTGAAACTGCTTGCTCCAACATTAAACACATTTTTAGTATTAAGCAGCTCTCTGGGAGGGGCGCCTGGGTGGCTCAGTCGGTGAGGCGACGGACTCTTAATATCAGCTCCGGTCAAGATCTCACGGACGTGGGATCGAGCCTGGCTTCAGGCTCCGTGGTGGGCGTGGCGCCTGCTTAGGAGTCTCCCTCTCCCCGAACCCCCTCGCAACCCCTGCGCGCACTCTCCCTGTCTCAAAAGAAATAAGTTTCTTAAAAATAATAAATGGAAAGCCCTCTGAAAACAGACGGGTGGTTGCCAGGGGGGAGGTCAGTGGGGGGATGGGTGGAACAGGTGAAGGGGTCAAGAGTACACGTACTGCGAAGAACACTGAGTACAATCCGAAACGAATATAACCCTGGATGTTAATTATACTGGAGGGTAAAAATTAATTTAAAGGAGGAAGAAATGTGCTTCTGGAACATACTTTTTTAAAAATATGTTTTAAATGTTTATTTATTTTTGAGAGAGAGAGAGACAGAGACAGAGTGTGAGTGGAGGAGGGTTAGAGAGAGAGGGAGACACAGAACCGGAAGCGGGCCCCAGGCTCTGAGCTGACAGCACAGAGCCCGACGCGGGGCTTAAACTCATGAATCCTGAGATCAGGACCTGAGCCGAAGTCAGATGCTTAACTGTCCGAGGCAGCCAGGCGCCCCTGGAAACATCCCGTTAAATTGCTTGGCAGAAAGTCGTCGCCATTTACTCTTGTGTCAGAAAATGCCCACGTTCATTTCCGCTCTCCCGCGCCAACACGGGTTATTAATATTTTTTAAGCTTTGCAGTCCGATAGGAGGTGAACGGTACATCAGTTTTTCAAACGTCGATGAGCCAGTCGTATTTCTTCTTTTGAGGATTCGAGTGAGCCTTCTTACAGACGTATTTCCTTGTTTGTAAGTCTTGCAATAACGGTCTCAACCCCAAGATTCTGTTTCGATAAGTCTGGGGTGGGGCCAGGCATCCGTATTTTTGCCAGCCACCCGAGGTGATTCTGATGTGCACAGAAACACTGCTCTAGACCGCTGGCCCCTACGTGCGCCCCTGAGAAATGAGGACTTAGCTGCTGCTTAAACCCTCCCTGCTCGAGGCATGCGTTAGAGCTGAAATTTACTCTAAGTTCCCCCGTGCCCAAGCCTATCTCTGCTCTTTGGAGCCGCACAGACTATGTTTGCTTCCTCTTCCTCCGAAGCCAGAGAGGCTTCGTTTCTTTCCTCTATGTTCTCACGTGACTTAGTCTCAAGATTCTTCACCAGCATGGTCATTCTGTGGGCTCTTTTCCAGAATTTCATTGCCCTACTTAAAACGTGGGAGGCAAGAGCCCGCGCGCCAGAGTCAGACCTGGGCTCGAATCTGGCTTCTGTCACCTGCGTGTAAGCAGATCAAGATCCGAGGCAAGTAGCCAGATCTTGTTTTCCTTATCCGTGAAACGGGGATAGATCGCCGTCCCTACCTTGGGTAGTTTCTCATGAACATTAAAGGAGGTAGTATATGGAAAGTGTCTCATGTCTAAGCGATTTGTAAAGGTTTAGAAAAAGGGGTGCCTGGGTGGCTCGGTCAGTTGAGGTGTGCCTCTTGATTTCGGCTCAGGTCATGATCCCGGGGTCCTGGGCTCAAGCCCTGCGTGGGGCTCCGAGCTGAGCGTGGAGCCCACTTAAGACTCTCTCTGCTCCTCACCCGCTCATGTACACATGTGCTCTCTCGCTCAAAGAAAAAAATAACGTTTAAAAAAAGATCTGGTGGGGGCGCCTGAGTGGGCTCAGTCAGTTAAGTATCCATCTGACTTCGGTTCACGTCATGATCTCACAGTTCATAGGTTTGAGCCCCGCGTGGGACTCTGTGCTGACAGCTCAGAGCCTGGAGCCTGCTTTGGATTCTGTGTCTCCTTCTCTCTCTGCCCCTACCCTGACTCATCCTCTGTCTTGCGGAAAAAAAATAAAAAATAAAAAAGATCCGGTGGAAACAAAGATATTCTAGAAGGGTCTATCATCACAGATGGGGGAGGGGGAAATGTTTCTTACCCTTTCCGGATACTAGCCAGGAAGTCAGGGGCTGTGTATTCCTTAGTTCCCAGCGCCTCACACAGTGCCTGTGATTCGAGAAATACGTTGGCGGCAGTATATGGGATGGACAAGGTGTTAGGTGACTGAAGCCCAGGTAACTAGTTAAAATATAGTTACATAGTTCCGGAGAGAGATAAGAAAGGCCTACCCCAGGCAGTGAGAATGGAGATAAGGGAGAGGATGTAAGAAATGTTTCAGTGATAGAATCAACAGGATTGGGGGATTTTTCTTGAAGGGGGAGGATGAGAGAGGAGGTGGAGTCAAGATGGCGCTGAGGTAGTTCAGCCTGGCCGAACTGGAGCAAAAGCGAGTTTGGCGGCAGGGGAAGGGAAAAGAAAATGAGCAACGTCGTCCTGAGAGTGTCGTCAAGGACAAAACCAGATTTCAGTGAAGTCGGGGTTAACGTGGAGAGAACATTTCAGGCAATGGCTGAGTATGTTGTGTTGTGTTCTGGCAAAAGACTAGGGCTTTTTTTTTTTTTTTTTTTTTTTTTTTTTTAAGTTTTTAAGTAAGCTCTGTGCCCAACGTGGGGCTCAAACTCACCACCCTGAGATCAAGAGTTGCATGCTCTCCCGACCGAGCCAGCCGGGCGCCCCAAGCCTGGGGTTCTTGAGGACAGAGAAGCGTTCCAAATGGGACCAGGAAGGGGAGGAAGAGCCAGGGCTGAGACGAGATCGTAGGCAAGATTAGCTGATTAAAGAGGTTTGCACCTTTGGGGGTGATTAGGGAAGTGGGAGGCAGGGCGTGGAGGAATGGTCCGGAGGCCAGGCCCACACTTCCAGTCAGAACAGGAGATGGGAAATTAGGTCACGTCACCCCCCCCTCCCCGGCTGGCTCCCCCTCCCAGGGTTTGAGCTGCGGGGATGGGGGCTGCCTATGATGCTTCCTGCCCCCCCCCCCAGGGACTCACAGGCCCGGAAGGGAGATTAGATGTATGCAAATAACCCAAAGGGAGAAGGCAGAAGTTGGTGGGAGGCTAGAGATTTCTGTGTTGAGTTACAGTGACTTCTCTGCCTTCCCCGCCCCACGTCCTTTTTTTTTTTTTTTTGCGATCCTTCACGTTTTTCAGGAGTTGGGTCCTTTCGGGCTTCCACGATGTTAAATAGGCCTTTGCCAACGAACGCTGCTCGTCTCCATGGCCCTTCGCACGTTGATGGGACTGCGGAGGCCTTTTTTTTTCTTACGGGGGATCGGGGAGAGTAAATGGTAGCCTCTAACGTTCAGAAATTCGTGAAACAAGTGTCACGCACCTCGGCCTGCCTTTACTGGGCCTCCAAGGACTGGAAGACGTGCTCGCTGCCTTCCCCAGACCCTCGGTTCTCCCCCTCGGAAACCCCCTCGCTCGCGCGTGGGAATTCAGTGCGACGAAGGAGTCGTTTACCTGCCTGGGCGTGACTTGCTTCCGAGGCACAGAACCGTTCTTGGTGAGGCAGGTTGAGAAGTTCTTAGGGTTTTGTTTTGTTTTTTAAACAGAGAAAGGAAGGCCAGAAACCACGAGAGGGAGAAGGAGCTAGAGCGGTTTCCCCTTTTCTGTAAATCCAACGGTAATTTCATGAGACCCATCTCTCTGGGGTTTAGAGCTCCTGCTTTCCTTTAGCCTTTGCCGGGAAGGGCCGAGGGGCGAGGGGCTCGCGGGGAACCTTGGCCTGTTGCTTTTATCAGCCTTTTTGATTCTCGCAGGGCCCCGCCCTGGAGGCTCTCGGAGCAGTCACTGGGGCAAGGGGATGATCTCTTTCAACTCCATGGCCCGCACCCCAGGGCTCATCAGAGCACAGTGATTATGCTGGGGGATCTCGGGTCAGGCACTTAGCCCTCCCGCAGCTGGATGACCCTCTGGTGGGCTTGTCGAAAGGCTTAAAGGAGCCGTCGCTTGCAAAGAAGGATTGAGAGCAGGGCTTGGCGCGTGGCTCTGCCCAGTGCCGTCGGCTCTCATTAATATTCCCGGGCTTCACGGCGGGCAAGAAGGCTTCTGTGTATGGATCGCAAGTCCCCAGCCAAAAGTAAACCAGCAGATGGGAGGCACGGGGAGCCGCGTGGCTCAGCCAAGACTCCTACCCTTCCTGGAACAGTAAACTGGTAGACATCTCCCCGTCAGGTTCTTGGTAATATCCGTTCCCAGTTGGGCTTGGTCGTATGGCAGAGCCCAGGGGCTGTGAGCGAGGGCTCTGGGTCTTTGGCAGTTCTTGCCTTCCGATGAGCGAGGGGGAGGGCTAGTCCTCTAGTAGGGAGGAGCACCCCCGCCCGTGCCCGGGGCGATGGTGCTCCCCCCTGGGGAACTCGGGAACTCAGTGCGAGGCCTTTGGCAGAAAAGTTGAACTTTATGACAGTCTGTTCAGAGTGCTTTACGCAAATGGGCGGAGGAGAATTGAGCTCTGTATGGAAAAAAGAGAACTTCAGTGCTCTTTCCTTTCCCTCTCAAAACTTTATTGACCTCCTTTTCACTCATTACTCTTCACTATTTAAATTAAAAAATTTTTTTTCATTAAAAAAATTTTTTTTTAACATTTCTTCATTTTTTGAGAGACAGAGAGAGACAGGGCACAAGCAGGGGAGGGGCAGAGACAGAGGGAGACACAGGATCCGAAGCAGGCCCCAGGCTCCGAGCTGGCAGCACGGAGCCCGACGCGGGGCTCGAACTCACGAACCCCGAGATTATGGCCTGAGCAGAAGTCAGATGCCCAACCGATAGAGCCACCCAGGTGCCCCCAATTTTTAAAATTTTTAATGAATTTATTTTTTAATGTCCGCTTAAAAAAATAAGTGAGTTTTGAAATTCGAATTTAAGAGCCTTTTTAAAGATCTATTTTGGATACATGTATTTTAGTGGAAACAAAGCTTCAGTGTCTCCTAAGAAATTAATGCGCTTCAGGGGCACCTGGCTGGCCCAGTCAGAAGAGCGTGTGACTCTTGATCTCGAGGTCATGAGTTCAAGCCCCATGCTGGGTGTGGAGATTCCTTAAATAAATAAAAACTTAAAAAAAATCAATCTATATTGAGCTACTTTGGTTTTGTGGCAGCAGGGTAAGTTCTGTTAGGAATAGCGCGCGCAAGGTTTCCAGCACAGTCGATAGGCTGGGAAAGACGGCAGCTGTTCCAGTGACATGGGGTTTATCTATTGTCTGTGCACGACCTCGAACGATCAGGCCTAAATTTGCTATTAATGATTTCCTGCAATTGTGCCTCACTTTACTTTCATTGCTTGCTCGCGGGAAGTTGTATTTTTGCATTTCTTGACAACTTCTGTTGGATCCGATATGATTCGAGCTGCTGAGAAATGTTGGCGGACATTCTGATACTTCCGCCTTCCCATCAGGTCGCTTTCCCTAATGACTGAAATATTTCAGCGGGTGAGATTTAACTAAGCAGCGAAGTGTTCTTCCCAGCCTCTGAGACAGAAAGAACATCTTGATTTGAAGTGTTTCAGTGAAGTGTGTCAGGAGGCTGGGGAAAATGCATTTGTATGAAATGTTTTTTAGACGTTGACAAGATCTCGTATTTTAATAGCGCCAGTCTTAAGAAGAGTTAAAAATGTTCTTAAACCCGACCCCCGCACGTTCTTACAGGTCAGTATTAAATACGTGCCACATTTTGGCCACCCCTGTTGTGTAAGCAGAGAAGGGACAGGCTGTCAGCTGTCCATACTTATATATATATATATATATATATATATATATTTAATTTTTATAGTTAAAAATTTTCTTTAATGTTTATTTTTTGAGAGAGAGAGACAGAGTGCGAGCGGGGGAGGGGCAGAGAGAGAGAGAGGGAGACACAGAATCCGAAGCAGGCTCCAAGCTCTGAGCCATCAGTACAGAGCCCGATGCGGGGCTCAAACTCACAGACTGTGAGATCATGACCTGAGCCACCCCAGCGCCCCATATTTAAATATATCTATTTTAATGCTTTATTTATTTAGTTTTGAGAGACAGGGAGAGAGGGGGAGGGGGACAGAGGGTCTGAAGTGGGCTCCGCCCTGACAGCAGGGAGCCCCACGCAGAGCTTGATCTCAGGAACCATGAGATCCTGACCTGAGCCGAAGTCAGACGCTTAACCGAAGTCAGACGCTTAACCGACAGAGCCACCCAGGTGCCCCCAGGCCGTCCATATTTAGTAAATGACAGAACAGGTAATGAACTCCAGGTGTCATGACTCCTTTGGTGCAATCAGATAAGGAAGCACGAGCTTCTGGGCTGGATTCTCCCATAAATCAGGCAGCGGAAACTCTCTTTCTGTGGTTTTGGTGATGCTCCCCTTCTCTTGGGAAGCAGTGTTTACTTCTGAGCCAGCTGAGGTCTCTGTAGTGGGCAAGGAGGAGGTGAGGACGAAAACAAAAAAAGAGGGGTGGGCGGTTATTGAGAAATGCGGGCAAGCTCTGTATAGATTTTTCCTTGCCAAAGTAAGCCTAAGGATTTTGAGAACTGTTTGCGATTGGCCGTTCTTCCGTTCTTTGCTCTTTGAATAACCGTATGGGAAAAAAACAAATCTCCACAACACTGGCTCTGCAGAGGTACCTGGGGTCATAATCATGGAACTGTTTTTATGAGCTTTTTTTGGTGCGGGGTAGCGCTGCCCCCAAATAACATATCTATGTCTCTCCGTGCCTTTGATATTAGTAGCTTAGTTTTCCCCGATTGAGAAACGGCCAGCTTTATGCCTTGCGGGACCCGGCGTCTGTGGAAGAGTGCTGTTGGCACAAGCGGTTTCTTTTCATAGGTTAACAAGTTTCTCATGCTTCACTGCATTAAATGGTTTCCTAGAGACCCGAAGGAGGGAATACCACCTTGTAAGGTGCCTACCTTACCACCAAGAAGTAACTGTAGTCCAGGAGGGCCCTGAATCGACCGTTGCAAAAATTGAACTACGTTGTTCTTTATAAGCCCCTCTGGGCAGGAGGCGCCTGGGTGGCTCAGTCCGTTAAGCGTCCGGCTCTTGATTTTGGCTCAGGTCATGATCTCACGGTTCGTGGGATCGAGCCCCATGTCGGCTCTTCGCTTGATGGCACGGAGCCTGCTTAGGATTCCCTCCTCTCCCCCCCCGCCCACCCGTCGCGCACACATGCTCACTGTCAAAACAAACGAACCTTAAAAAAAGAAAAAAAACCTCCTAGGAGCCAGTCGCTCTCCTTCTGTCCAGCACGGTGTTCCCATGGTGCTCTGGTTGCGTGTGGAGCAAAGAAGTCTCCTCTCGCGAGGCCGCCCCCACGGGGGAAGAGCTTCTCCACTATCCACTACCAGTGACCGCCAGGACTGCCTCCGGAGGAATTTTGCTTCTGTCTGCCCCCTTGCAAATGAACACTCTGGCAGAGTGCCCACCAGGAGAGCCCCCCAGAGAATTCTGGAAGGCTCCTCACTTCAGTTCCACCACTGAAGCCCGGCTCTCTCTCCCTCCCTCCCTCCCTCCCTCCCTCCTTCCTTTCCTCGACTCGGGGACTGCTCTGCTGTCCACTGCGGGCTCAGCACCGTCCCAGGCTCAGAGACCAGCCTGGGCCTAAGCAGGGGACATCAGAGGGTTCTCGAATCCCGAGCTCAGGTTCTGGGCCTCAAGTCCTACCAGCTGCTGCTTCTGCCCTGTATTTATTTATTTTAAATTTTTTAAACATTTAAAAGTGTTTATTTATTTTAGAGAGAGAGGGAGACGGGGCGCAAATAGGGGAGGGGCAGAGAGAGAGGGAGACACAGAATCTGAAGCAGGCTCCAGGCTCTGAGCCGTCAGCACAGAGCCTGACGCGGGGCTCGAACTCACGAACTGCGAGATCATGGCCTGAGCTGAAGTCAGACGCTCAACTCACTGAGCTGCCCAGACACCCCGCTTCTGTTTTGCATTTAAAACTTGTTTCCGGTCACTGGGTTTTGTCTTCTTCCTTGTCGTCTTTATGTCACCGTTCCAGTCACGGTGTCCTTGACGTACCCCGTCCCCTGTATCTGAGTCCCTGCCTTGGCTTTCCAGCCAGTCGCCCAGTTCCTCCAGAAGCGAGTTCTGGTCTTCCAGAAGTGCCGTCCCCTCCCTGTGACCATAAAAGCACTAGAGCTGAGCACGGTGGGATCCATGGACGGAAGGGCCGAGTAGGTCTGCTTAGAGAATTGAGGCGAGGCACAGTGCCCAGGACGAGGAGGCCCAGCCGGCGGCCCCGCCGACAGTTGGACCAGACGCGTGGCCTTCTTCATTTCCCATGGCTGCTGCGATAAACCACCCCAAATTTGGTGTCTCAAAACGTAAACTCATTCTCACGGTTCTGGAGGTCAGAAGTCCTATAATCAGAATGTCAGCAGGGCCTCACTTCCTCCAGAGGCTCTAAGGGAGAATCCATTACCGGGCCTTTTCCAGCTTCTAGAGGCTGCCCGCATTCTTTGGCTCATGGCCCCTTCCTCCGAGTTCCGGCCAGCAATGGCTGGTCGAGGCTTTTTTACACCCCGTCACTCTGACACCCCCTTCTCTGATTCTGACTCTCCTGCCTCCCTCCCTCGCTTCGAAGCACCCTTATGATTCCTTGGGTCCTTCATCACATCTGCAGAGTCCCCTTGGCCATGTGAAGTCACATAGACACGGGTTCCAAGGATTAGGATGTCGGAGCTCTTTGGGAAACCATTGTTCTGCCTACCCCCCCCCCAGCATTGCTGGAAGTTGAGGAATGGTGGAGCCCCGGGTTGGCTTCTCCACACGGGCCCTCAAAATGGCGGAGGAGGAACAGAGAGCCGATAGATTGGTCAGCTGTGAGCCAGGTGCAGACGTCTTCACAGAATTCAAATGAGGAAGTACAATCCCCTTAGAGAATTCTGGCTGAACGAAAGCAATACAGGTCTGCCGTCTGCGATTTCCATTTGGATGTTTTCTTAAATTCTTCATAATTAAAAAAATTTTTTTTCCCACACAAAACTCCCTCAGTCTGGAGTTCTTGTAAGTGGGCACCGCTCTCAGACTTGAGGTGTTTCAGGATACGAGCTGGCCAGACACTGAGCAGGCCCTTGGCCAGCGTAGGCCTATGGAATTTTCCACCCCCAGCTAAAGAGGAGAGTAGCGAGGGGGTGTGTGTGTGGGGGGGGGGGTGTGTGCGCGCGCACGCGCACGTGTGTGTTTAAAATAGAAAGAGATGATTTCAGTCACAGAGGATGACTCTTTGGCTGACCAGCCCCAAGATACCTCTCATGTGTCCTGGGAGAGAGACACTTCCCTCTTTCTGCAGGTCAGCCTAGACCGGGCATGGCCCGTCTGTATCTCCCAGGTAATGGCAGGACTCTCTTCCGGAAACGGGTTCCTAAAACACATGATGGGAGAAACAGAGCGGAGTGGAAAATCTCTCTGGTTTCACGATGGTTTCAGCCAAGAGAGAAATCGAAACTTCTCTTCCCCAGGTCTCGTTGCTGCCATCTTAGGGAGACGCCACCAAACCCGCCGGCTCATGGCATTTACGCCGGCCCTTCTCGCACTGGCCAGGAGGCTATCCGTGCCGAGCCGGCGGCAGAGAGCGGCCCCGCTCTGAAGAAGCGCCCTGTCCTACATGGGGGTCGCGTTTTCCGTTTCGACGTCCGCTCTAACTGGCCACGGCTAGATTTCTCTGAGGCCTGGCCTGTCTTTTTTTCAGGCTCTTGGCTAACTGACCCCGCTGTAGTGCATTGAAAATGGGTTCCTAGGTTGGGGAACCCTCCTTCCCCACCCCGAGATTTTGTTTAAAAATCTGTAGAGACCTGGGGCGCCTGGGTGGCTCAGTCGGTTGAGCGGCCGACTTCGGCTCAGGTCGTGATCTCACGGTCTGTGAGTTCGAGCCCCGCGTCGGGCTCTGTGCTGATGGCTCCTCAGAGCCTGGAGCCTGCTTTGGATTCTGTGTCTCCCTGTCTCTCTGCCCCTCCCCTGCTCACGCTCTGTCTCTATGTCTCTCAAAAATAAATAAACATTTAAAAATAAATAAATAAAGTTATAAAAATCTGTAGAGACCAAATATGCATTCCCCGTCTCGACTTTCTCTAGTTACATTCCCCCCTCCCCCCCCCCTTAGGAGGAACACAATTCTAAGTCTCCTTATCATCCATCTCCGTGAAAACATTCAGATGTTCTCGGTAGCATGATCCTCACTTGTTTTTTCTAACGTGTTCCATACACTTCGAATCTATACTGATCGCTAAAATACGGAAGAGTATTCAACGGTAGTCCCGCCTAAATCTTCCTTAGAAATTGGCGTTCTCTCCCCACTCAAGGCCCTTCTCCCTTCAGCCTGGCTTCTTTTATTTCTTTCATGTGATTTTACTGATGTGCTACTTTCGGCTGCAGGGGTTTTTCCTCGTTTGTTTGACTGGCCCTCCCCTGAACTTCAGCGTGCAGGCGGTCAGCGAGCTTCGTCGCAGAGTCGGTGCCTTAGCACCCTGGAGCATCCGGGACTGTGGTGTATACCAGAAGGAGCTAGAAACGAAGCGTATTGCCGGAGAGGGAGCTGGAGAGACCGAGAGAGAGGGGGGGGAGAGAGAGAGAGAGAGAGAGAGAGAGAGGGAGGGAGAGAAAGGCATGCTGAGCTGTAGAAGATAACTGCCGTAGCTGAGAGAAAAGGTAGATACTAGCCTGCTTCAGGTCAGTCGTGCTAAAATCTCAAGGGAAAAATAAAATAAAATCTCAAGGGAAACGCTTTTAGGACGCTTGCTTGAGCCGAAGCAGAGCATCTGTGTCTACTGATTTCTTGGTAAAGGCAAGACAAGGACTTGTAATCTGAGGGAACGAAATGGTTATAAAAAGCGCAGGGGGCGCCCGGGTGGCTCCCTTTTGGTTAAGCGTCCGACTCAGGTCATGATCTCACCGTTCATGGGATCGAGCCCCACATCGGGCTCCGCCGCCGGGCATGCAGAGCCTGCTTGGGATGCTCTCTCTCCCTCATTCTCTGCCCCTCCCCCGCTCCCATTGCCTTCTCTCTCTCTTTTTCAAGATAAATGAATACACTTAAACGTTCAGACCAAAGGGAGGTTTTTTTTTTTCTTTCGTTATAACAGACCAGGCGACCGGAGACTAGAATAATAACAATATTTCACGAGGGTGGCAGTATATTTTTAACTTCAGACAGGAAGAGCTCAAACCCTTTGGAGATCGTACTAGGTAACTGGAACAGTTCTTTCTGGGACCAAAGAGGTGAGGGGACACTTATTCAGGGGGACGAAGGACCCCACAGCCATCCATCGTTAAGGAAAGTCGAGTATAACTTGCGTGCGGTTCTCCCACTTAGAGGGAAGCCAGAGACTTGTGACCACCAGAAACCTGTGGAGGCCAGATTTCTTTGGGGGAGTCCGGGGTGGAGAGACCGCTGTTGCCGGGTGGGCCTGCCCTCACTTCCTCCGTCCTCTCTGGAGGAAGAGGAGCAACAGAGGAGCAACAGTTCACCTCTGTGCCAGACCCACACCTCTGAAGGCGCCAGACCCTCCTTGACGGGCGTGGTGGCAATGGAGGCTGCCCCTCTGAGCCCGGGAGGTGTCGTCTGAGGGTGGCCCTCTGGGCCTGGCTTCTTCTTACCTGAGTACATCCTCTCCCTCCCTCTTCCTCCTTCTCCTACCCCCTCATGTTTCCCCCCCCCCCATTCTCCTCAGGTGCTACCGTTGGTCTTCACCTCCCTGCCCTGCCGCCTTCTGGGAAAGTGCGTGGATCTGGCTCCCTGGGCCAGCCGCAGCGTTCCCACGGCCAGGCCCTTTGCCGCTCCCTCCTGCCATGCTGTGGGGAACCCCATTCTCTGGTGGTCACCCTGCCACTCCCCCTTTCTCATCTTTTCCTCACCTCTTCCTTCCTCCTCTCCTCGGCGTTTAGCCACAAAGTGCTCTCCGTGGGACCGGGCCACGTTTATTTTTTTTAACCTTTTCTTTCGCCAAGGGTGGAAAATTCCAGAGGCCTGAGCTAGTGATGGCTGGGTGCCTTTTCTGGAAATCCAATGGCCTTGGATGCCAAGGAAATGTCGCGGAGCTATACATCTGGCAAGGTTGTCCCCCAAAATGTCCTGGCTTTGGGTTTGGTTCCAACTAAAAGAAGCAGAGCTTCTATCTGCCGAGTGACGGAAGAAGAATGAAGAGTTTTGGAAATAGTACCATTTAAAAAAAAAGAGAAATGGTGTAATTATAAATACAGAGCCCAGCGTCACTTTGTTGTTGGTTTTTTTTTTTTTTTTGGTCTTCTGCTGGGTTGAGCTGGGAAAGAGTGGCCTTTGGCTTAGTAGACCTTCCAAAAGTGAAAGCTTCTTCAGGACAAAGTCCCCGTAGCTTAATTTCCACGCAACCAGGTCCATTTCAGAGTGGGCGCCCTGGGGAGGAGGAACATCCTTCCAGCTGACCCCGGCCGGGCATCGAGGAAGTCTTACCCCATCGTCCTCTTCCTTGCCCCCTCCCCGAGAAGTCGTTTAAGCGGGATTTCGGCCACAAGTCCCTGGTCAGAGAGGGTTCATCTTGACAGTAAGCAGAAACAGTCATCGTCTCGAAATAGCTAGAAACGGACCACCATTCTGCCGCCTCCCCGGAGAGCATGGGGGAAGAGAATCACAGAATCCTCAAACCCAGGGAGGTGCTACCTCTACCTGCTTTGGCCCCACGGTACGATAAATAAGCACCTAGGTTTCCGAGCGGGCCCTCACGCCCCTTGCTGTCCACCAGCGGGGCCCGTCCCACCTCTGCGTTCTCTTCTCCCACCACGTCCCGTTGGCTGTGGTCTGAACTTGGCTGCGCGGGAGCGTCGCTGCTCGCCGAACGCACTGCCCCCCTTTCTCGCCTCCATGCCCTTGTGTGTGCCGGTTCCTCTTCCCAGAGTGCCCTTCCGGCCCCTTCGCTGCTCAAGGGACTCCTGTCTGTCCTGCAGGGTTTAGGGCAGATGGCCATCCCCCCCCCCACCACGTACACTTGGCCCCCCGCCCCCACTTGGAGCAGATCGTTCCTTCTGCAGACTTCTCGCCTGCTCCCGGTTGTATTGATTTCCTGTGGCGCCGTCACGGATTACCACGGACTGGATGGCTTAAAACAACACATTCACTTTCTTGTGCAGGCCAGAGGTCCAAAACCGGTATCACTGGGCCTCGTTCCCTCTGCAGGACCGAGGGAAGGATCGGCTCCTGGTCTCTCCCGGCTCTGGGAGCTGCTAGCTTTCCTTGGCTTGTGGCCCCGGCACTGCAGCCTCTGGCCGTGTCATCACACTGCGTTCTCTCCGGTTGCATCCCATCTCCCTTTGCCTCTTTCTTATAAGGTCCCTTGTGGGGCGCCTGGGTGGCTCAGTCGGTGAGGCGCTGACTTAGGTCGGCTCTGGTCACAATCTCTCGGTTCCGTGAGTTCGAGCCCCACGTCGGGCTCCGTGCTGACAGCTCAGAGCCGGGACCCTGCTTCAGATTCGGTGTCTCCCTCTCTCTCTGCCCCTCCCCTGCTCGCTCTCTGTCTGTCTCTCTTGAAAATAAACACTAAAAAAAAAAACCAAAAAAAAACCAGGTCATTCGTGATGGCTTTTAGGGCCCACCCCAGTAATCTGGAATGATCGTCTGGCCTCAAGCCCCTTGGCTCGCCACGGTAGTCAAGAGGCCCAGAGGGCCCAGCAGTTCCTTTGCCCATCTACGTTGCCTCCCACAATTTCACTTCGTGGAGCTTCCTTGTGCTTGTTTGTAAAGTGGAAAGAATGATACCAACCGCAGCGGGTCTTGCAGAATGGTTCATAATAGCGAAACCAGCAACCCACCCCCAAATCGAGACCCCCCCCCCCCCGAGTGTGCAGGGGTAAGGGGTTGGGCCAAGGCACGTCTATACTCCGGCAAACCCTGCAGTCGTTAAAATGACATCCGTATTTATTACTGACATGGAAGAAAGTTGAGGTTACGACAAAGCATGATCGTATTTTGGTAAAATGGAGTGTCATGCCCTATGTGTGCATTTAGTTACTTAATCACTCTACCTCAGCTTCCTCATCTGTCAAATGGGCATGATGATACTTCCGACCTCACGAGGTTGTTTGAAGGGTTGAGGAAAATAACGCAATAAAGCACATAGAACACCTTCTGGAACATAGCAAGCCCTAAATAAATATTATATTTGAAGAAAGCATTCTCAAGGCGGCTAGGAGCGAGGGTGTGTATTTATGAATGCATGTGCGTATCTATAATATGAACGGTATGTGTTTCTGGATGGTGGGACCACGAGTGCGTTTTATTCTTGCTTTGTTTTCTGGTTTGAAAGTGTTCATTTACTTTGCATGGAGCAGGTATTATTTTCATGATCAGAAAAGGAGAATTCCAGACAAGTTCCATACTTCCCGGTCAGGCTTGCTGTATTTATGTGTTATATATAAACACGTATATGCGACACATAGTGCCTGTGTCTATGATGTTTCTTATTTTTTTTTAAAAAAAATTTTCTTTTAAGTTTATTTATTTTGAGAGAGCAAGAGAGCGAGCAGGGGAAGGGCAGAGAGAGAAGGAGAGAGAGAATCCCAAGCAGCCTCCACGCTGTCATCGCAGAGCCCAATATGGGGCTCCATCCCATTCACGGACCGTGAGATCATGAGCCAAGCTGAAACCAAGAGTCAGATGCTTAACTGACTGAGCCACCCAGGCGCCTGTTTCCTATTATTTATTTATTTAAAAATTTTTTTAAAAATTATGTTTATATATTTTTGAGAGACAGAGACAGAGCACAAGTGGGGAAGGGGCAGAGAGAGAAAGAAAGGGAGGGAGACACAGAATTCAAAGCTGAGCTGTCAGCACAGAGCCCTTCGCGGGGCTTGAACTCACAAACTGTGAGATCATGACCTGAGCCGAAGTCAGACGCTGAACTGAATGAGCCACCCAGGCGTCCTTCCTATTTTTTATTTAAAAAAGTAAAATTTTTTAAATGTTTATTTAATTTTGAGAGACAGAGCATGAGCAGGGGAGGGGCAGAGAGAGAGGGAGACACAGAATCTGAAGCAGGCTCCAGGCTCTGGGCTGTTAACACAGCTTAACCGACTGAGCCACCCAGGCGCCCCCCTCCTGTTTTTTAAAATACACGTCGAGAGGCAGAAATGCCTACATGGAATTTTCTGAAATGCAAATTTAAATCGTTCTCACCTCTCTCGCGTGTCAAATGTGCCTTCGGTTGTTGATACCTTGTCCTTCTCTGTTGCCATTAATGATACTAATCACTAGAGGGACTTAAATTTCAAGAAAAGCTAATTAATAGGCGATCTGCATTGACACTGCAGAGACTGCTGGCTGCAGCGTTCCTGATTTTGCACCTGCCATATCTTTGTTCTTTCATTAAAAAATAACCTTAGACTTCTTGTGGCTTTCAGAACAAATGGATGGGAGAATTACTGATAAATTAGGAGCTCCGAAATGGAAGGTCTCGGCTCTGACATTTAAGATAATTAGATTACGGTGTGCAGCTCGGTGACCCGGGTCTTTTTCCCCTCGGTACAGCGTGCCTTTCTTCTTCCACCAGGACGCACACCATCAAGTTCATTTCTTTCGCGGGCTTCTCTTCTTGGATCTTCTCCCCCATGACTTCTTTCCCGCCCCCACTCTGGTCCTCTTGTAAATCTGATATGCAACCATTGATGGGTTGGATTTCAACTGGGTTCTGAGTATTTCTTCCTCAGACCTTAAAAAGTAGGAGGGTGGGAGGCAGGAATAGGCAGAGGACAGAGGGCCTCTAAGGCAGCGAGACTGTTCCGTAGGACACTTGAACGGTAGACGCGTGCCATTGTGTATTTGCTAAAACCCGCAGAACGGACCCCACCAAGAGCGAACCCTGGTTTGAATTGTGGACTCTGGGTGATGATGGTGGGTCGCTTCAGGGTCACGATGGTAACAAATGTACCTGTCTGGTGCGTGGGCTGTTAATGGGAGAGCAGCGTGTGCGCACGCGCGCAGGGGCTTCTCTGGGAACGGAACTCTCTGTACTTTCTGCTGCCTTTTGCTTTGAACCTGAAACTGCCTGGGGTGGGGGGGGGGAAGGTCTATTTTTTAAAAAGGGAGACGCACGAAATCTTGTCTTTTTCTTTTTCTAAAAAAAATAAACGTAGTTCTTTTGTGCCTCTGTGGACCATTTTGGTTTTCTGCCTGTCAGCGGCCCTCATGTTTTCTTCGCATCCCCGGTAGTTCTGGAAGGCTTCCACTGCCAGCTCTCTCGCCAGCTTGTTTGGCGTAATTACGAAGACTGGCAAACGTGGACTGAACACTTGAACGGTTTGGATGCACGTGCCGGGTAAAAAGCAAAGCAGTTTTATTGTCGGAATCGGGGAGCAGAAGTCAGAAATGTTAAGGTCGACTCCCCACCGTCTGACCCCGGAGGGCAGCGCGTCGCACCTCCGAGATGGGTCTTCGAAGCACCAGAATCCAGGCGCAGAGGTACCTCCTCAGCCGATTCAGGCTCTGGTACAGCTGTGCGAGCTCTGCAGCCCACGTGCAAATCAAATCATTTAGCATATATTAGGGGAATCTGATTTTTGAATAAACTTGATTGGGCGCCTTTGGCAAGGCAAAGAATCCTTTTGTCATGCAAATGAACACCCACTGATTGATGTCTTTTGGAAGGTAGGATTTGATGGTTTGGGTTTTTCTAGCTCCGTGCCACTTAAAAGCAAATCGTTTTGGTGCCGGGGAGAGACGACGAATCGCTCTGGGAAGTTGCGTTAACTCCTTCAGCCCCGAGGAAGGCATGTAGTCAGTGATTGTTTCTGGGAACTAAATAATACCCTCGTCACCTGAAAGATTTAAAATAGCCTCTCTAAGTGGCTCCTTAGCCTCTAGGGGAACATGACTCATTCCTTCACTGGAACCTGAAAGAAGTCCAAGTGTCCGAAGACGCTCGGGAATGCACTTGGATTATACTTGTAAACATCAATACTAGAAGTTTTAAATATCAGGAAGCCAACATGATAGGGGTTTAAAAGTTGATGGTTGGAATCAGTATATTAGGATGCGGCCAAAAGAGCAAGGGGGTGAATTGGCAGCCCTTTCTAGAATATTCCTCGGGGACATCCTTGCTGGCCAAGTGAAGAGTCTCGAGCGCCTGCTGAACTCCGGGGAGCATAGGTTGTCTTCTTTTGTCCGGGGAATCCCCCCTCCCTTCCTCCCCGCCCCTCCCCCCTCCCCCCTGCATTTCTGACCCTCCCGTGTTTACACACGGCCTCACAACCGTGCTCCTGCCGGCTTTGCTTAGTGTTGCTGCTCCCCTCAAGCACCTTTGGATGCGTCTTCTGCACATGAGCAGTGGACGGAAACTGAGCGTATTAGAAGGAGTCTTGCCTTAGTGCCGGGACATAGATCGCATTCCTGCACCTCTTACCCCCCCCCCCCCCATGTTCTCGACACTGTGAAACGGGGCCGGGAGGGTGCGGTCCTCCAAGCCTGGGTCGGCCTTTGCCTTTCGTTGACCTCAGTGGACGCCACCGAATGGAAAAATATGATCAGGGTTCACCCTATGGAATCATCGCTTAATATTGTGGGTGAGTCATTGGAACTAGCGTGTGAGAAAATCACTTCCAGATGTGTAGCAGAAGCTTTTCCAAAAGGAAGAAAGACACTCTGGAAAACTGGGTTAGTTTGCTGTTCTCTTTTTATGATCTTCGGGCCAGAATGAAATCTTCGTGTCTGTGGTCGGCCAGCGTATACTCGGAGTTCCGAGTGGCATGGTCCATCCACTTCACTTGCTTTTAGACCGGCACCCACAGATGGGGGGCGCTGCCTAAAGCCTGCCTCCCTAACGCATCTCAGCTGCCCCCCCCCCCGCCCCCCAGTCTCCCATCATCCTCATGATGAATGGTCTGGAAGCCTCACCTGGTCCCTCAGGCACTGACCTCATTCTTCATCAATATCAGCAAACATTTATTGAGCATTCCTGTGTGAAGGCGCGCTGCCAGGTCCCGGGAGGGAGGGAAGAACCATCTCTTGGGATGGAGGACAGGAGAAGTGCAGGTAGTGCCACAGAGGGACCGGGCGCGTGAGCTCTGGTGTCAGCATCTGGGCTGACACGTCACTCTCCGGTCGTGGGATATTGGGAAAGTTACTTCGCCTTTCTAAGCCTCCGTTTCTTTGTTGGTCCAACGGGCGTGTCGGTGAGAATACCTACTTCGTAAGAAAAGTGTGAGGCCTAAAAGGAGATGGTCCGTGATAGACCCTCGGCGCCAGTAAGAGTCAGCTATTATTGTTCATCTAATTTGTCCCTGTGTGTCGTGTGTGTGTTTGAGAGAACATGAAACATGAGTTGACCGACACCCTCCGAGAGGCGACCAGTGTTCGAGTTTTTGAGATTCTCTTTAGTTTCTTAGTTTTCTATTTTTTTATTTATTTTATTTGAGAGCGCACGAGCGATCGCGTGTGAGCCGGGGAGGGGTCGAGGGAGAGAGAGGGAATCCCGAGCAGTCTCCGCGTTCAGCCCCGAGCCCGACGCGGGGCTCGATCCCACGACTCTGGGATGGTGGCCCGAGCTGAAATCAGAAGTCGGCCGCTCAACCGACTGAGCCGCCCAGGCGCCCCGACCTTCTCCTTACGCGGATTTCACTCCGGCCAAGAATTCACTGGCCTCTCCTCGTCACCGAAGTTTCAGTCGGGCCCTCTTAGAAGAGGTGATGTGTCATCATCTCCTGGGGGGCCTCGGATGACATCTTGGAGACCGTGCCATGGAGTCAGAAGGAAAATATCTGTTAAGGTGATTTTGGTAAAGAAAACCTGACGCTTGCCCTCCCGCGTAGTTCTTTTTCACAACTGACCCCTTACAATCGTGTCTTTGTAGCTTTTTACTGACTCGGAAGATGTCTTTCTGTACTAGGCTGCGAGCAACACACGTCGGAAACTTGAGAAAGCCGTCAAAAACGGCCAAGATCCTAACCGCTACCGTGCAGGCGAAATTTCTGTCTCCGTTCTTTCTGAAGAGTTAAACAGGGCCAGGAATGGGTGAGTCCCGGAGCGGTCAAGGGCGTGGTCGGCAGGGTCGCAGGGCGCCGCTCGGAGCCCTGACTGTGCTCCTTTTCTGTTGCCGCATAGCACGTTATCGCAAAGCAGGCAGCTGAAAAGAACTTTCACGGTTTCCCTGGGTCGGAAACCTGGGCAGCGCTCAGCGGGTGTCTTCCGTCCGAGTCTCGCCGGTGTCGGCAGGGCGGCGTTCTCATCCGGAAGTCCGGGGGGGCCTTTTCCAAGCTCCTTCGGATTGGCGCAGTTCGGTTCCTTGCGGCCGTGGGACTGATGGGTCCTGTTTTCTTGCTGCCTGTCAGCTCCAAGAGGGCGCCTTGAGGTCCTAGCCATGTGGGCCTTCATTAGCATGGCAGTCTGCTTCTAAAAATTAACGGGGGGTGGGGGGGTGGGGGGGGCACCTGGAGCAGTTGAGCATCCGACTCTTGATTTTTGGCTCAGGCCGATCCCAGGCTCGAGGGGATTTAGCCCCGCCTCGGGCTCCACGCTGTGGAATCTCTTTAAGATTCTCCCCCTCTGCCCCTCTCCCCTGCTTGCACTCTTTCTCTCTCTCTCTCTCTCACTCTCAAAAATGAAAATAAAAAAATAAGAAGCCAGCGGGTGGTTCACCCTCTTCCAGGGATCACCTGATTAGGTCAGGCCCACCCAGGATTATCTCCCTTTTGATCAGCTCCGAGTCAACTTATTATTCATGGAACCAGGGGGAGTGCCACCTCCTAATCGTCACAGGATCCCTTACATTCAAGGGGAGGGGATTATACGGGGCAAGTAGACCACGGGCGGGAATCTAAGGGGGCATCTTAGGCTTCAGCCTACTGCATTGACTGTTCACCCTCATTTGGGCAAGTTGCCGATCGCTCTTAGTCTCTCGTCTCGCTGATAAAATCTGAGTCATGGGGGCACCTGGGTGGCTCAGTTGGTTGGGCGGCCGACTTCGGCTCAGGTCATGATCTCACGGTCTGTGAGCTCGAGCCCGGTGTCAGGTTCTGTGCTGATGGCTCAGAGCCCGGAGCCTGCTTTGGATTCTGTGTCTCCCTCTCTCTCTGCCCTTCCCCTGCTCATACTCTGTCTCTATGTCTCTCAGAAATAAATAAATGTTAAAAAAAAAAATTAAAAAAAAAAAGAAAATAATCTCTTACAGTTTGTTTCTCTCTCTCTCAAAAAAAAATCTGAGTCATGATTGTATTTTCTACCTCCTCGGATTATTGGAAGAATTCAGTGAGGTGTTAGCACCTGTGGTTGCATTGAGCGCAGCACCCAGGGCTTAGCAAGCTTTCCACACGTGTTCCCAATTGTGGCAGAGAAGGGGCACCTGGGTGGCTCGGTCAGTTAAGCGTCTGACCTCAGCAGAGGGCACGATCTCCTGGTTCGTGGGTTCGAGTCCCGCTGGCAGCCCAGAGTCCGCTTTGGCTCCTCCTTCTCCCTCTCCCTCTGCCCCTCACACTCTCTCTCCCTCCCTCAAAACTAAGTAAACATTAAAAAAAAAAAAAGAATCGTGGCAGAAAAGAACTACTTGTCCTTCCCCCCCTTCCCTTTTCTTTTATACTCCTCCCCCCATGAAGCGGCTCTAGCGGCACACGTGAGTGTATGCCAAGAAGTTGAGTGTTTTAGTTCCCTAACGACCTAAGTCCAAAAAGGGATTTCCTAAGTATAAAAGTTATCGAACACAAATGTCTTTTTAACTTTATCCTTTGTAGTTATTTAATGATAATAATAGTAATGATTTTTATTAGAGAGCATGAGCAGGGGAGCGGGGCAGAGGGAGAGAGAGAATCCTAAGTAGGCTCCACACCGTGGATGCACCATGACCTGAGCCAAAATCAAGAGCTGGGGGCGCGACAGACTGAGCCGCCCAGGCGCCCCATTTAATTTTTTCAATGTTTGGTTTATTTTTGAGAGAGAGCAAGCCGGGAGGCGCAGAGGGGGAGGGGACAGAGGCTCCAACGCCGGCTCCTCGCTGACAGCCCAGAGCCGGCTGCGAGGCTGGAACTCACAAACCGTGAGATCATGACCTGAGCCGAAGTCCAACACTCAGCCCACTGAGCCACCCAGGCGGGCCCCCCCCCCCGCCCCCTGCAAATTTCTAAGCCAGTTGCTTTGGGATGTCTAGGTGGAGGCCTTCCTTCAGCTCTCCTTCTGACTCCATTCTTTGCTAACCGAAAGCACGGGCAGCTCTTCAGCTCATGCTCCCCCCTGCCCTGGGGTTCGAGGTATATTTCCTAGTTGAAAGTAAAAGTTTCGGATATTATTCTACCTCGGGAAAAACGGCTGGGTAGACCAGGGATCTAGAGTGGAGAATGCCTTCGGTAACACTTGCTCAGCCCGTGGGGCAGGAAATACCAATTCACAGGCGGTCCCCGCACTGGGTTTCTAACCTTTGGTCGGAAGAGAGTCAACCGTTCAGCGTCAGAAGAGTCCTGAAATTTAGCAAATTCTTTTTTTTTTTTTTTAACATTTATTTCTGAGAGACATAGAGACAGAGTGTGAGCAGGGGAGGGGCAGAGAGAGAGGGAGACACAGAATCCGAAGCAGGCTCCAGGCTCTGAGCTGTCAGCACAGAGCCCGACGCGGGGCTCAAACTCACAGACCGCGAGATCATGACCTGAGCTGAAGTCGGCCACTCAACCAACTGAGCCACCCAGGTGCCCCGAGTCCTGAAATTTAGACTTCATTCATCGAAGACTCCATTCATTCCCTCCCGAGGCACAGCCGTTGCAGGGGATTCGACTGCGGTTTCGGGGCCCTCCCTGGACAAAACATGAGTATGTGTTACTTCTCATTGTCTGTAGAAATTGGTCATGCCTCTGAATTGTTGCGAAAATAAATTCCCCCGTGACAGATCGTAGGTGTTTAGAAGCCCCATTTTGCCGGCGGGGGTTGGGGAGGAGGGGGAAAGGGGAAAAGAAACCAAGGGCAAAGACCCGGAAAAGGCAAAGTGGACCGTTCGCGGGCAGCGGGAACCACCGCTGGAGAGTTTGGGTCTCCGGGACGGAACTGAACTTGGAGGCCGCTTTTCACAACGATGACTTAAGAGTCCCAGTCCGTTCCGTGGTGACAGCTCTGCCTGTGTGTCTCCTGTGCGGGAAGTTTGGAAGGTTGAGTGCCTGTGGTCCAGAACCGGCCGCTGGAAGGACAGCTTATGACGTGCCTGCCCTGGTAGAGCTAGGGAACCTTAAAAGTCTAGAGGATTCTGGGGCACCTGGGTGGCTCAGTCGGTTGAGCATGGAATTCTTGATTTCGGCTCAGGTCATGATCTCCTGGTTTGTGGGCTCGAGCCTCGTGTCGGGCTCTGCACTGCCAGGAGCCTGCTTGGGATTCTCTGTCTCTCTCTAGTGGGGAGGGAGGTGTAAGAATTCCCTTCCTTATCTGTATTTGAGGCTATCTGCCTGCTCCCTAAACATTTTATCTTCTTTAAAAGAACCTTCTTTAAAAAGTAAAGTGGATGAAAAACTTTCGTGTACCCCGGGGACACCATCAAGAGAACGAAAAGGCAGCCCCACGGAATGGAAGAAAACGTGTGTGAAGCATGCGTCGGGGGAACGTGCCACAAATACGATTTGAAATGCTCAGAGAACTTGCATGGACAGTTCACCAAAGAAGTGCGCGCACACGGCCGACGAGCATATGGGAAGACACTCGGCCTCGGACTAAGTATCGGGTAGACGCAGATCAAAACTACGGCGGGGGGTCCCTATTCGCCGATAACAAGGGTGGGAGGAGACGTGCAGAGACTGGAACCCTCGCGCACGCTGGTGGGAATGTACATGGTGCGGCTGCTGTGGAGACCCGCGTGGCCGGTTCCTCAAAAACTGAAGTGTAGAATTCTCGTATGATCGAGCATCTTCGCTTCGAGGTCTACACCCCAAAGAAATGAAGACAGGAACTCCTAACAGGTTCTCGCACACCCGTGTTCACAGCAGCGTTATTCACAGTAGCCAGAAGGCAAACACCCCAAATGGCCGTCCGCAGATCTCCGAAACACGGTATATACGTCCCATAGAATTTTTAAAAGTGGAATGATTAAAATAATTCATTTGGAGAGAGAGAGAATGCGCGCGCAGCACGTCAGACGCCAGGGGTCAGTCCCACGAACCTGAGCTGATCGTGACCTGAGCTGAAATCAAGAGTCAGACGCTGAGCCGACGGAGCCACCCAGGCGCCCCCATACCGTGGGATGTCATTCCGCCTTTGAAGGAATGAAATTCTGACACGTGCTACAATGCGGACGAACCTTGAAACTGTCGTGCTAAGTGAAATAAGCCAGGCGCGAAAGGACAAGTATTGTGTGTTTCTATTTATGTGGGGTACCCAGAACAGGCAAATCGAAAGAGACAGAAGGCACGTTAGCAGTTACCAGGGCTTGGGGGGAGGGGGAGATGGGAAGGAGTCGGTATTTAATGCACACAGAGTTTCTGTACGGGATGATGGAAACATTTTGGAAATGGAGGGCGGTGATGGTTGCACAACGGTGTAAATGTACTTACTGCCATGGGAAGCGGACACTTAAAAATGGTTAAAGAAAAAAAAATGGTTAAAGAGCTAAATGTTGGGTTATGCATATTTTACCTCAGTGGAAAAAAAACAACGCGTAAAATCGATTCTATGTTTTTGGATTATAACAGCAATACTTGTGTGTGCTAGAAGAATTCAGGGGAAAAAACAGAAAAGGAAAAGGAAGAAAAAAAATCATCCCGCCACTCAGAATACATCAGTTTTTCTTTTGCTTTTTCCTTTTTTTAATGTTTATTTATTTTTGAGACAGCGCAAGCCGGGGAAGAGCAGAGAGAGAGGGAGACACAGAATCCAAAGCAGGTTCCGGGCTCTGAGCCGTCAGCACAGAGCCCGACGCGGGGCTCGAACTCACGAACCGCGAGATCATGCCCTGAGCTGAAGTCGCTCGCTTAACCGACTGAGCCACCCAGGCGCCCCAGAATACATCAGTTTTTCATGTTTTCATTTGATGGTATTTACTCTCTCCTTGTCAATACACATGACATTCGCTTTCTGCCACTTCTCAAATAGGGGGTACAGTAACACCTAGTCATCCCCCTGTGAAATTTCCGTGCCTTAAACAACCCGCAAGCAGAATAGAAATAAAAAAGGCCCCTCAGTAGTGGAAGGCATCGCTGCCGCGGTGCGAATTCTGTGGCAAGCCGTCCTCAGCTCAGTGGTTCATGGGCCGTGACCACACTGTGGGAGCAGCTGCTGGCCAGGGCACAGGGACCTCGGGTCAGTAGGTCTGGCTTCCAGCTACGTTTTTTTCCCTCGTTTTTTAAAAGGTTTATTTTATTTTTGAGGCGGAGAGAGACAAAGTGTGAGCAGGGGAGGGGCAGAGACAGAGGGAGACTCCAGGCTCCGAGCTGTCAGCACAGAGCCCGACGCGGGGCTCGAACCCACGAACCGTGAGATCATGGCCTGCGCGATCAAGACCTGAGCTGAAGCTGGCTGCTTGACCGACTGAGCCACCCAGGTGCCCCCAGAAGGGCTTCAAAGCCCTTGGACTCCCCTCCTGCTGCACCCCGAGCCCCAGGACAGCATACCGTGTAGCCATTCATTCGAAGCCTCCTTATACACGAAATGCTAGCGTTCTGCATCTCTTGTTCTCTGCTGTTTGCCGAGTGCCCCCGGGGCCTTCCCAAAGCGGCTCTGGCCTCGGGTCCCTGAGGGACAGGACGATCCCCTGGCGAAGCTGGTTTTCGTGCCGACCGCTTGGCTCACTGCTTGAAAGGGGGCTGCTCTCAGGTTGTATTTACAAGGTGGGGGCGGGGGCAAGCCTTGAACTTGGCCAGAGGCGGCGGCTTCTCCAGCGGAAAGCCAGTGTGTCCCAGAATTTCAGGAGAAACCTCCGGTCGCGGAAAGAGGAACAGGCAGGCCCGGTGGCTCAGCCAGGGCGACGGGATGGCCGAGACAGAAAGCTTTTAAGCGTTTCCCCAGGTGCTGCTTTCATTCTGCAGAGAGGTTTATTTGCTTTCCCGTCCACACACGGGATAGTCTTTAAACGCGGGATGCAAGTGGCTTCGGAGAGAGCACACTTAAAGGCAAGAATTCTCTCAGCGGGCCCATCCTTTGCCTATGTATATTTAAAGTAGACAAGCAGTAATTCTGTTTTGCCAGAATTGTCTTGTTGGGAAATCTGTAAGCGGTGGCTGGTGAAGTAATTACACGGAACTTCCTCCTCTAAACACAGCAGAATTCCACGGGCAGACGAGTGCCGGCCTTTGCACAGTCACCCCCGCGGGCGGCCACCTTCACTGATGTCATGGCTCAAAACACGGGGAACGTTTCTCCGAACGAGTTTACGAGTCACGCGTGACCACCTCCGGCCTTTACTCTGTAGCCCCATCTCACACGTGTTGATATTCACGGCGTACGTGTTGTTTTTATGAGATGAGACTGCATTTTGGTAATAGAGGAAAGCTATCGTTTAAAAGAATCCGGCTTCTGGGGGCGCCTGTGTGGCTCAGTGGGTTGGGTGACCGACTCTTGGTTTTGGCTCAGGTCATGATCGCAGTTTCGGGAACTTGAGCCCGCGTTGGGCTCTGCGCTGACAACATGGAGCTTTCTTGGGATTCTTCCTTTCTCTCTGCCTCTCTCAAAATAAAGAACTTAAAAAACAAACAAACCCTCACTCCTAATGGTTCGCACGTTCAGCAATACTATAATTATATCATTGTTGCCATCTGCCTTTTTTTTTTCCAGTTGATGCAAGTCCAGTCACTTTTTTTGTTTTTTAATTTACAGAGGAGAGAGAGCGCCAGCGCAAGCTGGCGAGAGAGAGAGAATATCTTAAGCAGGCTGCACACAGCACAGAGACTGACGAGGGGCTCGATCCCACAACCCTGGGATCATGACCTGAGCCGAAATCAAGAGTTGAACGCTCGACTGAGTGAGACACCCAGGTGCCCCAGATCTACTTACTTTAAAAGATTCACTTTCTGGGCACCAGGCTGGCTCAGTCGGTTGAGCGTGTGACTGTTGATCTCAGGGTCGTGAGTTCAAGCCCCCTGTTGGGTGTAGAGCTATAACTTAAAAAAAAAAAAAAAGTCGCCTTTCTTAGGCTGAGCTTCATATTCTCTATTAAAATCCCTAGGAAAAAAATTTTAAATGTTTTGTTTATTTTCGAGAGAGAAAGAGAGAGAGGGCAGGGGAGGGCAGAGAGAGAGGGAGACAGAAGATCAGAAAGGGGCTCCTTGCTGACAGCAGCGAGCCCGATGCGGGGCTAGAACTCACTAATGGTGAGATCATGACCTGAGCTGAAGTCGGATGCTTAACCGACCGAGCCACCCAGGCGCCCCCAGATCCTAGAATTTTTAATAGCTCGTGTGAGAACTTGAAGAAGGATTTTCCTCTTACTTTTGGAGTAGTCTGTCACACACATAGCAGGTGCTCAGTAACTGATTTATGGGCAGATGTGGCCTGGAAATCAAAGGGCTTTGTGGATACGAATCCCACATTCTCTACATTCTGGCGTTTCTCTTATGTTATTTGGAAAACTGTCACAATCAGAAATCAACAGGAGGGGGACTCCCAACTTGAAAGAAAAGTAGGGAAAAGAGGTAGAGGAATGGCAAAATAGTAACAACGGTCATCTACAGATGGTCGGATTCGAAGTGACTTTTATTTTCTTTTTTGTATTTGAGGGTTAAAGATTCTTCAGTGAACATGCCTTTGCTTTCGAATTGCACAAACCAATAAATCTTCTATGAAAATAATGCGACCTGTTTATATGAAGTTAGGAACTGTATCTCTTTTATTTTTTATTTTTATTTTATTCATTTATTTGTTTATTGTCAAGTTAGCTAACATACAGCGTATACAGCGTGCTCTTGGCTTCAGGAGTAGGTTCCATGATTCCTCACTTACATACGACACCCAGCGCTCATCCCAACAAGTGCCTTCCTCAGTGCCCATCACCCATTTTCTCTGCCCCCCCATCAATTGTCAGTGTGTTCTCTGTATTTAAGAGTCTCTTAGGGTTTGTCTCCCCCCGCGTTAACTTTTTTCCCCCTTCCCCTCCCCCATGGTCTTCTGTTGAGTTTCTCAATATCCACATATGAGTGAAAACACACGATATCTGTCTTTCTATGACTTATTTCTCTCAGCATAATACCCTCCAGTTCCACCGATGTTGCTGCAAATGGCAGGATTTCATTCTTTCTCATTGCCACGTAGTAGTCCATTGTATATATGTACCACATCTTTTTTATCCACTCGTCAGTTGATGGGCACTTGGTCTCTTTCCATGATTTGGCTATTGTCGAAAGTGCTGCTATGAACATCGGGGTACACGTGCTCCTATGCATCAGCACTCCTGTGTCTCTGGGGTAGATTCCTAGCAGGGCAATTGCTGGATCATAGGGTAGCTCTATTTTCATTTTTTTGAGGAACCTCCACACTGTTTTCCAGAGCGGCTGCACTAGTTTGTACTCCCAGCAACAGTGCAAGAGGGGTCTCATTTCTCCACATCTGTAGTTTCCGGAGTTGTTCATTGTTTGTAACTATTTTTTTTCCTTCCCTTCCCCCATGGTCTTCTGTTAAGTTTCTCAACTTCCACATACGAGTGAGAACATATGATATCTGTCTTTCTCTGACTGACTTATTTCACTCGGCATAAAACCTTCCAGTTCCATCCACATCGTTGTAAATGGCAAGAGTTCATTCTTTTTCATTGCTGAGTAGTATTCCGTTGTATATATAAACCACATCTTCTTTATCCATTCGTCAGTTGATGGACGTTTGGGCTCTTTCCATTCTTCGGCTGTTGTTGATAGTGTGGCTGTAAACATAGGGGTGCATGTGCCCCTCTGAATCAGCACTCCTGTGTCCTTTGGACAAATTCCTAGTAGTGCTATTGCTGGGTTGTAGGATAATTTTATTTTTAATTTTTTGAGGCACCTCCACACCGTTTTCCAGAGCAGCTGTCGCAGTGCAAGAGGTTTCCCGTTTCTCCACATCCTCACCAACATCTGTTTTTCCTGCGTTGTTCATTTCAGCCACTCCGACCTATGTGAGGTGGCATCTGACTGTGGTTTTGATTCGTATTTCCCTGACGATGAGTGACATTGAGCATGTTTTCATATGTCCGTTGGCCATCTGGATGTCTTCTCTGGAAAAGTGTCGATTCATGTCTTCTGCCCATTTCTTCCCTGGATTATTTGTTTTTCAGGTGTGGAGTTTGGTCAGTTCTTTACAGACTTTGGATCCTCACCCTTTACCCCATATGTCATTTGCAAATATCTTCTCCCATTTCGTCGGTTGCCTTTTAGTGTTGTTTGATTGTTTCCTTTGCTGTGCAGCTTTTTGTCTTGATGAGGAAGGCAGCGTATCTTAACCTTTCTGGGCTTATACTTTTGAGATTCTGAAAGCTCTTGGAGCCGTTTCCTACAAAAACGTATAGCGTTTTCCACGGAATATCAGAGTTTCGCATCCCATCCGAGGATCACTTAAGACCCCAGATTAGGAGCCTGTTTAAGAATGGAGAAAGCGGCACCCCAAAAGGGGTTGACCGCCAAATAAATGTGGAATGATGTAGCGTTCTCTGCCCTTCGCCTCAGTGTGGGGACACCTGTTGAAGTAGCGGAGCCCTAATCTCATGGTCTGTGAGTTCGAGCCCCGCATCGGGCTCTGTGCTGATGGCTCAGAGCCTGGAGCCTGCTTCGGATTCTGTGTCCCCCTCTCTCTCTGCCCTTCCCTTGCTCACACTCTGTCTCTATGTCTCTCAAAAAATAAAACAGGGGCGCCTGGGTGGCTCAGTCGGTTAAGCGGCCGACTTCAGCTCAGGTCATGATCTCACGGTCTGTGAGTTCAAGCCCCGCGTCGGGCTCTGTGCTGATGGCTCAGAGCCTGGAGCCTGCTTTGGATTCTGTACCTCGCTCTCTCTCTTCCCTTCCCCCACTCACGCTCTGTCTCTATGTCTCTCAAAAATAAACATTAAAAAAAAAATTAAAAAAAAAATAAAACAAAAAAAACCACAAAAAAACCACATTGAAGCAGTGGAACCCTTGCGTCAGGCTCTGCAGATCCGTCAGGTCGCCGTTGTGTGAGAGAGGGGATTTTCCAGTCGTGGAACCTCACGCGTCTGTTCCGTGGGTCCCAGGAACCCTCCAAGCCTCGAGGGTGGGGCCGAGAGCCCCAGCCCAGCCTGGGATTTGCCTCCCTGTAAGTGAAGCCCCTGAGCTCGGAGTCAGGATTTTCTCCAGCGGCAGCGACAAAGAAAAATAAGTGGGGGGGGGGGGGGAGGAGGGGGGTGGATCCAGGGCCGAGGAGTGGCCCTGGCTGTGGTTTTGAATGACAAGGGGCTAGCGAGGGGGCTCTTGGCCGCGGGGTCCAGGTGGAATTGAAAATGAACGCCAGACAGGCATGCAGCGGCCTAGGAGGGGGGATGGGCACGGGTCGTGCTGGGCTAGTTGAAGATCGTACTGGGGGGGGAGGTAGAGGGAGCCTTTCCTGGGAGAGACGGAGCTTTGTCGTGATGCCGGTGGTTCTGCCACACGGTAGAGGCCCAGGTCTGGGGAGACGAGTGGTTCCAAGTCGGAGGGCTCAGCGGTGGCATTTGCCTGGCCCGAGGGCTGGCACTGCAGAGAGAGAGGTCGCTGAGGAGGAAGTTAGGCAGCGGGGACACGGTTACGGGCACAAATGGAGTTTTCCTGCAGCTCCGCCCAACCCCGAGGATTTTCTGTCACCTGACCTTTATATTTCTTCATGTAGGTGTGCCTAGTTTCTATGTGAAAACTTCTTTGTTTTCCATTTTATTTTTTTAACATTTATTTCTTTTTGAGAGACAGAGCACGAGCAGGGGAGGGGCAGAGAGAGACGGAGACCCAGAATCCGAAGCGGACACCGGGCTCCGAGCCGTGAGCATAGAGCCTGACGCGGGGCCCGAACTCACGAACCGTGAGCTCGTGACCCGAGCCAGAAGTCAGAGGCTTCACCGACTGAGCCACCCGGGCGCCCCTGATATATGAAAATTTCATGCACGATGTTGTGATTTTCCCGAAAGAGAAAGTGACGAGTGATGATTTATGTGTGTCTTTCAGTGAGTAGTTGGCAGATTGCAGTTGACACCTTGAAAAAGTGGAAGAGGCAGAAAATCTTAACTGCTCAGGGTTAGAAGGGTTATTGCCAGTGGGCTTGTGGTTTGCTCAGTTAGCAAACGGAGGTGCTGGGGTGCTGGGGACAGAGTCGTGAATAAGACAAAGACTAAGCACAGAGCCTTTTAGAATTTTGTTTTTAAGTTTATTTATTTTGAGAGAGAGACAGCAGGGGAGGGGCAGAGAGAGAGAGAGAGGGAGAGAGAGGATCCCAGGCAGTAAGGGGGGGCCCGATGTGGGGCTCAACCCCGAACCATGAGATCATGACCTGAGTCCAAACCAAGAGTTGGGTGCTTAACTGGATGAGCCAGCCAGGCGCCGCTAAGCATGGAGCTTTAATTCTAGTCGGGGGAGAGACAGAGGAGGAAACGTTTGGGCACTGCCCCTTAGCACCTGGAGGTAGAATCAGTGGGGAAGGAAATAGAGGTGTCGGATCTGGGTTTGCGGAGTTTGAGGAGGTGGGTAGCACTGGGCAGATGGGCAGCTTCGTGGAGTCTTGGGGTGGGGGCGGGGGGAGAGCTGACCGAGGCCGGGGTCACAGAGGTGGGCTAACAGGGCCCATTAGGGCGTTTGCACACCGTGATTGGAGGCTGGATCCTAGAAGCCTTCCTAAACAGTTTGAGCTTTTTTCATGCGGGCTATGTTTTGTTTTGTTTTTTAAAGTACTTTTCCACGTGTTTGCTTTGCTTAAGGTAGTTTTCAATGTTTATTTATTGTAGTAAGAGAGACAGACTGTGAACAAGGAAGAGGCAGAGAGAGAGGGAGACACAGAATCCCAAGCAGGCTCCAGGCTCTGAGCCGTCAGCACAGAGCCCGACGCGGGGCTCGAACCCAGGAACCATGAGATCGTGACCTGAGCCGAAGTCGGACGCTTCACCGACCGAGCCCCCCAGGCGCCCCTGAAGGGGTTTAAACAAAGGAATCCCCCATGATCCAACTTCTCTTTGGATCCGATCAGCCGTTGAAAAGGTGTTGGAAGCAAATTCAGTGCAGACTGGCAGCCGATTTATTTGTCAAAATGAAATCTTCAGGCTAATGTAACGGCTGTCACGTGAGGAAGACGTCTCGTAAGCATTTCTCTCTCTCTTTAAGGGAAAATCTCTTCGCATAAAGAGAGCTCTCTCTTCATTTTCCTCAGTCGTTCTGTATGCAGCTCTAATGAGTAGTTTTCCATAAATGTAGACAATGGGGCAAATTTTCAGCCTATGCTGTCATTTTATGGATTAATTTCCATTAGCGCTGACCTTCTGGCTTTCCGTGCATCAATATGAGTAAAACATCTGTTCGTGTCATTCCGCTGCCTAAAGACCTCTGCTGGCTCCCCGTCACCTACACCAGGAAACGGTCCAGCTCGTTGCCTTGGCATGTGTGGCCCTTCAGACGCGTGCGTTTCCAGCCCATCTCTGCCATTTCTCCCCACTCTGTCCGTCCCCGGACTCGCCGAACACAGGTTTTTATTTCTGTGCTATTATTCATCCTCTCTTCTTTTTTTTATTTATTCTTCTTAAAAAAAATTTTTTAGGGGCGCCTGGGTGGCTCAGTCGGTGAAGCGGCCGACTTCGCCTCAGGTCATGATCTCTCGGTCTGTGAGTTCGAGCCCCGCGTCGGGCTCTGTGCTGACAGCTCATCAGAGCCTGGAGCCTGCTTCGGATTCTGTGTCTCCCTCGCTCTCTGCCCCTCCCCTGCTCATGCTCTGTCTCTCAAAAATAAAAAAAAACATTAAAAAAATTTTAAAAAAATTATTTATTGCTTTTGAGAGAGAGAGAGAGAGTGCATGAGGGATGGAGAGAGAAGAGAGAGAGGAACCCAAGCAGGCTTCCCCCATCAGCGTGGAGCCCGGTGTGGGACTTGAACTCACCGACTGCAAGATCGTGCCCTGAGCCGAAACCAAGAGTCAGACGCTTAACTGACTGAGTCCCCCACGCGCCCCTGCTTATTCTCTCTTCTTTCCCTGTGATGCCTTTATTCTCTCGTCTGCCGTGGGCGTTTTTCCCCAGCGGAATTCCTCTCTCCCTTACTTGTATCCCCACGGCGCTCTCTGTGTCACCCGTCCCCACCGTCGCCCTGTCGTATTTTGAACTCTGTGTCAAGGGGTCTGTCTTTCCCCCAAGCCCGTGACTTCGTGAAGGGCAGGGGCCCGCATCTTACCCGCCTTTGTCTTCCCAGCTTTGTAGCTCACTCTCGCGTGGTTGCTGCTCAGCAACTGTATAGAACTAAGCTGTGTGTCTTGTGTTTCTGTTCTTAAGAGTTCCAGAAGAGCCCTCAGGGAACGGCGGGGCAGCAGGCCTCGCTCTTGGAACAGGCCAGTCAGCGAACCTACGGCCCCAGTGTGGCATCCCCACACGTTGACACCTGACCATTTTCTAGTGGGGAGCAACGTGGTGGGGAGACCGGGAGCTCGTCGCTTAGTAAATATTGGAGGGGTTTTTTTAGGTATTAAGGAATCGAAACTGGGTATGTTATTTTTTCTCTTCTACTTTTTTTTTCCTTCTTAAAACTTGCTCTTGTAAATTTCTTTAATGGTTTTTATTTATTTTTGAGAGACAGAGCATGCGCGGGGGAGGGGCAGAGAGAGAGGGAGACGCAGGATCTGAAGCAGGCTCCAGGCTGTGAGCCATCAGCACAGAGCCCGACGCGGGGCTGGAACTCACAGACCGCGAGATCGTGATCTGAGCCGAAGTCGGACGCTCAACCGACTGAGCCGCCCAGGCACCCTTGTTTGGTTTTTTTAAACTTTAACTAGGCTCCATGGCCAACACGGGACTTGAACGCACAGCCCCGAGATCAAGAGCCACATGCTTTACTGAGCCAGCCAGGCTCCCCTCTCCTTTAAGCTTTCTTAATAGCTTTGGTCAGTTACCATTCACCTACCATACAACTTACCCATTTAAAGTGTATAGTTCAGGGTGGGGGTGGGCAAAATGGGAGAAGGAGACTGGGAGATACGGACTGCCAGTTCCGGAATGACTGAGTCACGGGAACACAAGTCACAGCTCGGGGAACATAGTCAATGATACTGTAATAGTGTCATTTGGTGACAGATGGTAACCACGCTTGCAGTGAGCATAGCGTACGGTATAAGCTTGGCAAATCACTATGTTGTATACCTGAAAATAACATAGCATTGTGCGTCAACTGTACTCCAAAAAATGACAGGAAAAGAAAAAAAGCTATCAATAAACACATTTTTAAAAACGTGAATGCCCAAGTATAGGCAAATTGCCTGAGCGCCGGAATGAAGATCCAAGATTGAAGATTTTGCAGTTAGGAAAAGTCTACTTTTCAATAATTTTAAATGACGCGGAAAACGCTCGGGCAATAGTGTTAAGTGAAAATGGGGGACCCAGATTTTACATGAAATAACTGTCCCATGTATACGATGGGTCACAGCTATTTCTGATATGCATTGGAAAAAACACCTGCAAAATTACAAAAACTATCGACAGTGGGGAAAAAAAAGTCTATCTTCAAGACTTTTAGTGCGTTCACAGGCATGCGCGACCATTACCACAATCAATTCTAGAACATTTTCTCTGTCTCAAGGTTATTTACTTTAAGACATTCAGAAAACCTTTCACAGCCGGGTGCCTGGGGGGCTCCGTCAGTTGGGCGTGTGACTTTCGATTTCGGCTCCGGTGGTGATCCCACAGTTGTGGGATCGAGCCCCTCCTTGTGCTCTGAGCTCAGTGTGGAGCCTGCTTGGGACTTTCTCTCTCTTTCTCCTTTAGAAAAAAAAGAAACAAGGAAAGAAAACCTTATGTAGAGTTTCTTTTAAGTGATCTCTCTGGTGAGAGGGAGTTTGTCAAAGGGAGGGAGTGGGCTTAAAGAAAGAAACAAAGATTATAGATCGGGCTGGCAGGTTGTTTGTTTGTTTGTTTAGAGGAAGATTAGTCACAAAGCCGAATCCAAGGGATGTTTAACCCCAGGGAGGCTGATGTTGACTTAACACTCTTTCCTACGACTTGCGAGAGGCCAGGTTTTAGGAACGGTGCCGTAGCGAGACCCCATGAGGCTGCGTAAGGAGGACAGGAGAGGGAGAGATGAATTGCACGGGCTGGGGAAGTAACCGGAACATTACTAGGAGGGTAGGTTCTGAGCTAGACTCCACTGGGCTGAAGCAACGCGGGAGCGATTAGAGACTGGATACCCAGGACAGTCTGCCCCCAGGACACGTTAGGGACCTAGGGCTTTGGGACCGTCTATAGACTCCTGCTTCACCTTACCAAAACACAGAACCTACCTAAAGAAGGTGTGCCTGTTTTATATATTTTTTTATTTATATATTTTTTATTTTTGAGAGAGAGAAAGGGACTGAGCATGCGCGGGGGAGGTGCAGAGAGACGGAGACACAGAATCCGAAGCAGGCTCTGAGCTGTCAGCACACAGCCCAACGCGAGGCTCGAACTCACGAACTGTGAGATCATGACCTGAGCTGAAGTCGGACGCTTAACTGACTGAGCCACCCAGGCACCCCTAAGGAGTACCTGTTTTATCCAAGTGGGTAGATAACCATAAATGTGGGTCGGGTCACCATATACTGGAATTTTATGCCAAGGAGTGGGGCACCTCCTGTCATTTTAAAGATGTAACCTTAAGAAAAATCGAAGGCGCCATCACTTTATTTACTTTAAATACCCTTTAGAGTTTATTATCTCATGAAGTGGTATAGACATAAAATCCAGGCAAGTACAAAAATGCAGAGAGAATTTCGGTTAATGGATAGATCCGATATGACCGATTGTGGAAAATGAAAATACTTTTAGGAAGGTGCGTTTTTGCCCCTTTCAAGGTTGATTTTCAGAACGGGACCTCTCAATTTTCTTTACTCCGTTATCAGGAGCAAGTTAATGGGCTGGGTAGACCAATGGTCAGCTCTGGAGTGGAAATGGAAATTGTATTGTGTTAGATGGCACAAACAGAGCCTTTATTTTTTAGATTTATGTGTTATCGTTATATATTATTTTTAGGTTTTTATTGACCGTAAGTAACCTAGCTGGCTCAATCTACATACCTGTAGAACATCAATGCCCTTCGCATTTTGCCCTACTTGAGAATGCAAGGTATGGGGGCTCCCGGGTGGCTCGGTCTTGGTTTCGGCTCAGGTCACCGTCTCATAGTTCTTGGGATCGAGCCCCGAGCCCGCTGGGATTCTCTCTCCCCTTCTCTCTCTGCCCCTCCCCTGCTTGCGTGTGCTCTCTGTCTCTCAAAATAAACAAAAAAATAAACTTAAGAATGCAAGATATGTTATAGTTGTGTTTATAAAACTCAGGAAAAAATCAAGGATATTTCTTTTTTTGTTTCAAGATGGAAGATCCAAGGCAGGGTTGTATTAGTTGAGAGTCACAAAATAAGGATGGTCTAATTTCTCCTTGCATGAATTAATTTTCTGCAATAATTTTTTTTGGTCTCTGTGAACTCGTTCGACTCTTCGATTTGTTAGAATGAAAGCCATTATGTATAACGAAGGCCCATTTTCCCCCCTTTTCGGCAACAGTGGCTTGCTAAAGAAAGGAAGCAAAATGTACTTCTTGTTTGAAAAAGGTACTTTGCTACCCTCTCAATTTTTTTCAAGCCTTTCTCTTCATTTTTACCTCTTTTCGTCTTTGAGTCATTTAAATGCTTCTTAGCACAAAGCAAACACAAGAAGTCAGGAGTGATTGAATTCAAATCAGTTTTCCTAACTGTCAGCCAGCCAGTGGAATAAAGTTATGATTAGTGGTTAAAATGAAGTTATGGGGAGGATAGAGTTCATTGAAATACTATTTATTCATTTGGAGATCATCTAGATTATTCGCATAGTATTCGAGCTGGTTGTAATGAAAAACTTGTTAACGGAGTTTGACGTAATCACATAGTATATATACAGATACATTTATTTCGTTATTAAAAAATAAATAAATTCTTTGTCGGTTTTTAAAAATAGTTCTTGAGTTTATATAAATAGCTAAATAGACTTGGAAAAGGGAAGTAATTTGACATTTAAAAAGGTTTCCTCCCTCAGGCGCCTGGCTGGCTCAGTCGGTTCAGTGTCTGACTCTTGATCTTGGCTCAGGGCGTGATCTCACGGTTCGTGAGTTCGAGCCTGCATCGGGCTCTGCGCTGACAGGACGGAGCCTGCTTGGGATGCTCTCTGTCCCTCTCTCTGCCCCTCCCCTGCTCACTCGCTCTCTCAAAATAGATAAATTTTAAAAATAACAAAACCTTATAAAGTACAAAATATTAGAAGGTTTTCTCCCTCTGTGGAAACTCTAAAAAGGAAAAAAAAAAAACGAGTGTTATTTTCCCTCAGTGTTTCTGTGTTGGATTTAAATGCCTTTAAAACCTCACTGTGCTGATTCTAGAACATTGGGTTGTTCCTAAATTAAAGCCGAGACCCGAACAGGCCTTCCGGAAGTGGTAGCTTTCCTCGTGTGCGGCCATGTTGGCTGGGAAGGCACACGCGCAACATCGGTCTGCGTATTATTCAGCTGGTTGACCCTCGTGAACCACAGAAGCTTCTGGCTCTGCGGTTCTCACGCCTCTCTTCTAGGTTCCGTGGAGGATACGGAGCTGAATTAGAGTCGGTCAGTGTCTCACTGTTCTTTTTTCTTTTTTTTTTTTTTCCCGTGATTTGATTCTAACCCTCTCGAGGTCGAATCCACCAACTCCTTTCCCCAAAGTAGAAGACCTGAGGGGCCAAATCCCTGCTCATGGAGGGCAGAGGCTAAATTGGGAGCCCGAGCTCAGACAGGCCAAACTCCTTCTCCAGTCACATTGCCGGCTCCCTGAGCCAGTCGCGCTCAGCACCGGCCGGGCAGCGAGAGGGCCGGAAAGGGCTCCCTTTGGTGCAGGTGATAGGCGAGTTCGAGCACGCCTAGCGGATCCTCAAAGGCAGAGTCCGTCCGAGGAAATGAGGCGTGGCAGGGACGCGTGTTGTTTTCGCGAAGTTCGGTGCCCGTGGGCTGATGACGTGTGTCACGGCTAAGCGCGCCGGTTCCGGGCTCCCTCGGATAACAGGTCTGGCTCCTGTCTCGCTCCTATGTGACACCAGGCCTGCCCGAGCGCCCAGTCTCGTCGTCTGTAAAATGGGCATCAGAAAAGAACCTCCCTTGCAGGGTTTTGGAAAGAATTCAGTGACATAGCAGCTATACAAGGCTTAACTTGGTATACGGTCGTGCTCAGTGTAAGTGCTAGAGAAATATGAGGCATGGTTCCCCTTTCTCGGTGTTTAGGATCTTGCCAAGGAGACCCTCCAGGCACCCACGAAACGGTTCCATGCTTCATGTGAGTCAACGCCACCAATGGTTGGTAGAGGTGGTAAGGGCTGCAGGCAGGAGAGGTGGGAGGTTGGGCCGTCACAGGAGTGCCGGGAGCCAAGGTGCGGACTGGGAATCAGCGCGCCCCCGTGGTCTCGTGAAAACTAAAAATTGTCCCTTGGTGGTTTGCTTTCGGAAAGGTCGGTGTCTCGAATGCAATTCGTATGTGGGTTTTCGTGCCAAGATTTGCCCTGAAAAACAATCTTTATTAAAATATGTTCATGTCTGTCTTGCCAAGTTGGGTGGTACTAACCGGAAGGCTGGCCTTCCCTCCCCCGGCATCGTTGTCAGATTGTATTAATACAAAGCTTCCCCAGAACTTGGAGTTCCTTTCGGGGAAGAAGAGGGGAAGAGGTGGGCTGGTAAAAGGTAATCGTGTGATTTCGGAAGGGTGTAAAAAAGTCAAATAGCCTATTCGAACCTTATGAAAACAGTTGTTACAAACGTGGTTCCTTTGTGCCTTGCGGGGCCCCCAAGAGCTGTCATCTCGGTGGCACATCTGTCGCTTCTGTCTGTCTCGCCCTCGGCTCAGCGTCGCGCACCCCCGTTGACAGTTACCTAGTCTCTGATCTTACGGAGTTTGTCAGCAGAGGTAGAGGACCAGAGGAAACGGCCGGAGACCACATACGCCCACACAGGGAAATTCTTCTGAAGGATTCGAACGTCCATACACAGGCTCGCATGCTCGAGTGTGCAAAGACACTTGTGCAGTCGCTTTGTTGGAAGATAGGGCTGTCAGAGGGTGTGACAGATGCACGGAAGCCAAGCGGGGTTTCAAATTACAACAGCTTCTGTGACCAACTTGAACGTCTTGGGTCTGGCCCCCTCCCCCTCCCTCCCCCCCAAAAACTGTGAACTTCTCAAGGGCAGGGTCTGGTTCTTTTTCATCTCCGCATTCCCAGGTGCCATCCCAGGGCCTGGACCTTGGCGGGGACCTGATAAATGGCACAGCAAACTCGCTGTCCTTTTCTGCGTTGCCGGAAGGTGCATGCCCCCAGTGGCCATTTTGAGTGCAGTGTGTTATTTTAAGATACTCTCTGTGGAGAAAGCCCTCCAAACTCTGCTACCAGTGTCTCAAACAAAAGGGGAGCTGAATGCCTTGGGGGGGGGGGGTGGGAATCCGGAGAAATTCCAGAGGGAGGGAGATGGAGGAAGGATGAGAAGGAGAGACTCCTTGAGTAATCCCCTCTTTTTGAGCAGGTTACTTCTTGCCTGAGATTGTCGTTGTTTTCAAGAGGAATATGTTCATTTAAAAAACAATTGTTTTAATGTTTATGTATATTTTGAGGAAGAGAGACAGAGCGAGCAGGGGAGGGGCCCGAGAGAGAAGGAGACACAGAATCCGAAGCAGGCTCCAGGCTCTGAGCTGTCAGCGCAGGGCCCCACACAGGGCTCGAATTCATGAACAGTGAGATCATGACCTGAGCCGAAGTTGGATGCTTAACCGACTGAGCCTCCCAGGTGTACCCGTTCATTTTTTTTAAAGTTTATTTATTTATTTTGAGAGAGATAGAGACCACGCTTGTTGGCGGGGGTGGGGTGGGGCAGTGCAGAGAGAAAGGAAGAGAGAGAGAATCCCAAGCAAGCTCCTCGCTGCCAGCGCAGAGCCCGACATGGGGCGCAAATTCACGAAATCACAAGATCATGACCTGAACCGAAATCAAGAGTCGCATGCGTAACTGATTGAGCCACCCAGGCATCCCAAAGAAGAATATGTTCAGATGCCATTGAAACAGTAGTCCGATCACAACGTCGTGGAGATGGGCTTCTGGCTTTTGGGCTAAGTCATCGTATTTCCTAAACCGGGTGCTGTTATCCGTGCTCCTTCTCGCGCTGAAACTTCCCTCGGAGAGTGGGGTGGTGACCGGTGGTAGCGGTTTTTGAATTCGCCTTCTCTTCCTCTGCTAAGCTTTCTGGTCTCCCTCCCAGTGTGCCACAGGAGGGATTCTGGGAAGCCAGTGTCCACTTGAGACTTGCAGAAGAGACATTCTTAGAATTCTTAAGGAGAACTAGTTGCTAAAGTAAAAGATTTACCAGGAAACTAACGACCTTTGGTGTAATAGCTAAGCGGAAGCAACCCGGGCTGATTTCACATCGTCGACAGAGATATATTATGCAATTATCATTGCTTTTTAAATAAAATTGAAATTATGGGGTTACGTTCCTAATGATAACATAAGCAGGCTTGCTAGTAACGTGAGCCCCTGAATACACGAGCGGTTGTGTTTATGGAGCGCAAACTGGTGGTTGCCAGAGCGGGGGAGTGGGGGCGTGGGCGAAATAAGTAAAGGGATTAAGAGGTACGCATTCCAGTTATGGAATAAATACCTTAGCGATGAAAGGTACAGTCAATAATATAATAACGTGGTGTGGTGACAGATGGTGGGCACGCCGAGTAATGTACACGATTGTTGAAGCACCGTTGTTGTACACCCGAAACTGATATAGCATTGTATGTTAATTACACTTCATTTGAAACAAAGACACGAGTGGTTGGATAGTCGAATATATATGTGCACGCATGTATTTACATATTTATTTTAGGATTACAAGCATGATTTTATAATTATACCTACATAGTTACGAGGATAAAAGATCAGTCACCTCTTATAATAGGTGTAGAGCGTACCACCACAAAATCATAACATCTTAAAAAAAAAAATCTAAGTAGTTGATGGTGTCCGTGACTCCCAATAAGTAGCCATTGTTTCCTCTCTTTGGACCAGGAAGTAGGCCATAACCAAATTTCTACTGGTGAATTTCCTTTCTTTCCTGTCCTTTCTATGTTAGAAATCAGAAGTCATCTCAGGTCGTGGAATTGTACATTTCTTCACAGGTTTCGGGCTTACAACACGGAAGTCTAGTTAGATTTGGTCCGAAGTAAGCCTGGAAAAGTGTACTGTGTCCCAAACCGTAGTGCAAAGATAGATATTTTAAATTTTATTAGTGGGACACCTGGTCGGCTCAGTCGGTAGAGCATGTAACTCTCGATCTCGGGTCTTGAGTTCAAGCCCCACGTAGGGGGTAGAGTTTCCTTTAAAAAAAGAAAAATCCGGAAAAAAATGTAATTTTATTAGAGATTAGAAAAATACGGATTTATTTTTCTTTATGGGGGTGATATACGGCTTACTGTTTGAATCAATATTTCATCGAAGGAGAGATTTGATTTGAGGAAAAGTGTGAAGTATCCGCTAGCGCGGAAGGCATGCCGAAGTCTCGAAGATTGTGTGTGAATAAGTTGAGTTTGGGAAACACTGCTGAAAGGAGAATCCGGAGTTGGGAAACTTGGATTTGAATCCTGGTTCTGCCACTAAATATAGACACCTGAACTGTATTAAGCCTCCGAGCCTGTCTCTCCACGTATGAAGTCGAAGTGATGGTATTTTCCTTGTCTCCCTGAAAGGTTGCGGTAAGAAGCAGGTAGAGTGTGGAGCACTTGGGTTCCTCAGTCAGCTGAGGGTCCGACTTCGGCTCAGGTCATGATCTCATGGTTTGTGAGTTCGAGCCCTACATTGGGCTCACTGCTTTCAGGGCAGAGCCCGCTTCTCATCCTCTGTCCCCCTCTCTCTCTCTGCGCCCTCCCCCTCCGAAAAATAAGTAAAACATTAAAAAAAAAAAAAACAGGTAAAACGTATATTGAAAGTGTTTTCTGAAGGCCACAAAATGATCTTCAACTGAAATAATAAAATAAAAATAATATTGGTCCCCTGGGGGGCTCAGTTGGTTGAGTGTATGACTCCGGCTCAGGTCGTGATCTCATGGTTCATGAGGTCGAGCCCCGCATCCGGCTCGCTGCTGTCAGCGCAGAGCCCGCTTTGGATCCTCCGTGCCCCTCTCTGTCGGCGCTGCCCCCCCCCACCCAAAGAAAAAAGAAAAAAAAAAAGGTTACTAATCTTACTAGCAAGTTATTTCCAGAGAGCTTCCGAATCAGCGAGTGAGAACTTTCAAAGGCAAACCGTTGGGGTTTTTTTTTTTCCTTTTCTTTATGGTGAAAATGGAGTAGGTTCCAAATTTAGGTTGACGGTTTTCCTGTCACTCCTTACGAGGAGAAGGCTGAAACATATGCTTGCTTCTCTCCAGATTGCAAGAAAGCTTTTGCCTTTTCCTTACCGCCGCGACGGAACCGCGCAGAAATTCCCAGCGGGGCCTCGCTCTTCTCCGAGCGCTTATCAAGCACCGCTGGTCCTAACCCAGTTTCCTCGGGTTCTGAAAAAGCGCCGTCTCTGACCGGTCAGCGCACAAACGGGCAGGAAGGAAAAATCGCGAAGCTGCCAGAAAAGACCCTTGTCGTGTGGGAGGGAAGCTTTATTCAGGGCAACCCTGTCAGACTAATGGCCAGAGTTAGCCCGGGCGTCTGTTCTGGTCCGATGCCAGGAGAGTCACGACTGAATTCTGCCGGAAGAGGAACGGAGGGAGCGGTTCTTTGGGGGGCTGACTCCTCATGTAGCCTCCCTCTTTCACTTCCAGTTTGCACTGTGCTTTTAATCAGCCTGCGCGAGGGGGTGGGGGAAACCTGAGGGTTGGAGGCCTCTTGCGGGGTGGGGGGGGGGTGGGTCCTTCCTCTTTTTCTTCTTAAAGAGACGAAGCCTGACCCACAGCTTTAGATCTTCCACTAGGGTGAACTTTGTGGGACTCAGAATGTAGCGAGTTTTTTTTTTTAATGTTTATTTTGAGAGAGAGAGAGGGAGATAGAGCATGGGCCGCGTAGGGGCGGGGAAAGAGGGAGACGCGGACTCCGAAGCAGGCTCCAGGCTCCAAGCCGTCAGCGCAGAGCCCGACGCGGGGCTCGAACTCCACGAACCATGAAATCGTGACCTGAGCCGAAGTCCGACGCTGAACCCACATAGCCACGCAGGCGCCCCAGTGTAGTTAGTTTTAAATGAAAAGTGAAACCTTGTTTTCTATAACATGCATATATAGCCTTCAAAACCTAGGGTGTGCTGTAGGCCTCAGGTTTGGAAGGCTTATTTTATCCCAGACATTTAAACAACCGATTCATTTGGACGTATGCTTTTCCGTATTGATTGGATGACTGCATTAGGAAGCTGAAGGAAGGTTTTCCTTCTTTCGTTTTTTATTTCCTTTTTCAGTTACTTGGAGCAGGTACTTGTGAAATTATTGTACAGAGAGATTAACAGATGCCAATTCAACAGTGTACACATTGAAATTTGAGGACTGTTTTTGCAATCTGTATCGAGCAGATAGTTGGCACGAAAAGCAAGACTTGGAAATTATTGTCAGTGTCTCCGGCTTGCCTTCCTTTTTTTGGTAATAATTTTAAAAAATTAATTTATTCTATGATAGAGAGCATGAGTGGGGGAGGGGCAGAAAAAGAGGGAGACACAGAATCTGAAGTGGGCTCCAGGCTCCGAGGGGTCAGCACAGAGCCTGACTCAGGGCCCGAGCTCATGAACTGTGAGATCATGACCTGAGCTGAGATCAAGAGTCAAACGCTTAACTGACTGAGCCACCCAGGTGCCCCTAGATTTCTCTTCTAAGCTCAATATTCATTCGTATGGGTGTCTGTATTCATTCATTCATAACCTACGTATTCGGCTGCCTGCAGAATAGCTCCGCTTGGATGTCTTGTACGTACCTCGATGTCCTGCCTGGATCACCGTGGCAAGCTGTGTCTTCCTCACTCTGTTCTCCACACTTCCTGCTGTGTTCTTTTCTTTTCTATCTATCCATCCATTAAAATTTTTTTTAAATGTTTATTTATTTTTGAGAGAGGGAGAGACAGAGCACAAGCAGGAGAGGGGCAGTGAGAGAGGGAGACACAGAATCCAAAGCAGGCTCCAGGCTCTAGCTGTCAGCACAGCCCGATGTGGGGCTCGAACCTGCAAACCGTGAGATCATGACATGACCCGAAGTTGGATGCTTAACTGAGTGAGCCGCCCAGGCCCCCCCCTCATTTTTCTATTTATTTTGAAAGAGAGAGCACAAGCTAGGGAGGGGCAGAGAGAGAGGGGGAGAGAGAGAATCCCAAGCAGGCTCCGCACTGTCAGCACAGAGTCCAATGCAGGGCTCGAACCCACAAACCGTGAGGTCATGACCTGAGATGAAATCAAGAGTCGGATGCTTAACCAACTGAGCCCCCCAGGCGCCCCAGGCTTGCCTTCCTAGATGGTGCTTTATTCACTCAACTTCTCCGAGACCTTGATTATAGACTCTGAATGTTAGATATGGAACTCGCAGTCCGTTTCCTTTCGCTCGAGTCCATGAAAACATGGTAGCTATAAGACAGGGGGAGCCAGTTTTACTGTAAGAAAATCCCAGAGTTCCGGAAACAGGAAGTGTCTCAACTGTTTCAACTCATTTTGCCCTAGTATTCACAGACGTGATAGGGGACGATCAACTCGATTTATTCCTATGGGTCTACGAGTTCAAATTTAATACTTGAGTAGGTCTTTGCAAGGATCTTCCCCTGAGCCGGGTTTCCTGAGGTATAATTGAAAAAGAAAATTGTCTCTATTTAAAGTGTATGGTGTGATCATTTAATGTACCTATACATTGTGAAATGATTACCGCCATCAAATTAATTGACACATGTATCTCTTTGCATACTTTAAAAAAATGTTTATTTATTTTGAGAGGGAGAGAGCACAGGTGTAGGACGGGCAGAGAGAGAGAGAGAAGGAGAGAGAGAATCCCAAGCAGGCCCCCGGCTGTCAGCACAGACAGAGCCCTGTGCCCGATGTGGGGCTTGAAATCACGAACCGTGAAATCAAATCGTGACCTGAGCTGAAATCAAGAGTCAGACACTCAACTGAGCCACCCAGGCGCCTCTTGCATACTTTTTTTTTTTTTTTTTGATGGGAATGCTTAAGACATAGTCTCCGAGTAAATTTCAAGTGTGCGATGTAGTGTTCACAACTAGAGTCACCACGCTGTGCATTCCGTCTCCAGAGCTTACTCATCCTATAATGGACGTTTGCACCGTTTGTGTGCTATCTCCCCATTTCCCTCCTCCCCCAGCCCCGTCCTCCCCCAGCCCCGGCTCCCACCGCTCCACTTTATTTTTTAGATTTCACATGTAAATGATGCCATACGGTATTTCTGTTGTGGTCGTCAGGAGAGAATAATGAGAAAGCCAGGTACTCGCCAGCCGTCTTTGCCTTCAACAAGTATCAAGTCTCTGTCCCCCGTTCGAGCCCTCCCGCAATGGGAAGTTTTTTTTTTTTAATTGAAGTATAGTTGACTTACAACATTTGTGAGTTTCAGGTGCACAACGTAGTGTTTTGGCGTTTATATACATTATGAAATTTCGCTCACCGTGATACATGTAGTTACCATCTGCTATTAAAGTTATCACAATATCATTGACTATCTTCCCTGTGCTGTAATTTTCATCCGCTTGACTTATTTCATATCCGGAAGTAGGTACCTCTTAGTCCCCTTCACCTGTCTCACGCGTCCCTCCGCCTTCCTCCCCTCGGGCAACCGCCAGTTTGTTCTCTGTATTTATGAGTCTGGTTTTGTTTTGTTTTGTTTTTTTAGATTACACCTGTAAGTGAAACCGTATGGTATTTGTCTTTCTCTGTCTGACTTATTTCACTTAGCATAATACCCTCTGGGCACGTCCATGTTATTGCAAATGGCAAGATTTCATTCTTTTTTCATAGCTGTGTAATATTCCTAACACACACACACACGCCATATCTTCTTTCTTGTGGCTGAATGATATTTCAGTGTATGTATATATCACATTTCTTTATCCATTCATCTGTTGACAGACACTCTGAAGTCGTGTCTTGCCCGTTGTGAATCGCATCACTGTAAACACGGGAGTGCAGATGTCTCTTTGAAATGCCGATTTTGTTTTCTTTGGGTAAATACCCAGAAGCGGGCTTGCTGGACCATATGGTGGTTCTGTTTTTAATTTCTCGAGGCACTTCCACCCTGGCTTTTAAGGTTCTTTTAGATTTGTTGAATACGATGCTTCTTGGTTAGAGCGGTTTAAGCTTTCCGAGTAATCTTATAGAGGAAACTCTGAGATGCTCCTCAGATACGGAACTGAGATACAGCCGTGACTCAGTCGTGAACTATGCATAGCAACTCTTCTCATTTCGCAACATTACCTACAGTAGCCAAATTATGCCAACAACCTGTGTCCGTTGACTGATGAATGGATAAAGAAGCAACGGTATGTGTCTCTATGTATGTACGTATATACATGAAATTTTGCCAATTGCAACAATATGGATGGAGCCAGAAAGTAATATGTCAAGTGAGATAAGTCAGAGAAAGACAGATACCATATGACTTCATTCATACGTGGAATTTAAGAAACAAACGAACCATGTACCAAAGGGGAGGTGGGTGGGCGGATGAGTGCAACAGGTGGTGGAGATTAAGGCGTGCGCTTGTCGTGATGAGCACAGGGTGATGTATGGAAGTGTTGAATTACTATATGGTTTACCTGAATGTAATATTATGTTGTATGTTACCTAACTGGAATTAAAAAAAATTTTTTAATGTTTATTTATTTTTGAGAGGAGGGGAGGGCAGAGAGCGAGGGAGACAGACTCGGAAGCGGGCTCCAGGCTCTGAGCTGTCAGCACAGGGCCCGACGCGGGGCTCGAACTTACAAACCATGAGATCATGATCTGAGATGAAGTTGGACACTTAACCAACTGAGCCGCCCAGGCACCCCTTGCCTAACTGGAATCTAAATAAAAACTTTCAAAAAAAATCTTCTCGAAGGCTTCTGTGGATAGAGTATACTGGACACTGTCTCCAATACCGTGTACACAAATATTAATATAACTCCAGTTCCATTATGGTACTAACTTTCAATGTATCTTATATTCAAGTTTTCTTTATGTAGTTCTTCTAAATAAAAATTCTAAGTAATTTTAATTTAAGTAAAGCATTATGATTAGAAATCACTAATACATACCCACGTTGGTTTGGAAGAGTGTGTTAAGACAGCTCTGGTTGAATCCGAATATCACAAAGTTCGGCAGTTAGCGATTGGATGCCCACCACGGGCCAGGTGCAGTTCTAGGTGCTGGAGTTATAACAGTGAACAAGTAAAGAGAAATAAATCTGTGCCCTCAAAGAGTCAAAGAGGTAAAGTGGGCGTCATATCACATGGTGATAAGTTCAGTGAAGAACAAATGATAGAAGGTAAGTGGTAGGGTCCTATTCCAAGTTCAATTTCTTGGATATTAGTATTTTCATGTATTTCATTTTTCTAATTAAAAAAATTTTTTTTGAGAGACAGAGAGAGCAAGAACAAGCAGGGCAGGGGCAAAGAGAATCTCAAGCAGGCTTCAGGCTCAGCACAGAGCCCGACGCGGGGCTCCATCTCATGACCCTCAGATCATGACCTGAGCCCAAGTCAAGAGTTGGACACTCAACCAACCGAGCCACCGGGGCGCCCCTCCTTGTGCTCTTCTGAGGAGAGGAGAGGCTGTGAGGTAGAAAGAACAGAGCTTTTGTAGTCCCAGACCTCAGTTCGAATTCTAGCTCTGAAGGCAGACAAGTTACATAGCGTGGGTTGAGTGTAGAGTTTCCTTATCTGTAAGATGGTGACAAAGATTAAGCCTATTTTATTTTATTTTATTTTATTATTTTATGTTATGTTATTTATTTGTGAGTAAACTACCCCTAACATGGGGCTCAATCTCATGACCCTGAGATCAAGAGTTGCACGCTCCACTGGCTGAGCCAGCTGGGCGCCCCAGACTAAGCTTGTTTTATAGGGCGATCACGAGTATTACATGAGAAAATACAGAGAAGGCATTTGGCACAGTGTCGGACGTACAGAAAGGGCTTCGTAAATGCTAACTAGGACTGCTCTAATTAATAAATCCTATCCTTCATTTCTCAGTCGCCGACCCTGCTCCTTGTAACCTTCGCCTCAGGCTGGGGCCCTACCGTCAGTAGCCAGGTCACCCGGAAGTCCCGACGGGGCTCCCCGGACTGTGCCACCTAGCACCTCACCCTTTCATGCCCTTCCCGGTGGATCGAACGCCTCCGGTCCCCAGGCTTGCCCTGGCTGTGCCTCCACCAGGCACGCGGATGTCGATACTTCCTCTGCTTCATGTACCCGGTGAACAGAGCCAATTCACCCCAAATCAACTGGCAGGCTTCCGGATTTACCAGTTTTTGTCTGACCTTTCATTTTCAGAGGATAGCACGCAGATAAGGAGAGTACAGTGCTGCCTCTGCAGAGATCTCAGCTTTCGCAGAGAGACCTGTGTGCGTATGTCTGTGTTTGGTGGGTTACGGAGTATGTTTCTGTTGTGAAAGTGTCCATCCGCTTATTATCATCAATAATCCCTTCTTTAATGAAATAAAGCATCTTTAGCACACGGAGAGGATTTGATCCTTTGCGAGTGTGACCGTATTCACTTTACTTTTGTCTCTTATTAAGGAGAAGACCAAAATTGTTGAGCCCTTGGACTATGAGAATGTTATCACCCAAAGGAAAACTCAGATTTACAGCGACCCCCTCAGAGACCTGCTTATGTTTCCAATGGAAGATATATCTGTGAGTTTGCAAGCCCTTTTTTGTTTTTAATTTGCGCGAGAGAGGGCATGAGTGGGGGAGAGGGGCGGAGGGGGAGAGAGAGAGAAAGAGAATCTTAAGCAGGCTCCATGCTTAGTATGGTGCTCAATGCAGGGCTCGATCCCACGACCCCGGGACCATGACCCGAGAGTTCGAGGCTCAACCGATGAAGCCTCCCCAGGGGCCCCCACAAGCACTTCTTTAAAGGGGAGCCCTTGCACTTTCCAAGCTAATTCTTTTTTTTTTTTTTTTTTAACGTTTATTTATTTTTGAGAGACAGAGTGTGAGCAGGGGAAGGGCAGAGAGAGAGAGAGAGAGGCAGACGCAGAATCTGAAGCAGGCTCCAGGCTCTGAGCCATCAGTACAGAGCCCAACGCGGGGCTCGAACTCACAGACCGTGAGATCATGACCTGAGCCGAAGTCGGCTGCTTAACCGACTGAGCCACCCAGGCGCCCCTCCAAGCTAATTCTTAACGGCAAGAATGTTCCTTGTCTTCTAGATCTCGGTGATAAGTCGTCAGCGCAGAACAGTGCAGTCCACTGTCCCAGAAGATGCCGAAAAAAGAGCCCAAAGTTTGTTTGTCAAAGAGGTAAGAGCCTCAAAGTCCACAGAGTAATTATTATGTGGAAACCCTATCCTTCCCTTACTGTCAGCGGGAAATAAAATGACCGTAACTTGGCAGATCTACATACCGAGTCTAGATGAGGTGATAGAGACGATACAGCTTAAATACTGTGACAAAAAGTAGTTTTTCTCTTTTGGATTTGAACCCTCTCTGGACTTGGTGTCCCCGTGTTCAAAAGGCTGTACGGGTTGGGATTTACCACTCCCAGTTGGTCTGGGGAGACCGCGTTACTCCCCAAAGGAAGATCTCAGTACCGACAATTTGCAGATGATTTTTTAGAGCCCGTCAGCTTACGACCAGGCTCGAAGAAGCTGGCTGTGGGTGTGCTTGTTAGTGTTTCAAATTATTCATTTTTCTTTCAGTGCATCAAAACCTATAGCACAGATTGGCATGTGGTAAATTACAAGTACGAAGACTTCTCCGGGGACTTTCGAATGTTGCCATGGTAAGTGTAGGATTCAGTGGAAACCTTTAAGAGGAGAGTTACTCCGTGGTTTACCTTTTTTCTAACCAGTTATGAAGCTGTTCACTTATCATTTATACGAAAGCAGTCTTAAGCAACCAGCGTGTTTGGTAAATGTACTTGGGATAATTGAATATGTTTTTCCTTTGCTCATTGAAATTCTTTCAACATGTAAGAGTTTTGCTGTTTTGGCTTCGATGCCTCTGTACTGACCACAAAGCCATCTTTATTTCATTCTGGATAACTCAGTGAGCACTTTCCAGTGGTGTCCGTGAAAGTGCTAGAAGGTACTTGGCTCTCTTCAGTGACCCCAGACATCCTCTTTTTTTCTTAAAGTTTATTGATTTATTTTGAGAGAGCGAGAATGCGAGTGTGTGAGGGCGTGCAAGCGGGCGAGGGGCAGAGAGAGAGAGGAGAGAGAGAGAGAATCCCAAGCAGGCTCCACACTGTCAGAGCAGAGCCCGATGCAGGGCTCGAACTCACAAAGCGTGAGATCATGACCCGAGCTAAAATCTAGAGTCGGAAACTCAACCGACTGAGCCACCCAGGTGCCCCAAAACTGTATCCGTCTCACTTGAGTTGACTGACTGCCTCGAGCATACTGGCCCAGGAGCCAGTTTAGAAATTTCTTGTTAGAGCTCAACTCTTCTTTTTGCTAACTTACTAGCTGGGTGACCTTGGGCCAGTCACTCAATCTCTTTGAACCTCCCCGTTCTCCCTTTCCTCATCTCTACGACTCCTGACCTGATAGTCTCTCTATCCTATGAGAAATGTTTTCAAGAAATAAGCTGTCGTGTCGCCTGTTGGGGTCTTCAAAACAGTTTCCTAGAGGAGAAAACGGTCCTCAAAATGTCCTTCAAAATTGAAATCCAAGATGGACGACCAGTCCCAGTTCATACAGCAGACAGAGGGAAGAGCCAGGATTCCACTGAGTTTTGTCCCGGGGAGAGATAAGGTCACGCCATCTTTGACAACTCTTTCCTTCCTGACAAAGTATGTGGCCTCAGTTGTAGCTTTGCTGCTGGCCGCGCGTGCGCGAGTCATTACATAAAAGGTAATGTACATTGAGTCGGAGGGGAACGTCTGAGTTTGGCAAGGAGGACATCTTCCTTGCGTCCTGGTATCTTCTTGGTGGTGAGAGAGAGAAGTCTGCTCATCTTGCTTTTCTTTTCCCGTCGGTTCTCATCAGCATCTGATGTAATTCTCTTGCGTTTTCAGCAAGTCTCTGCGACCAGAAAAGATTCCCAATCATGTATTTGAGATCGATGAGGACTGTGATAAAGATGAGGTAAAGATGATCCCCCCCCCCCAGCACTGCTTTCCTCAAGGTCGCTTCTGCTGAGAGAGACTTCCTTGGGAAAAGATGAAGGACAGAATTGTTTTTGAATGATCTGTGGCCAGCTTTCAAATTTTTTTTTTTTTTTTTTTTTTTTTACCAATCGTTGCGTTTCCAAATGGAGTTTAGGAGAGATCAAGTGAGATGGGCTGGGATGTGAACGTAAACATGTTTCCCCACCTGCGGGACCAGCTCGTGGAGTTGGTTTTCTCCGTTCTGGGCATGCAGTGTGGTGATTCATCCGGACTCTGCTCCCTAATAGATCCCTCGTGGGACAGATGGCCCGGATATCTGTGACATTTTTTTTTTAAGTTTATTTATTTTTGAGAGAGAGAGAGAGAGAACTCGAGTGAGCAGAGGAGGGGCAGAGAGAGAGAGAGATTGAGAGAGAGACAGAATTCCAAGCAGGCTCCCCACTGTCCGTGTGGAGCCCAACTCGGGGCTCGGACCCCCATCCATGAGATCATGACCCGAGCTGAAATCAAGAGTCGGACGCCCAACCGACCCACCCACCCAGGCGCCCCTCTGTGACACTTTGAAGGTGCAGCTGGACTGTTTTCTTAATGCAGAAGACCTTGCCCGCACATGGCCTCTAGGATTCAGTAAATACCCAGTACCTCCTGCGTCCACGCACAGAACCTTTTGTTCCCAGGTTTCCAATTTCACGTTCAATCGGGCACCTTTGTGGGGGCGGGGTGGGGACTTTGTGCTTTAATTAGCAAGTCGGGGGCCGGGCCTGGTTCGCGTCCCCCAAATGTTTGATTGGATGGCCGGCCATTTCACTGATGGCTTCTGCCCCGTTTCAGGATTCATCTTCGTTATGTTCTCAGAAGGGCGGTGTGATTAAACAAGGCTGGCTGCATAAAGCAAATGTAAATAGCACCATCACGGTCACCATGAAGGTAAGAAGTGCTTCTATTCTTATGTCATCATTGTAAGGATATTGTCGTGAGGAGCCTGCGTAGGAAAAAAATACTTCTTTAAAAAAAATGTTTCCAGCGAGCCCTAGCCGAGACAAAGCAAAATTTTACTGAGAGGATTCTCACAGAGGTGTCAAATTTAATTTTATTTTTAATTTAAAAAAGCTTTAAAAATGTTTATTTTTTTGAGAGAGAGAGAGCGCGCGCACGAGGGGAGGGGCAGAGAGAGAGGGAGACACAGAATCCGAAGCAGGCTCCAGGCTCTGAGCCGTCAGCACAGAGCCCGACGCGGGGCTCGAACTCACAGACCGTGAGATCATGACCTGAGCTAAAGTCGGCCGCTCAACCGACTGAGCCACTCAGGCGCCCCCAGAGGTATCGAATTTTGAAAAATCCGCATCTTCCAGGATAAATTTAGAAGTGCAACTTTTTAAAGAAACGTAATTATTCTGAGTCAGGAAGTTGAAGATGGAGGCTGTCATTCAAACTATACTTCAATTAAAAATAAGAAAAATTGAAAGAGGAGGCGGTCAGCCGAATGAAGATAATAGCTTTGAAACAAAAGGGCAGCGCAGGTTCCTATGTGGAAATGAATGGAAGGGCAGGGTAATCCATGTATTGAGCAAATATTAATTTGGTGCGTATTACAGGCTGGTCACTGAGGGGACATATATGGATGGCTTAAGAGGAGGGTCCTGGCCTCCAGTAGTCTCCAGACTAGATAAGAAACCTAGCAAATTTACTACTCTACAAAGCGGTGCCTTAGTGCTGTCAGAGAATGGCAGAGTTTTGTAGTTTGGCCGGAATAGTGAGTTTGCGTAAGGGCTTTGTACGAGATAGAGGGAGAAACAGAGGGAGAAAATTGCGCAGGGTCTGGAATGCCTGGGGGGCATGAAGTTGGCTTTTGTTTCCGAGGCCATGAAGAGCCATTAAAATCCGGAGGTAAAACTCAGAAGGTCCTTGAAGAGTCTGAGCAGAAAAACAAAGTCTTCTCTGAGACCAAATATAACTGGTCTTTCAGATATTCAATAGAAGATCATGTGGTTTGCTGAGAATGATTCACACTTCCATTAAGTATTGAAGGTCGTTCTGCAGCCCGCAAGCAGAAACCATGGGTGTCTACCAAGACAAGACTCCAGCTTTATCTTAATTTAATATTTTGCCTGCTGCTCTCCATTTAGTGGCTATGTCCGGTTCTCGCTTTCGTTTTCGAGCCCTGAAAATAATGAATCCGAGTTGTAGGATGCCCCCTGCCTGTCTCCTGCACCTAACCAGGGGCCTGAGTGCGTGGCGACGAGTCCATTTATTGAGGAGTTAATATGTTCCAGGCACCATACTGAGTGTTTTGTATTCTGTATCTCATTTAATCCTCAGGGCGGCCCTATGATAGAGGTCCTGTTTTTATTCTTAGTTTACAGATGTGGAAAGTGAGGCACAAAGAAATTTGTGGCCACACAGCCCCAAATGTCCAGACGTGGGATTTGAACTTCGGCAGGCTGATGCCTGAGCCTGTGCTCTTAAACAGCACACGATCGGTGCTTACTAGCTGAGTGAGTGAGACTGAAGTCTATTATAATACATCTCCTATCAGAATTATCAGATTCAGAAGTGCATGTGTGAAGGCAGATTGTCATAAAATGGTTCTATGGGTTTTGACTCCACTCCCAACATACCCAAAATATTAAAATGTTCTATCCATATTAAGCTGTAGCCCAGCATTTTTTTTTAAATTTTCTAATGTTTTTATTTATTTTTGAGAGACATAGAGACAGAGTGTGAGCAGGGGAAGGGCAGAGAGAGAGGGAGACACAGAATCCGAAGCAGGCTCCAGGCTCCGAGCCATCAGCACAGAGCCTGATGCAGGGCTCGAACCCACAGACCGTGAGATCATGACCTGAGCTGAAGTCGGCCGCTTAACCGACTGAGCCACCCAGGCGCCCCTGTAGCCCAGCATTAATATCATGCTTGGATATCTGGATTCATAAAACAAGACATTGAGGAATTAATATCTTTTCAAAACAATTCGCCGCAGGATTCTTTTTGACAGTGAATTACTCTAATGCCTTTAAATTACAATTTGCTTTCCCTACAACTTTTCCGGAGCCCGTGTCCTATACATCGAACGAGAGTTGCCTGTAAAAAGTACATGCTTTATAATTTTCTCCTTAGTCTGTGAGACACAGATGGGTTGATGTGGTGGGCAGAATGATGGCCACCCCAAAGATGGCCACCTCCTAAGCCCCAGAAGCTGTAAACGTTTCCTTACATGGCAAAGGGGAGTTCAGACTGCTAATCAGCACATAGGGAGAGTAGCCCGGGTTATCCAGGTGGGCTCCGTGTCATCCCAAGCATCCTTGGGAGTGGAAGAAGGAGGCCAAAGAGGGACAGTGAAAGGGAAGCTGGGAACGGAAGCAGGGTCAGAGAGAGATGCTTGCTTGCTGGCTTTCAAGATGGCGGAAGGAGCCACTGGCCAGGAAATGCAGGCAGCCCCCGGAAACTGGAAAAGGCAAGGAAATGGATTCTCCCCTAGAGATTCTAGAAAGGAACCCAGCTTTGCTACACCCGTCGATGTAGCCCAGTGAGACGCATGTCGGGCTTCTGAGCTGTAGAACTGTGAGAGAATACATTTGTGTTGTTTGAAGCCAGTCAGTTTGTGGTGATTTGTTGCAACAAAAGTAGAAAACTAATTCAGGCAAGCGGTTAAAGATTGATGGTTTAGCATATGTGTTATCTATCTCCCCGAGGTTGCAAAGTCCACCACTCACAGGGGCCGAGCAGGGGACCATAAATTCATGAAGTGGGTGGTGGGTCTGAGGCAACTTGGTGACCACATGGCCTGGCTGAAGGGGACAGCTGCTCCTTGTCTCCAGCTAATTGTTGGTCTGTTGCCGCTGAGCTAGGCTCTTTGTGTTGCTTCTTTTCATCCCCAGCTGCTCATGTTTTGGCCACTTTTTTTTTTTTTTTTTTTTTTTTTAGTGAGCTATAATTCACATAGCATAAAAACACTTAACTCCTTTTTAAAACTTCTACCACACAGTAGGCAAAGGAAGGAAAAGAAGAATACACCAAAGTGATCATATGTGCTCCACAGCTCTTCAAAACAAAACAAAACAAAACAAAACAAACCCGAATAGGGAATAATTTGAAATCAGCCATGATGAGATTTGGGAATTATGCCGGCTCATGGATTTCATTGACCCCAGCTAGGCTCCATTTTGGATTTCTGGGAGCTGCATTATACACCCTGTATTCCCCCCGTTTGACTTCCTAAGCCACAGCAGTAGTATCGTCTTTCAGGATTAATCACAGCTAGGAGGGGCAGAGAGGAAGGGTCTGCCAGACTCCGTTAAAGGTGTCCGAGGGGTTTTGCCAAGATATTTTGTTTCGCCTAGGACAACTGTGTTTTAACTGTTATTTAGTTCAGCGTTATGGAAGTTGGTTGAAACTTGCAGCGTTTACCGTACCATCTCTATGGAAACAGAGGGCGAATGGAGAAGGGGCATGGTTGGGGGGCAGGGCGGTGTTGGGCGTAGGTAGCAGGTCCGCAGCGGCCAGAGTGGAACTTGGAGCGAGGGCCAAAGCGGAAGTCCAGGCCTATGAGCTGCGGCGCCCTGGGGGCCCCGGGCCTGCACCCTTAGGTAGTGGATCAGACATGTTCTTCCTGCTTGCAGGCCTGGACTGGCTCAGACTTAGGAGAGAGTCTAAATCGAAAGGTGGGGTGAGCAGCTGACCCAGCAGCTCTTGGCGGGTTGGCAAAGGTCGAGACAGAAGAACTGAGGCAAAGGGCCGACAGTGCATGAGCCATTCTGTGAGGAAAATCTCTTCTGTATGTGTTTCTATTATGTTAGCCTCTGAAGTGAAGGATACTGAGGAGTCTTCTGAGCCAGCGGGAAGGTGAGTCAGGCATGCGATTATCTGAGGTATTTTCCTGATACTGGAGGTAGTTTTACCGTGGGTGCATCCGGGCTCCCCGGCCGGCTAGCACGTGTAGGCCACACCAGGGAGAAGCTTTAGTGATGGGCACCATAGGCCTCCAGCTTGGAGGGTTGAGAGCAAAGAACCTTTTCTGTCATGAGACTCAAGCTTTGAGAGCTCCCTCAGACTGACAGGAAACTCACCAGGAAGGTCCAACAGAAGAATCTTGGTATGAATCACGACTCGTTAGCAAATAACCGCCTACGGGAGCCATGTGCCTTCAATTCTGTTTTATCTGTGCCCCCTTGGTGTGCCGTGGCTGGACACTGACCTGCAGATCCCGCTGGAGGTGACAGGGATTAAAGTATAGCTCGGTGCCTCTCCGGGTGACGTGTAGATTTAAGGGGCTTTATTCATGTAAAAACTTCTGGATTTTAAAAATTACATAGAGTTAGTCCTTTGGAAAAATTGAAATTATGGACAAGAACTTCACGGTTTTTATAAGCAAGCTCGAGTCCTTTCCCTGGATTTTTTTTTTTTTTAAGTAGGCTCCACGCCCCGTGTGGAGCTTTCATGCATGGCCCCGAGATCGAGAGAGTCAGGTAGTCTACCGGCTGAGCCTCCCGGATGCCCCCGTTTCCCGGCTTTTTTGACTATCAGAAATAAGAGAATCTAATGGCAAGGAAGGGAGAAATGGAATCCTGGGAGAAGGTGGAAAGAAAAAAAAAAAAGGAAGGAAAGAGGATTAGAAGAAACTCAGCAAAGTCCAGTAGATAAAAGGGACTCGGAAGACTCCTACTCGAGGGGTGCCCGGGTGACTCAGTGGGTTAAGCCTCCAACTTCGGCTCAAGTCATGACCTCACGGTTCGTGAGTTTGAGCCCCGTGTCAGGCCTTCTGCTGTCAGCACAGAGCCCACGTCAGATCCTCTGTCCCCTGTCCCTCTGTCCCTCTCTCTCTCTCTCTCTCAAAAATAAATAAACAACAACAAAAAAGACTCCTACTGTATAAGGTCTTTTGAGAAAGCAACCACATGGTCTGGAATGTGACATAAATAACGTAGCCAAAGTAATTCATATATAGGCTGCTTCAGAAAGTTGATCCCCACCCCCCCAACCCCCCCCCCACCAGCTAGCTGCCAGACAGTTCTTCGAGAACATTCAAGTTGACAGTGATGGGCTCTATGGAGGAGGGGCTGGTGAAGGAGCTAAGCCGATTTCTTCATATTCGAAGACTCGGGGACTCCCTCTTTATGGAATAAAAATATGCATTTTCCCCACCACACGCCTCTCCCCCAGCTCGGGCTGGTCGTTGAGATCGCGTCTGTGTCATTTTCCGCCATTGTCAGGATTTTCCCCAAAGAGCCTGCTGCGCCCCTCCGTTGTTGGCCGGGACATCAGTCGCGAGGAAGCCAGGCTACAGGAAAGCTGGCCATGATGCGGTTAGGGCACCCGGCGCCGTTCTCGGTGCCCGGTCGCTTCCTTTCGCCGAGGGGGGTGCCGGCGTCGCGCGGCTCTCGTTAGCTGTCTGTACGCAGTGACTCTTGCCCTCGGAACTCGGGATCTGCGTCGCTCTTGGTGTTCCTGTTCAAACAAGACGAGCCTTGTCATCGGTGATTAATTTCCTCAATTTGTACTTTCTAATTAACGCGAACGCACCCCACGGTCCCTCTTCAATTCCTGGAAGGGTTCCGGAGAATACTTTAAGATAGCATTGGGAAGAACCGATCTCTTAGCCAGAAACCTCATTTGCACCAAAAGGAAGTTTCCTGCAGACTAGATAGCCATGAGGTGGGATTTGACCTTCCCTTGGTATTTAGAGCTATTTTTCCTAAGGGCTATAATGATCTACGGAATAGGGAAGAGTTTGGTCTTGAGGGTGGTATTTCATTTAGAAAAAAAAGAAAAGTCTGTTGCAGATTCTTGGCCAGCCCCTGGGACACCCACCTTTATGCCTCTTTTTGGCTCAGTTTGGTCGCATTCCTGTAGTTCCTCCTCCCCATTCTTAGCAATTAAATGTTGAAGTGTCTTGGTATGTTATCGGGGTTGGAAGTTCAACGGCTTGATGTATGACTCACTTCTGCCGCCCCCTCCCCCTTTTCTTGTTTGCACAAAAGAGAGCCATTTGTTATACATTCGGAGTCAAAAAGTGCTCACTTATTCTTTGACTGTTACAGGAGGGTTTTTTTCCCTTCCGTGTTGGGAACACGACACGTGGAGGGAGTTTTACCTGAGGAAGCACATGCGATATTAGAAGAGCTGCTGGGAGGCCAAGGTCACTATGTTTATTGGAACAAAAGGAAGAGAAATTTTTATTTTTTATGGGTTGGTGCATTGTGTTCTCAAGTTTACCAAGCTGCCTCTCCCGGCTACCAAACGGATTGTAGTCATTTTATGGGTAAAGGATTTCTCACTAATTCGGCTTAAAAAAATTTTATTTTAAATGTTTATTTTTGAGGGAGAGAGAGTGACAGAGGGTGAGCAGGGGAGGGGGACACAGAATCTGAAGCCAGCTCCAGGCTCTGAGCTGTCAGCACAGAGCCTGACGCGGGGCTCGAACCCACGAGCTGTGAGATCATGACCTGAGCTGAAGTCGGGTGCTTAACCGACGGAGCCACCCAGGCGCCCCTCATCAGTTTGTTTTTTATATTTAGTTTTTTCCTCATTCATTGGTGACTGTTTAAAACCATTTATTAGGGGCTTCTTATGTGCCAGACACTTTGAGGAATCAGTGAATTCATTGCCAAATATGTACTGAATATCTTGTTAATTCAAGGTGTTAGTATTTTAAAAAATATTTTAAAATTTTTATTTATTTTTGAAAGAAAGCATGAGCGGGGGAGGGGCAGAAGGAGAGGGAGACATAGAATCCCAAGCAGGCTCCAGGCTCCGAGCTTGGAATGAGTGATCTATTCAGTTGCCAACGCACTGGTAGGGGTGCTTTGGCAGGATTACGCTCCTGACAGTCTGGTATAATTAACTGCAACTTGGTTTTCCGATAACGCCTCTTGCTCTCCTGCCTTCTCCCCTGCCTCGCTGCCCCTTGTTTTCTGTTCTGAGACCTTAGTCAAGTAAGCTTCGCCTGCTCCATTCCCGTGTCACTCCTGGCCCACCTCCGTTGCCCACCTACACTGCTAAATCGTTGAGAGCATTCTTTCTCAGGGCTCCTGGTTCATGTAATTTAGCAGTAAATAGTTACCCTCCAGGTAACGCACGTAGGTGAGCCCTCTTGAGATTTGTAATATCACATGATAAAAGGCTCTCCTAATTGGAGGATACTTCGTGCTCAGACTTTCCTGCCTTCCACCTTCGATTCAGGCGAGTGACAGAAAGCCTTTGTTGCGGCTCCAGGAAGGGTCCTGTAGTAAGTGTTTAAAAGGTTGTCCTCCAGACCGCGCAGGGTTTTAAGGAGACTTGGCAGGACTCGATCCCAGAGAATCGCCTCCTTTGGCTTCTTCTCTGTGTTATTCTTCTGGGTGGTCTGAGTGGGTCACTCGTCCGGATCCAGGCTTCTCCCTGAATAAGGTGGGGGGAATTTTCAGCTGTGCCCGCCATCTAGTAGAAACAATAAAGGCAAGGAGGAGGAAGAGAAATACCATTCTATTGGACGAAACCACTGGAGAATCCATAGTGGGGAATGAATTCTTCATTCATTCCTCATTTCTTTTGCAAACTTTTATTGAGTCCGCGGGTGCTGTTGTAGGTCCTGGGGACGTAGCGATGGATGAGCCGTGGGCCTGAGCCGACTAGAAGTGCCAGGCAGCAAATACAAAAACAGACGGATAAGGTGTATTTGGATAGCGATCGCTGACTGAAAAAGATAAAACGTTGTGCCGTCATGAGGGTAGGGCGTCATAGAAGGCCTCTCAGAAGTAAGAGTGAACTGCGTGGATACGTGGAGGAGAGGATTCCAGGCCAAGGGAACAGAAAGTGCAAAGACCCAAAGGCACTTGCTTGGGGTGTTTGAAGCCCAGCAGGTAAGCCGGGGTAGCTCGAGAAGCGTAATTAGAAATAAGGTCCAGGAGGTTATCCGAGGCCAGATCGTGTATCACCGTAGGCTATGGGGGGGACTTGTGGTCTTCCGTGGGAAGCCATTGGAGGGTTTGGGCAAGACGCCCTTTTGTCATCCTCCTAGGCTTCTGATTCTAGTTCTTTTTTTTCTTAATCTTTTTAAATATTTGTTTATTCTTGAGAGAGAGTGCAAGTTGGGGAGGAGCAGAGAGAGGGAGAGACAGAATCTGTAGCAGGCTCCAGGCTCTGAGCCCGACACAGGGCTCGAACCCGTGAACCCGGGGATGATGACTTGAGCCGAAGTCGGATGCTTAACTGACTGAGCCAGCCAGGTGTCGCTGATTCTAGTTCTGTCCTTGACGTGCCTATGTAAACTTAAGTGAGCTCTTGGTCGCTCAGTTTGCTGTTGAGTCACGTGTGGATAATTAGCTTATTATCTCCAGTGCCATTCAAAGAATTAGCTGTTGGGTTACAAAGGGCTTGAGGGCTTCAGAACGAGAGGTATGAGACTGAATAATTGCCACTGTTCGATATAGTCCTTATTTTATTTTTATTTTATTATTTTTACTTAAAATTTCTTTTTCATATTTATTTATTTATTTTGAGAGATGGCACGAGCAGGGGAAGGGCAGAGAGGGAGAGAGAGAATCTCAAGCAGGCTCCAGACTGTGAGCATAGAGCCTGACCCGGGGCTCGATCCCATGAACCGTGAGATCATGACCTGAGCCGAAACCAAGAGCCAAACACTTAACCGACCGAGCCACCCAGGCGCCCCGATCGAGACCTTATTTTAACAGCTTCCCAGAAATTGAAACCCGACATATAGCCTAGACTCTTAGGACAAGAAGAGATCTTACGATCTGTCGTCACAAAGCCTGATTTCCATAGAAATGACTTAAAATTCCTTACGGTACAAATTCCGTTTCAAGCCTATGAGAAATTGCTTGGAGAGGGTGGCTCCCAGCTTAGGAAGGCCGCCATGTTATTTGTTCAATTTCAATACAGTTATTTGTAGATCATGAAAGACAAAGATGGTACAGATCCCCTGGCCTGATCCCAGGTTACAAGTGACGAAACAGACTGCCGGTGAGCAGGAGCGCCGGCCGAGAATCACGATCGGAGGACTTGCAGGCACCCATCTGCTTTCTCCCCGGAGTCATGAGCCACCTCCCGCAGCACCCCATTTAGACGTAACTGCAATGTTACAGGAAGTGATTTACTGTAATTTCAGATCCCTCTCCCTCGCTATTGTACTGATGTGCTTTGCTAATATTAGAAGTGGCGGCCGCCCCAAAACAGTTCTGCTTGTTGAGGCAGCTGTACATGAAAAGCATTTCACGGACTATAATTTGACTCCGTACCGCACACGTTTTGCTCTGTATTTTCCTTTCCCTTGCTGCTCTCTTTGTTGCTGGCTGTGGATTCTACTGCAAGGGGATTCTACTTGAGATTTAGGTTTGAATCGCAGGGCAGATTCTACTCTGGTTGTAATTTTTGCCTGGGGAATGCGTTTTAATTTTTGCCTGGGGAATGCGTTTTAATTTTTGCCCATCCGTAATTACTGTAATAGCTTTGGAAAAGGGGGGTTTTGTTCATTTGGGCCCAGAATGTCATTTTAGGTTGTCTGGTCTCATCATTTTCATTTATTTATTTATTACTTTAAGAAACTATTTTTCTTTAAAAATTTTTAATGTTTATTTTTGAGAGAGAGACAGAGACAGAGTGCGAGCGGTGGAGGGACAGAGAGAGAGGGAGAAACAGAATCCGAAGCAGGCTCTAGGCTCCGGGCTGTCAGCACAGAGCCCCACACAGGGCTCAGACTCATGAGCTGTGAGATAATGATCTGAGCCGAAGTCAGAGCTTAACCAACTGAGCCACCCACGTGCCCCAAGTTTTATTTGAGAGAGAGAGCACAAGCAGGGGAGAGGGGCAGAGGGAGAGGGAGAGAGAATCCTAAGCAGGCTCCATGCTCAGCGTGGAGCCCGAGCTGGTGGGGCTGGATCCCACGACCCCAGGATCATGACCTGAGCCAAAATCAGGAGTCAGATGCTCAACCAACTGAGCCACCCAGCAACCCCTGGTGCCATGGTTTAAGTAACAGATGCGAACCATTGTCATGAAAATAAGCAAACATATACAGTTGACTTTGGAAAGGTGTAGGGAAGTGGGGAGCAGGTTAGGGGCGCCGACCCCCTGCACCGTTGAAAATCCCTACGTAAGTTTTGGCTCCCCCAAAACTTAACTACTGATAACTTGTTGACCTGAAGTCTTATGGATAACATAGCCAGTCAATGAACATTTTGTATGTTACACGTATGATATACTACTGTATTCTTACAATAAAGAAGCTAGAGAAAAGAAAATGTTATAAGTCATAATGAAGAGAAAATACATTTACAGTACGGTAACGTATTTTTGAAAAAAAAAAAAGAAATCCACGTTTAAGTGGACCCCTGCAGTTCAAAGTCATGTTGTTCAGGAGTCAACTGTGTGTTTGTATTTGTGCGTGTATAAAATCACCACTGTGATTAACGTTTTCCTTATATATGAATCTAGATTCCTTCAGCTGTAGCTCCTGTAAACTTAAATGTAGGTGAATCAAATATGAGAAGTATATATTCTCATATCGCGAGATCACGCATACATACTTTCTGTAACTTCGTGGTAATATTTGCTTGATTGGCGTTGCAAAACCGAGTGATATTTTCTGTTTGGAAACCCCTCTGTTGATCTCAGGCAAACCCACGTGGCCACTCCCCGCAATAGAAGCCGTAGCACTTACCCGTCTAACCTGTTCGGGTGTTCCGCACGCTGGGATATTTTTGTCATTCGTTCTACAATCAGTGCTATTGAAACAAGTCGAAAATAATTACAAGCACGGTATTTCTCTTCACTGGTTTTCCTAAAAAGAAATGTCCCTTAAAGTGTATATATTTTGCTTATTCATGCTGTGGAAAAATAAATCGTTGATGTTTCAGATACTTGGCCAGAAATTAAGTCATTTTCGAGAATGATCTTGCCAAATAATACTCTTTCCATAATTAAAGTTCTTAAAATAGTCCGAGACCGTACTGGATAATCAGGTGGGTGATTGAAAGTGGCAAGCCTTAAATCTTAAAGCCAACTTCTGTAAGATAAGAAGCAGAGGAGAGCACTTCCTCAATAATCGCCAAGAGCCTATGTCCTAGTCTCTTTCCACTCCCACCCGTTCCCACCCTGGAGTGATTTTAGATCCAGCATCCTGGGGACTCTTCCCAGAACAGATGCTTGACACAGTCTGCGGTCTCTGGCTTATTAAAAGCAGCGCAGGCTCACCAGAGAGCTCCCGATCCCCCCTTTAACCTCTTCGATCGGGGTAAGACTTTGTAAAGGAGCGTAGGGGGCCAGCAAGAACGAATCTGACCGACTGTCTACCTCCTCCTCCCCATTCCTGTGGGTTTCGCCGTGAGTCGATAGGGAAAGGTTCCTCAACTGTTGTGAATGCCTGATTCCAAATCAGATCTCAGCATTCAGGGCACTCGGGGGACAACTGGGAGGCAACCGGTGACTCTCCCTGTTTTCCTGTGAGTACATTCTAAGCTGGGCTTCCAGAAGTGAGGACATGGAACAGCGTAGGTGAGTGCACTAAGGCGTGCAGGTGAGAGGAAAAGATATGACGGGGGCTTCGCATATGTATATACATTTTGTATTTTTATTTATGGTTTTCGCTGTACAGTAGCCTTTATTTTTCTTCAAACTTCTGAACTACTTTTATATTTATACTTGGATTTGTGGTGATGTGAGGGGAACTTTGAGAACCCACTCATGGTTTTGCAATTAAATACGGGGGAAAGGGGGGCACCTGGGTGGCTCAGTCGGTTAAGTGGCCGACTTCGGCTCAGGTCATGATCTTGCGGTCTGTGAGTTCGAGCCCCGCGTCGGGCTCTGTGGTGATGGCTCAGAGCCTGGAGCCTGCTTCGGATTCTGTGTCTGCCTCTCTCTCTGCCCTTCCCCGCTCATGCTCTGTCTCTCTGTCTCTCAAAAATAAATAAACATTAAAAAAAAATTAAAAAAAAATACGGGGAAAGCACGCTACGGTGAAACGGACAGTGATTCAGATACAAAACTGCTTTATAAATTTGATAGTTTAAAAAGTTTATTTTCAGTTATATTTTGAGAGAGAGATTGCAAGCAAGCAGGGGAAGGGCAGAGAGAGAGGGAGACAGAATCCTGAGCAGGCTCTGTGCTATCGGCACAGACTACCCCGCCCCACACACAACATGGGGCTCGAATTCGAACTCACAAACTGTGAGATCATGACCTGAGCCGAAATTAAGAGTTGGGCGCTTAACTGAGCCACCCAGGTGCCCCAGTGCTTTATAAACTTTAAAGCGTTAAAACAGGGGCGCCTGGCCGACTCACTCAGAAGAGTGCACGACTCGATCTCGGGGTTGTAGGTTTGAGCCCCACGTTGTGTGTAGAGATTCCTTAAAACTCTTTAAAAAAATAAAGCGTTAAAATGTATTAAAAAATTAAAAAAAAAAAAAAAAAAAAGGTCTTCTCTAGATTGAGAGGAAATGACCTGGCTTGAAATTTTTCATCTTAAAAAAGTGAAGATAACTGTAATTCCTGTAACTTCTCGGAGTTGTCTGAAGATTGTCCGGATGTAATGACCGTGGCCAGCCCTTCAAGAATTTTAGTTCAAATAAGCTGTTCAGATGCATTGTGTATGTAACAGGTGTATCGCTGCTGGTTTTCCCCTGTAGGTATTCAAGAGACGGTATTTTTACTTGACTCAACTTCCTGACGGTTCATATATTCTCAATTCCTATAAAGATGAGAAAAATTCAAAAGAATCTAAAGGTTGCATCTATCTGGACGCCTGCATTGACGTTGTTCAGGTAAGGCTGTAGGTGTTATTTTTTCTTCTCTTCTTTTTTTAATGGTTACATAATTTTTGAGAGAGAGAGAGAGAGTGAGCATGCACGCTTGCGCACACGCACGCGCGCACACACACACGCATTCGCCAGGGAGTGCAGAGAGAGGGAGACAGAGGATCAGAAGCAGGCTCTGCAGCAGTGCGGGGCTCGAACTCCCGAACCACGAGACTGTGACCTGAGCCGAAGTCGGGCGCTTAACCAACTGAGCCAGCCGGGCGCCCCTCCTTCTCTTTCTTGAAGAGGGTTATCAGTCTACTAGTATAAGAACCTCAGGGGTGCCTGGGTGGCTCAGTCGGTTAAGCGGCTGACCTCAGCTCAGGTCATGATCTCAAGGTCTGTGAGTTCGAGCCCTGCGTTGGGCTTTGTGCTGACGGCTCAGAGCCTGGAGCCTGCTTCGGATTCTGTGTCTCCCTCTCTCTCTGCCCTTCCCTTGCTCACGCTCTGTCTCTGTGTCTCTCAAAAATAAAATAAAAACGTTTAAAAAAATTAAAAAAAAAAAAAAAGAGCCTCAGCATTTTTCTGTCCGGGTCAGTGGCATCTCCACGCACCAAAACGTTTATACTGGGAACCCCAGAATCCTCTTCGGTGCCCTGTTCTCGCCCTGTGCCAATATTCAGTTGGAGTCTGGCTCCAACATGCTTCTGGATCGCTTCCCTTCTTTCCATTCCCTTCTCCTGGTCGTCCCTGCTGTCTGCTCTTGCCTCGAGTCTTGCCTTCCTGCCTTCTGAGTTGTTATCTCACGGCACCCCATCTTCGTAAGGCATAGATGGGGTCCTTCGCTTGTCTACTTGAAGCCTTTGGCTGTTGATGTATTATCTCGCAGTGGGAGAGCTAAAGCTCTTAGTGTGACCTTGCCGGTCACGGTGATTTGGCCTCACCCCGCTTTCTGACCTCACGCCCCCTGCACCCCTAATACAGCTCATGTTCTACTCACTCCGCAGCGTTTCAGATGTGTTTGCCTCTCCTCCATTTGTCTCTCTGCTTGGCATACACCTGCCCCTTCTGGGCCTGTTTGAACCTTATCTCGCAAGACTCCGCTCAAATGGCACTGAGGCCATAAAGCGTTTTCTGTGTCTTTCCTCCCTCTCGTGCCCACCAGGTGGCATGAAGCTCCGTCTCCCCCGCTCACCACTTTGCTTCTTCCTCTGTCCTAGAGCCGAATCGTCTGCTAACTTGTGGTTCATTCTGCATGTTCCTTTGGGGATTAGAGGAACCGTGTCTTATTCATGTCCCTGTCACCTGTAATAATTAGCAGTGTTGTGCCCTGAGTAGAGGCTTCCCAAACGTTTGCTGATTTGAGTCACCGATGGGGCAGGGACAGAGATGCCTTGGGAGACAGGGCCGACCAATGGTGTAAATAGGAAGTCGACTGGTTGACTTAGCTGATGAAGACGCAGGAGGTGCCGGTTCAATTCCCTTATCCTACCTGAATCTTATTATCAATCCCGCTTACTATTAATTCCACTCAAATGAGATCGTCATGCGGATCGAATAACATAAAAACTCTTTTAAAAAATCTGGGCCACCTGGGCGGCTCAGTCGGTTAAGCATCTAGTTCTTGATTTTGGCTCAGGTCATGGTCTCGCGGTTCGTGAGTTGGAGCCCCATGTTGGGCTGTTCGCTGATAGCACAGAAACTGCTTAGGATTCTCTCTCTCCTTCTCTCTCTCTGCCCCTCTCCCCAGCTTGCGCGCGCGTGCATACGTGTGTGCGTGCATGCGCACGCTCCCTCCCTGTCTCTCAAAATGAAGAAACATTTAAAAAATGTATAAAGATCTATGTGAATGAAAGGCACCTATATATAGAAAGCTATGGCTTTCTCCTCTTGGTGGAAGAAAGAAGGTACGTGATTCCCAGATTTTCTCAATTATCCCCTGTCCGGATTGACCTTCCTTTATAGTGTTCCCGGCCCCTGCTTTCTCCTGGCATTTGTGATCCCCCCTCCCAAATATTTTCACATGTATAAATCTTTGACTTGCTACAGCCGTTTAATTTCATCCTTTCCTCTACTTTGAAGATGAGTAGGAGGAACTTTCTCGGTTCCTTCTTGAACGATGACCACATAGTGGAAAATTATTGATTCATGAACCTTTCTTGAAACTAATACTGAGATATTGGGGAGGGGGGAGAGTGTGTCACCTCTTTTGCCATGACAGTGAAGGTGGCAATGTAAAAGAATGTGTCATCGTGTTTGAGGAGAGGAGGAGGCTTACGTTTTCCCTCCGTGCCAGTATTCAGCATAGGTCATTCCCGTAATTTTGAATGAAGGCCACAATTTAACGCGAACCAACTAGAGTCTTCTTTTATGCTCTTGCGAAGCATTTCATCTTTACGCGCAGTAACGCGAATTAGGTATCGATGCCTTGTTTTCTGGTGTGGTGTAAAGCAAGAGCCAGGTTTATTTCAAATCACATTTGAGCTTGTTTTCAAGGGCTGATTTTGAAAGTCCATAACTATGCAAGAAAAACTCGAAGCAGGGTAGAAAGAGTTAAAAACATTGGCTTCTTCCAATGGTGGTCGTTCATCGCCTGGGAGTTTCTAGTTCTTGTTGAAAGAAGCAATTCTTTCAGGACAGTGTTGACGTTCATATGTGCCGAGCGCAGGTAAAAACAAATAAACTAATGAAATCTAATATCGAAAGGGTAACTAAGCGAACTGAACCCATGCTTTTTCTTTTTCTTTTTCTTTTTTTTTTTCCTCTCTAGTGCCCCAAAATGCGCCGTCATGCTTTCGAACTCAAGATGTTGGATAAGTATAGCCATTATCTAGCCGCTGAAACCGAGCAGGAAATGGAGGAATGGTTGCTAACTTTGAAAAAGATTATTCAGATCAATACCGACAGTTTAGTGCAAGAGAAAAAGGAGACGGTAGAAACAACACAAGGTCAGAATTTTTAAATGATTCCTTATCTAGGTAGACCTCTTCTCTGTAATCCGCGGGAACGTCCTTTGTGGAGGGTGAACACAGAACCCTTAATCTTGAAGGTTGACCTACTTCCTCGTTAACAGTGACTCTAGAGGTTGATAGATTTTCTTTTCTTTTTTGTTTTGGAAGACTTGATGCCGTGTGGGCTCTGACACATGAAATATAACCGGACTAAAACGGATAGGGAATTCATGGCAGACTGTCAAAAGTCCATTAAAGTTTTCCCGATGCTTTCGTAATCAAAATTCTTTGCCATGAATGTACTAGGAGAGGCCGGGGTGGGAGGGATGGTTAGGATATTCTTCTTAGGTGATCGGTAACGGCCCACACGGTTGGGAACATCTGCTTTTAATGAATTTGCAGAAGACGAGACTAGCAGCCAAGGAAAAGCCGAGAACATCATGGCCAGCTTGGAAAGGAGCATGCATCCGGAGCTGATGAAGGTACGGCTTTCTTAGGGGCAACTTGCCTTCAACGGAGACCACTCGGGGTCAGTTCTTAGCTCTAATGTGGGATTCCACGCAGCAATGTCATTGCTGAGTTAAAAGCCACAGCAACTAGTGACACAGGTCAAGGTTGTGAGAGAAAAGTTCCCCTCCTACAGTCGGATGTACAAGGGCCCACGAACAGTGTGGAACATCTCTTGTGTCTTCCCTAGATGGCGGGAGGTCCTTTTAAAGTTTTGTGACTGTATGAATGCCATTCATAAAAATAAAGACTCTTCATTCAAGGGACTCTTGATGCAGATTGAATGTGAGATTCAGTCTCACGATCTGCATGTGTTAATTTCATGTGCAGATCACATATTCTGTCTATATGTAAATACATACCTAGACATATAGAAATACTTTCATCAGAGAAAGGTTTTGGTGACCAAACATCATTTGTGTGAATTGCTCCACAATTTGAAGTTTGAAATGAGCTAACTTAGAAAGTGTAGAGGCCATTATCATACCTATCTCAGTAAGGTACATATTTTACTCTGGACTCTATAGTGGAGCAGAAGCTTATACCCCATTTATTCATATAAATCCTTATTAAACCTACTGATACTTTTACCTGATTCCTCTTCCCGGACCCACTAAATTACACGAGCTTCGAAGTCATTTTTTTCCTACTTGAAATTTATGCTTCTCCTAAAAGAAAAAGCTTTCCCTTCTCTTAAATCTCACAGCTGTTTTGCGAAACTGAGGAGCACGCTCTGATCCCCTGGTCTAGGTGTTCTAAGATTGCGTAGATTTTAATGCATCCTTCCTGAGACATTCCAGGCTCTGCAGCCCATTCTGCTTGTCCTCCCGTGCCAGAATCAGAATTGTTCTTAATATCCCGTGGCCAGCACCGTGGCTGTGGAGAAGATAGCGTTTTGCCCTTTGTTTTTCTTTCACGTTCAAATCTCTTGTATTCCTTTTTTGTACTACGGTGGGTTGATCAAGATCCTCGACGTTGTGAGGGGCACATAGAAGATACAAGAACCCAATCTCTAGCTTATCTTGGGTCGTAGCGATGGTGATTCTCTACGCAGCCCCCCCCCCTTTTTTTTTTATCTGTTTTAAGTTACATGGAGCTGGGGAATCGTATCTATTTGAAGATCCGTCAGAGGGTAGTTTCACAAACTAGATATTTTTTTTTAAGTAATCCCTCCACCCACCACGGGGCTTGAACTCAGGACCCCGAGATCCGGAATTGCACGCTCTCCCAACTGAGCCAGCCAGGCGCCCCACACAAACCAGATATTTGAATGTTACTCAGTACTGTGTTGAAGGAAACGAAGTAATGTTTCGTGTGTGTCTTTTTAATTTTAGTATGGCAGAGAAACCGAGCAGCTAAATAAACTCAGCAGAGGGGACGGAAGACAGAATCTGTTTTCTTTTGATTCGGAAGTCCAGGTATCAATGACCTATTTCTTTAAATAAGCACAGAATGATCGCTCACTCAGGTAGACAGCAGACCTGTTGTTTTAGATTTGGCATGTTCACTTCGAACAGGTAGGTGAGCAGCTACCTGCCCTCGAGAGGACTGTCACGTATGCAAATAGTTGGAGGCTGAATACACGTTTGTCTTTTTTTCTTCCTTCCCTGTGTTCTTTTTGCTTCATCTCACTCCTCCAAAGAGATACATTAAAGAACCCTTAAAGATGCTTTCGGTACTCTTTTAACCCATTAAATGCGAGTGCAACCTAGAGGCAGCAGGTACCTGCAGCATAAAGAACAGCGGGTCCTATGAGAAATGGGACAAGGGGAAGGTGGGGCGGGCACGTGCAGGTTTATGGGCATTCGTGTATTTTAACCTGTTATATGCGAGTGAGGCACTTTTCGTGCTAACATCTAAGCAGTTCGCCTTTAATTCCGTGTTTTCTCATCGAAATGCTGATTTGTTTAAACGGAAAAATTCAACAGTATGTAAGTACTACAAATATTTTTCTTTTTTAAAAAATGTATTTATTTTGAGAGAGAGAGAGAGAGTGGGGCGGAAGGGGGAGGGCCAGAGAGAGACAGAGAATCCCAAGCAGGCTCCACGCTCAGCACAGAGCCCGGTGCGGGGCTCGATCTCCTGAGTGTGAGATCGTGACCTGAGCTGAAACCAAGAGTCGGACGCTTTAAACAACCGAGCCACCCAGGCACCCCTACAAATATTTTTCTTTTTTTCTTTTTTTAATTTTTTTTAACGTTTATTTATTTTTGAGAGACATAGAGACAGAGTATGAGCAGGGGAAGGTCAGAGAGAGAGGGAGATACAGAGTCCGAAGCAGGCTCCAGGCTCTGAGCCGGCAGCACAGAGCCCGACACAGGGCTCAAAGCCACGACTGTGAGATCATGACCTGAGCCGAAGTCGGCCGCTCAACCGACTGAGCCACCCAGGTGCCCCCAAATATTTTTCTTAACATATTTCAGGAGAAAATGAAATTATTTGGGAAAAGATGGATTCTTTTTCCACCTTTTTCTACATGAGATTTATAATTAAACTTTTGAGTTTTGGTTTTTGTTTTGAAATGGACACGTTTGCGTCATATAAGCATCTATGTTTTTTTCTCAGCAAAAACAGATCATAAAAATATAATTTGGGGAAGACTGGTTTTGTTGTTTCTTTCTGCTTCAAACAGGTTTTTAATTAAGGTTTTTTTTTTAGTCTGAAATGGGAACAGTATATAGTCTATAAATAATGTAGACATTTTTCCTTAATAAAAATACCACACAAGAAAATAAAATTATTTGGAGGGAAAAATTTTTTTTTAATTTTTTTTTAATGTTTTTATTTATTTTTGAGAGATGTAGAGACAGAGCATGAGCAGGGGAAGGGCAGAGAGAGAGGGAGACACAGACTCGGAAGCAGGCTCCAGGCTCTGATGAGGCATCAGCACAGAGCCCGACACGAGACTCAAACTCACAGACCATGAGATCATGACCCGAGCTGAAGTCGGCCGCTTAACCGACTGAGCCACCCAGGCGCCCCGGGAAAATTTTTTAAAAATGTTTTACCACCTTTTTTCTTTCCTTTTTTTTCAAAATTTATTTATTTATTTATTTATTTATGTATTTATGTATTTATTTATTTATAAATGTTTATTTAATTTTGAGAGAAAGCACAAGCTGGGGAGGGGCAGAGAGAGAGAGGGGTACACAGAATCCGAAGCAGGCTCCAGTCTCTGAGCTGTCAAACGGAGAGCCCGGTGTAGGACTCGAACTCACAAAACTGTGAGATCATGACCCGAGTTGAAACTGAGCATCGGACGCTTGACCGACTGAGCCACTCAGGCACCCCCTCCTACTTCTTTCCATAGGAATATTATATTGCTTGTGTAAGCTATGTGATTTAAAAAAAAAAAAGAGGGTACGGTAGGGCCTTCGGAGTGTTGGTTCTAAGAAACTCATTCAGAAAGTTGCTGGTTCAAAACAAGTTTGAGCCTCTCATAGGGCCCCCCCGACTCCCCCCGCTTCCCCCCGCTTCATCATTGGGCTCTAATTGGACATGTCAGGCTCTTTCCTTGTATACAAAGAAGCCAATTGACTGTGGTTGAAACTCAATCTGGTATCTTTAAAAAATTTGTGGTGTCGTGTTTTTGTGGTCACGGAACTGAACTCAAGCATAGAAGCAGTAAGTTATCAGAGAGCCACAATCGTCAGGGAAGAATTCACCGTTGCAGTGACACTTCGAAGCACAAAACCGTTGAGTTTAGTGTCGATTAGAGTGGGAGCGTACCTTTTCTGGGCGAAGTGCCGTTGGCCTTCTGTTTTGATGATCTCTTCTCGTCCGATGTTTCGCGAGAGATTTTCTACTCCTGACCTCCGAGCATAAAGAAACATTGGCTTGACTGAAGGGGGTGGCTCCGACCCGGAAGACCTGGGGAAGGCCCCGCGTCCCAGCATCTGGACTTGGAGGCCTGCGAAGGGAGAGGCTTGGGGGCTGGGGTGGGTTAGGCCAGTTTTCCTCGCATTCCACTGTCTCAGGAAGATAGAAGGGAGAGCAGATAAACGGGCGGAAATGAGAATTGATCTCCATGGCAATGGCTGGCCTCTGCCGGCTTCACAGATAAGTATTCAAGAGGGAGCTGTCTAGTCCCACACGTTTGCGCTCGGTTTGTAGATAGACTCGGGGGGGTGGGGGGGACTGGTGCTTTCAGGTACGAATATCATACTTAGGCCCTTTTAAGGAGGAATTTTTGTCAGCGAGGGAGGCTAGGTCCGAATGGCTGTCATTATCCAAGACTCTTCCGGCACAATACCTGTTTTGGCTCGAATTACTTAGGCAATAGAGAAAAAGTCTTGTGTTTCTTGACTTGAGCCATCCAAATTGGCTACTATATTCTACTCCGCTTCACCAAGTCCCTTCCCGCCTGCCGGGCCTCTGATCTTCTAGTGTATTCCGTCGTCCCACAGTCTGTACATCCCCTCCCACTTGTGAACACGACATTAAATCTTTTCGGGTATTCAGAACGAACGGATGGACTCCGATCGCCTGAGCTGCGGGAGCTGAGGAGGAGGATTCTAGAAGTTTCTTCGAGGAGGGGCAGATTCCTCCCTTGCTGAGAGGAATTCCTGGACTCCTAATATCTGTTTTTAAAACTGTAAGAAACATATTTCTTTGTAATACCAATAATTGAAAAAAACCTCTCTTCTCTCTCTCGGGCAGCCGGAGTACAGCTCCCAGCTCTGTTAGCAGCTGAGCTCATTGTCACTTTTCGAAGCAGACGCCTCTCCCTCTGTTCGTCGTTGAAATGTAGATGGTCCCCAGGGCCTCGTTACGGCCGACTCCCGAATTCACGTCTCACACCCAGACCCCCGCTCTTTTCCCAGCCGCTTAGTAACCTCACCTCCAACCGAACACGTCCCGCACTGAGCTTGCCATCTCTACTCACCTTCCCCCGTATCTGCTATTCGTTTTTATTCCGCAGTTGAGTTCAGAACAGCCCAGACGACCAAATCGTCTAAGTTAGAGACCACCACGTTATTCCAGATGCCTCTCATGGCCATTCGTGGCAGTTTTGCCCCCTGCGTACCTCATAAGAGACAAAAAAAAAAAATCTCTACCATTCTGGAACATCTGTTTTGTGAGGAAGGACCACAGCAGCTAAGTACATACAAAAGAAATCGTGTTAGAAAACTTAAATCAAGGAAAGGGAGTCTGTAGACAGAGTGGCGGTTCTCCATAGGGAGTTAAAGGAGGTCTCTGTGGAAATGCCACTTGGTTGGAGATATGAATGAAATCAGGGAGTAGGGCGTGTGTCTGACGGCCAGAACAGCAAGTGCAAAGGCCCTGAGGTAGGAGTATACTTGGTGTGTTGGAAAAATAACCAAGGAGGCCAGTGTGGCCGGAACAGAGCGTGGGGGTGGGGGGAGGCAAGAGTGGTGGGGTCAGAGGAGTTGGGGGAGGTAGGGACTTCTGTCCTATTTGCTTTGTCGGCCACGGTACAGACCCGTGACTTTTCCAGTGCCTTAGATCAGAGTCTTGTCGTTTCTAGGATTTCTCTGTCGGCGTTTGAACCGTCATGTCAGAGCTCCTACAAAGGCTTACTGAGTGAAACAAAATAAAAAACCAAAAAGAGTTCACACGGAGTGTGGCCAGAGAACCGTAGGATTCCGCGGCATTTACTTCAAGACCTATGTTCCCGTGAATCCTATTTTTAGCAAACTGACTTCTCCTCTGTTTTTGTAGAGATTGGACTTTTCGGGAATCGAGCCCGATATAAAGCCATTTGAGGAAAAGTGCAATAAACGTTTCCTGGTAAATGGCCACGATTTAACTTTCAACATCTTGGGTCAAGTTGGAGACCACGCGAGAGGACCGGCCACAAACGTACGTACGACTTGTCCTTCCACCTCCCTTAGAGCAGGGCGTCGAGGACGTGCCGTTCTTGTTTCGTCGCTAGAACGAAGTAACGGGGTGAGACTTCCGTCGCTACCCGCTGTGGTGAATCGGACGAGGAGGCATTTCGTCCCTGCCTCTCTTTTGCAGGAATCTGCGAGGATTCCTGACCGTCGTGACCTATTCAAAATAGCAGATAGAGCAGGCTCTTGTTCACGAGGGACGTGTCCCCGGAACCCGGCCAGTCCCCCGCGTTGGGAATTCTCCCAGAGAATAGGACTTCTCCCGTGACGTTGGCTCGTCACGGTGTGTCCCCAGGCGGGGATACAGATGCCGGGCCACCCGCTAGCCTCGCTCGTTCTCCTAGGGCGAATTCACTTTGTTCTTCACGGAGAATTCTAATTATTAGCTGTCGTGGATGATTCGAGCTACTCAGAAATACTCGAGGCTCTAAATGTTAAATCACCCGAGAGACGGCATTCTCGGCTCCTGTTTAGCGTTGGGTTCTGGCTTTGTCTTTGAAAAAGATCCAGGATGAGGGTTTAGTCCCTCCCGAAGTGGCCGAGCTGCGCAGGCAGACTTGCTGCGGGTAAAGGGTTAATCTTTATGCCGTCTGGCACGAGATTTCTCTTTGTGACCGGCTTTCAAATGCCATCTGTAGGGAGGAATCGCGCGTCTTCCCACACTGCTGATGGGGCAAAGCTTTTGTCACATAATTTGATGTTGATGGAGATTCGCTCTTATTAAATGTATAATCGAGTAAGCGGTAACATAACAAAAGGGAAGATGCCGTCTCTTCTACAATGTTGGCATTATTTGTCGGTAATGTCAGGAAACGCAGAGAGACTTACGTTTTATTCAGAGAACAATTGATGTTCTTTAAATGTGTCTTCGGATTTGGACGCATTAAAGAAAATACATAGCTTGTAAAATTATTTATGCCTGACAAAAGTTAACATTTGATAGCCTGTTATTTTAGAATTCTCTTTCGTACACGCACATGAGCCCCGATGCCATTTGAGCTAACTGGCAGAAAAGAAAGGTAATCACAGAGCCTCGAGGAATGAAAGCATTATTTTTGTCACGCGCTTCCCGCCCGCCCCCCACCGAACAGTTTCGCTTCAAAACGCCCTCGTTTTCATTCCAGGTCGAACCCTTCTTTATCAATCTCGCTTTATTTGATGTGAAGAACAACTGTAAGGTTTCTGCTGACTTCCACATAGACCTGAATCCCCCGTCTGTCCGTGAAATGCTGTGGGGTGCCCACCCGGCCGCCGACGGACACCCGCGAAGCTCTCTCCCGGAGACTTTTGTTCACGGAATTGCCGAATCCCAGTTACGCTACATAAAGCAGGTAGAGAGTGAGCTTCTGGGCTTCAGAATAAGAACCAGAAACTCCTTCGGGTGGTTTCGGCCGTTCAGACGATGTTTTCGTGGGTGTTTCTTGCAAAGGTGTGTGTCTGCGTGTTTTTCCCTGGGGCCTGACGTGAGAGAGACAGAATGGAAACCAGCACGCGCTAGCAGTGACTCAACCAAGTCCCCTTTTCAGTGGGACCATGTCGTGAGGCTCAGAGGACGTATTTTGTGAGCCGGAATGGAGGTGACACAGCGGGGCACAGACACACCCCCACACTCGGACATACTTGTGAGCAAGGCAGTAGGTGCCCAAAAGGCTTACTGCTTTGAAGAAAAAAATCGAGCCTGCATCCCTCTCCTGTCCCAAATTCCCATCTCCGTTAGCAGTAGGCAGCTTGGGTTTGGTTTTGGTTTTTGTCTTGGTGCCCAGTCTTTATTTCAGATCTTTCTTAAAGTACCCTTAGGTTTTTCCGTACGTTTTTGTTTTGTTTGTTTTTTGATTTTTGAGGGAGATCAAGACAGAGTTTGCAAGCGTGGGGGGGGTGCAGAGAGAGAGGGGGACAGAGGATCTGAAGCGGGCTCTGCACTGACAGCAGCGAGCCCAATGTAGGGCTCGAAGTCACAAACTGTAAGATCATGACCTGAGCCAAAGTCAGACACTCAACTGACTGAGCCACCCAGGCGCCCCTTCCTTAGATTAAAAAAAAATTTTTTTTAATGTTTTTTTTTTTATTTTTGAGAGAGAGACAGAGTGTGAGCGGGAGGGGGGCAGAAAGAGAGGGAGACACAGCATCCGAAGCAGGCTCCGGGCTCTGAGCCATCAGCACAGAGCCCAACGCGAGGCTTGAACCCACAGACTGCAAGATCGTGACCTGAGGCGAAGTCAGACACTTAACCAACTGAGCCACCCAGAGCCCCCCCCCCAAAATAATTTTTTTTTTAGATTTATTTAAGTAATCTCTATACCCAATGTGAGGCTCAGACTCACAACCCTGAGATCAAGAGTCCTGTGTTCTTCCAACTGAGCCTGCTTCATGCCCCCCATTGGATTTGTCCTTAGAACGTGAGCAGAGGTCACCCCCTTGCAGAAACTTAGGAGCCCTGTACAGAACTTTACGGAACAGAGGATGATAACACTGTAGCTGAAGCCTGACGATTGACCAGAGAATGGAGTTCCGAGCGGACTCCGTGAAGAAAGGGAAATTAGGCAAGGAAGGGAAGCTGTTCATCCGAATGAAATGTCGACCACCATCAGGGCAAGCCTTGTGACAGTCACAGGTTGGAGGCTCTGGTTTTGGAAGGTTCGAGAACAGCACAGGGGTTCCATGTGTCTATTTGGCTACACCCCTGGCCAAGGTGCCATTAGGTCAACGTTCCTCAAATTCCTGGCCAGCCAAACCACCACGGCGAAAGTTTCCCCGCACGGAGATTGGACTCCTCCAGAAATCCATCCCGTCGGCGGCTTGGCGGTAGATGCCCCAAAGCGAGTCTCCCATGTTGTCTGGAATTGGGGAGCTTCATTTGAGAGCCGGCGGTGTTCATGCTGACCCCGCATGAATAGGTAGTTTTAATGGAGCATAAAGGCTCTTTATACGAGGAGTTCTGGTTGCAAAGCAACGGGAGGGAGCTGTTTGTGTCACATGTGTAATGCTGTGCCCTTCCATCCTGTCTGGTGCAAAGGAGCCCCTTTACAACGAGCCTGACGCTTCCCTGGCATTTTGACCTCTGGCCAGACTGGAGGCTCTGAGAGGTTAGGCAGGGCAGAGTTGATGGTCTTCCTTCTCGACTTTTGCAACTCAAAGGAAACTGGAATGTGGCATACAGTTAAACAATTTTTTTTTTGACATTTTTTTTGAGAGTGAGAGACAGAGACAGAATGCTAGCAGGGGAGGGGCAGAGAGAGAAGGAGACACAGAATCCGAAGCAGGCTCCAGGCTCCCAGCTGTCAGCACAGAGCCCGATGTGGGCCTCGAACCCAATAATTGTGAGATGATGACCTGAGCTGAAGTCGGATGCTTAACCGGCTGAGCCACCCAGGCGCCCCTAAATTCTTTCTTTCTTTTTTTTTTTAACGTTTATTTATTTATTTTTGAGAGAGAGAGCAGGGGAGGGGCAGAGAGAGTAGAGACACAGAATCCGAAGCAGGCTCCAGGCTATGAGCCATCAGCACAGAGCCCAATGCAGGGCTTGAACCCATGAACTGCGAGATCATGACCTGATCTGAAGTTGGATGCTGAACCGACTGAGCCACTCAGGCACCCCCTCTTTTGTTTTTAATGTTTATTTATTTTTGACAGAGAGAGAGCATGAACGCTTGAGTTGGGGAAGGACAGAGTGGGGTGGAGAGGGAGAGAATCCCAAGCAGGCTCCACGCTTTCCGTGCAGAGGCTAATGTGGGGCTCAAACTCATGAACCATGAGATTATGACAACTGAAATCAAGAGTTGGAGGCTCAACCAACCGAGCCAGCCAGGTGCCTCCTGGGTCACTCACATTCTTAAAGGCTAATTTGGTATTCCATTGACTTAGTCAACCGAGATATTTGTAATTTGGAGATATCATAAAAAACACTGCATTGGACATGCCCGTGCACACATGTCAGCTCACTTGCTGACTAATCTCCTTAGAATAAATACCAAGCATCAGGGTTTCCTGGGTTCAGGGTTAGGCTCACTGGTGCAGATTGCTGAACGGTGGGGGAGACTTTACATGTACACTTGCTTCCCTCTTTGGGCTTTCCCCATGTTGCCTCTTAGTTTGTTACTCAGATTAGAGTTGTCACATATGTGAACATTCACTACTGTGGCGTTTGCTTCTAAAACAGACCGAGCAAGGGGGCGCCAGGGCGGCTCAGTCGATTGAGCGGCCGACTTTGGCTCAGGTCATGGTCTCATGGTCTGTGAGTTTGAGCCCCATGTCGGGCTCATGCTGTCAGCACAGAGCCCACTTCAGATCCTCTGTCCCCGTCTCTCTCTGCCCCTCCCCTGCTCTCTCTTTCTCTCTCTCTCTCAAAAATAAGCATTAAAAAAAAAGATCGGGCAAGTACAGTATACAAGTATTTAAGAGTCTGCTACTGAATTCTGTGTAAAATTTCCTGCACCATATCAAAGAAGTCCTTTTTTTTTTTTTTTTTCAGACAGAAGCAGTGTGTGAGCAGGGGAGGGAGAGAGAGAGAGAGAGAGAGAGAGAGAGACATACACAGAATCCAAGGCAGGCTCCAGGCTCTGAGCTGTTAGCACAGAGCCCAATGTGGTGCTTGAACTCACAACCCACGAGATCATGACCTGAGCCGAAGTCAGACAGTTAACCGACTGAGCCACCCAGGCGCCCCTCTAAGAAGTCCTTTTAAGCCAATGATGTATTTACTGTATTCCTTCCCCATACTCAGCTTGTGTGCGCAAGGCACGGAGTTTAACTGGTGGTCATGGGCCCCGTCCCACCTGTCATCTAGGTCAGACAGAAAATCAACAGGTTTTTTTGTTTGTTTGTTTTTTCAATATCTCTGGTATGCCAGAATTTTCCACTGGGGTCTCACGTAATCCTCACCACAGTCTCGTGAAATAGCATCATTCCTGCTGTCGGGGAGGCGAGGGAAGGGCAGGTCGGGAGGCGAAGGAAGCCGGCCACCGTCACATGGCCGAATGGTGGTGAAGGCAGTGTTGGAAACTAGGGCTGACTGACAGACCCCAATCGACAGTGTCCGGAGGAATGTACGCAAGGGCTGCACGCGCCGACGCAGTGGTAGCAGACGCATTCGGAACGCAAGGAGGGCCCAGGGGTCGGGAGTTGAATTAGAGGGGGCCGCCCGGACGACGTGGGGCTTGACGGAAGCCTCGGAAACACATGAGAGGTGGGAAGGGGACAGCGATGGGCAGTGGCCCTAAATGGCTTTATCGTCTTGCACCCTTTTCAGATCCACTGACGATACCGGGAGGTGGTCATTTACTCCCATTAGTTGAACGTTTTATTTTGGAGAAGTTTTTTTTTTTTTTTTTCTTCCTTTCCTCAACTTCTTCCCGTTTAGGACCAGGAAGCAGCACGGTCTCAGAGAGAGACTGGGTGTTAGCAGATGGGAGCCCGAACCCCAGCTCGGCGGCTCTTCAGCGGTAGCATGTTAAGCACTTCTTGATGCCCTTGGGTTTCTCTTGCTCCCTTACGATGTCCCCTGTTTTCACAGCGCCCCAGCAAAGTGGGGTACTGTGGCCGTATGCCCAGTTTACAGAGGAGCAGACTGAGGCACCGAGCCGTCCAGGAGTAGCTTGCCCAAGGTCCCAGAACTTCGAAGAGGAGGAACAGGACCCGAAAGTGGGTCTAGCCGGTTTCAAGGCCCAGGTTTTTACCCCTGTAGTGTACCGCTTCTGTGTCCCCCTAGAAAGAGGGAAACCGCCCAGCTCCCCAGGCATTTCCAGAAAGGGCTGTGTGGCAGCTCCGTCCCTTCCAGCAGCGCTGTCCGGATGGCAGCAGCATCTCTAGGAAGAGGCAGCTCCTGGGGTTTGGCGGATGGTGGGTGTGGCCACAGGAAAAGGAGGAGAAGTTGGGTCCATCGAGTAGTTCCGCCTCCCTGACCTCAGTCACTGCGACCGGTCACTTTGTTCTCCGCTGCCTGGCACTTTCTTCCCAGGTGCAGAGCCCGGCCTCCCGTGTTTCCCAAGGTTAGACCTGATCGACTTGGGGTCGGGGTTGTGGGGGAGACGCTGGCTCGCCGGGGCCTGCCTCCCTGTGGCTCTGCACCCCCCCCCCCATGGGGGGAGCAGTTGTTGGGCTGGTGAAAGGGTACAGACTCCCCCCTCCTCCAAAGCCCTGCCGCGCCATGGGGTATGTAAGTGCTGGGGCCTGGGGTGGGAAGACTTGGCCCATTCTTTAGAGGGAGAGGGGCAGCGAAGTGGGTAAGAATTACCCCGGGGCTGGGGGCAGGTACACCCATGCCTCCTTGGTGGGAAAGGATGGCTGGGCCAGAGGCCTCGTCTACGAGGAACAGGCTCCCAGCCCGCAGGGGATTCCCGGGTACTCTCGGGCTACCCTTCTGTGTCCTGGGGACACGGAGAGGGCTAGACGCTGACCGAGACCCAAGGCAAACCAGCCCCAGACAGCGTCCCCCTCACCCTGGAATCCCTGGTCATTTGTAAACGGGAGGAAGTGATAGTAGCTGCGTCCGGGGGCTGCCATGAGGCTCGGACAAGGTGCGCTGTCCCCAGGAAGCCCTCGGCCCTGCGCCGGGCCCGCCGCGTTTGCCCAGTAGCACACGGCCAACAGCGGGGCGGCAGTAACGGTGACCGCGGGTAACCGAGTGAAAGCACCTCGCTCCTCGCCTTTGTCAGAGTTGTCCAAACTCCAATGCTCGTTGCTGGCATCTGTGTGGGAAGACGCTCAGCACCCTGGGAAAGGACAATAGCAGGTACTCAGCGAACGTTAGCCGTCGCAGTGATCAGTATCGCCGTCCTCATCCAGCCTCGTTGCGGGAGACGTTGGAGGCATGGGCTCCCGCGCTGAGGCAGCGTAGCCCGGGCCGTGTGTACGGTCTGGAAGCCGTGGCTGCAAACTCCTTCGCCCACTCACTGCATACACTTCGACAAGCCTCGTTTTTTCCATCCGTAAAATGGGTACAATCGTAGTGCCCACGTGCAAGGGTTTTTCTGGAGACGAACGGAGGTAAGGCACAAAACCCCTCCAGGACGGCTAGGTGACAACCGGGAAGCGTGAGACTGCATTCAAAGGTGCTGCTCAGCATACCTTCTGCGGGGTGGGCGGGGGGATGGCTGCCAGGCGCCTCTCCCCGCCCGAGCGGCATGCTCCTGGGAGTACCAGAGACCAAGGGGCGCCTGGGTGGCTAGTCGGGTAAGTGTCTGACTTTGGTTTCGGCTCAGGTTCGTGTGTTCAAGTCCTGCTTCAGTCTCTGTGCTGACGGTGCGGGGCCTGCTTGGCATTCTCTGTCTCTCTCTTTCTCTGTCTCTTTCTGCCCCTCCTCTGCTTGCGCTCTCTCTTTCGAAAAAAATAAATTAAATTAAATTAAAAAAAAAAAAAGAAATCAAGTTCTATAACCTTGCAGTGCTCCGGGCCACTCTGCTAATAACTGGGTACCTAACATGCAGTACGCAGAAGCCATACAGGAAGTCTCTGGAAAGCTATTATCATCCTCATCCCCATTTCGCAGATGAGAAACCTGGGGCAGAGACACAGGACGTGACTTGCCTAAACCCATAAATGGGAGAGCCAGAATTTCAACCCAGGAAATTTGACTCCGAGCAGTTTTTTTTTAATGTTAATTTACTTTTTTTTTTAATTTTTTTTATTTTTTATTATAATAGTTTATTTTCAAATTGGTTTACATATAACACCCAGTGTTCATCCCAACACGTGCCCTCTTTAATATCCGTCACCCCCTCTCCCCCTCCCTCACCTCCCTCACCTCCCTCACCCTCAGATTGTTCTTAGTCTTTGAGAGTCTCTTATGTTTTATCTCCCTCCCTCTCTGTGTCTTTTTTTCCTTTCTCCTCTTCCCCTCCCCCTGGTTTTTGCTTAGTCTCACAAAGTTCACCTATTCGTGGAAACATATGGTATCTGTCTTTTTCTGACTGACTTATAATTTACTTTTGACAGAGAGACAGAGTGTGAGCGGGGGAGGGACAGAGACAGAGAGGGAGACACAGAATCCGAAGCAGGCTCCAGGCTCTGAGCTGTCAGCACAGAGCCCGATGTGGGACTCGAAGTCACAAACCATGAGATCATGATGTGAGCCGAAGCTGGTGCTTAACCAACTAAGCCCCCCAGGCGTCCCTCCAAGCAGTTTTTAACCACTTCCTTTTCTGCTTGCAGCTCGCGAATTCAAAGGTGAATTTGCCGTTCTCAGGGATCCTTACAAGCCGTTGGGGGGCATTACTTGGGGTCTTACACGGAGTTTTCTCCTCTTTCCTGTATGCCGTAGAGTGTTCTCTCCGGAGCAGATGAGATAATGTGTCTGAAATGTTTTGAAAACTGGAACGCGTGATCTTAACACAGTTGGTACTACACCAAGTAGCAAAATAAAACTTGGTAGAGTCCCAGCGTTGGCTTTTTCCATTTGAATTCATCTGTGCGGTGCTCCTTGGAACAACAGACATTACCACCTGGCAGGCCGTTTGGAAGATAATGTTATTTGGAAGGAGCTAAGTTAGGCAGTGATGACATGGTCGTTTCACATGTATTCATAGAGAACGTAAGGGGCGCCTGGGTGGCTCAGTCAGTTGAGCGTCCAACTTCGGCTCAGGTCATGATCTCACCGTCTGCGGGTTCGAGCCCCGCGTCGGGCTCTGTGCTGATGGCTCGGAGCCTGGAGCGTGCTTCGGATTCTGTGTCTTCCTCTCCCTCTGCTCCTCTCCCACTCGCCCCCCCCCAAAATAAATAAACACTAAAAGAAATTAAAAAGAGAAAAGAAAACATATGTAACTTTGGTTGCATCTACATTCATATCTTTAAATGGAGCGGGCAGGAAAAAACCAGATTCTGTATCCTCCGTCCCCGTGTTGGAAGCTGGAGCTCTTCAACTGCAGCGAAGTATTTTATTTTCTTCCTCTCAGCTGCAGTTAGCATTAATTGTCAGTGAATTGCTCTGGCGTTACGCACAGCTCCTTTTGAAAATGCACGTCCAGTTCCACTTGAGAAAGGCACACTATTTTAGCGCATGCCGACAAAGCCAAACAATACATGCCGTATTAATTAGGCCTAGGAATGCACCTTGCAGACACAGCCAAACATAAGAGGCTTAGCAGCAGTGGTGACAGCCGCCCCTCAGGTACTAATAGACGTGAAGTTGGTGACAAAATAGAAAATCTGGGGGTGCCTGGCTGGCACAGTCTGTTAAGCGGCTGACTTCTTTTAAAATTGAAAAAAAAATTTTTTTCATGTTTATTTTTGAGAGAGAGAGAGAGAGAGAGCGCGTGCACGCATGAGCCAGCAAGTGGGGGAGGGGCGAAGAGGGAGGGAGACACAGAAGGTGAACCGCTAGATCATGACCTGAGCCGAAGTCAGATGCTTAACAGACTGAGCCACCCAGGGGCCCCGAGCGTCTGACTCTTGATCTCAGTTCAAGTCATGATTGCATGGTCTGTGAGTTCTAGCCCCACATAGGGTTCTGTGCTGATGGCGCAGAGCCCGCTTGGGATTCTCTCTCCTTTTCTCTGTCTCTCCACCACTCGTGCACCCCCCCCCAAATAAATAAATAAACATTAAAACATTTTTAAAAATAGAAAATCTGTTTTGAAAGAAGTCTTGGGAATTTTAGCAACTGTATGAAAGGAAATGCTATCTATTTTCAGGGTCCTGGACACGACCCTATGTTGGATGTCAACATTCTTTTTTTTTTTTAATTTTTTTTTAATGTTTATTTATTTTTGAGAGACAGAGAGAGCATGAGCAGGGGAAGGGCAGAGAGAGAGGCAGACACAGAATCCGAAGCAGGCTCCAGGCTCCGAGCTGTCAGCACAGAGCCCGATGCGGGACTCGAACTCACAGACCGTAAGATCATGACCTGAGCCGAAGTCGGCCGCTCAGCCGACTGAGCCACCCAGGCGCCCCAACATTCTATGCTAAACATGCTACTAAGAACCGTTAGCCACGCAACCCTGTGTAGGAAGTTACACAAAACCGTCTAATGGAAGTAATTTTTTTCCCAGGGAATTTTCTCAGTGACGAATCCACATCCTGAAATTTTTCTGGTCGCGAGAATTGAGAAGGTGCTCCAGGGAAACATTACGCATTGTGCCGAACCCTACATCAAAAATTCAGACCCAGCAAAGGTATTTATAAAGACTGCTTGCGAACATTTCAGCTTGTTGTAAATTTTGCCTTTTACTGGTATTTCTGACGGCCTTGTTCCGGAACCCTTGAAAAACCTTATTCTCTCAGTATGTGGTATATTCTGAAAATACCATATGCTGTGTGAGTATGCGTGCTCTGCTTGACCGTGACTTTTTCCCCTTTGCATTTATGTTCTGTTTACGTGACAGTCTGATTTCTGGTTGCTTATCAAAATAAGAGCTAAAGGCTTTTAGGCGACATCTGTTCATTGACACCGTATCCTTGGCGATAGCTGTTTTTTTATTTCCAGCCCTCACATACAGCCCTAGAATGTCGGAGCTGGGAAGGCCAGCCCCACGGTCCCCAAATGCCAGTCTACCCTGAAATTTCCTCCTGTCTGTGATACGAAAAGAAAGACAGGAGGAGGAGTTCAATGTATGAAGCTAAACGTGTTCAGTTAGAGGGGCTGCCCTTTACCCTGAGATTTTTGTTCCGCCTACGTTTTACACGTGACGCCGATGAGTCTTTTCGCAAAATGCTGGCATATTAAATGGTAGCGATTGTTTTTACCGTGGGATGTCTTCGGACGGCGGCATTAGAAGCCAGCAAGCCACGTCATCATCCGGATTTCTGGATCACGAAATGCGCACTTAGGCAATCGGTGACGTGGTCCTTTCGCCTCATTTTATAAAAGAGAGAACCGAGGTCCGGAGAGGGGAAGCAGTCACGGCGCAGCTCATTAGCTGTGCTCATTTGTGTGTGTGTTGAGGGGGGGGTCTCCCCGGTAGGCATCCAGCTAGCGTTTCACAGCCTGTTGAGACTCTATGGGCCATTAATCTTTTGTGATCTCCGAGTGCCTGCGCAAACAACAGCCTCCTGCCTACCTAAACTAATTGCGTTGACTCTCGGTCACTCGGCTTTTATCTTGGGAGTGGAAAGGTCAGCTGTTATTGAGAACAAACTTCTCCCAAGAATAACGAATATCTGCCTGCTCATGTGTGAAGGGAAACACACATTAGACCTGCTCAGAATCTCCCCAGTACAGGCCCTTGGTACAAAACGTGCCCTCCATCTCTTTCCGTCCAACTTCCGGGATCTCGATGAAGGCTCCGATAATGAGAAAACACAAACCTTTTAAGAAAACGTTGGGCTAGGAAGGTGGGTAGCGGTATCACGCGCGTTGTGTTTTATTTATAGCTCCTTCTTTATCTCTTTGGCTGGACTTTGATGTTTTACGCCCGTAATCGGGGGAGGGGGAATTCTTTTTCGCGGCACGTCTCCGGTGGCATGAACACATATGAGCGTTTCTTCTTATTTCTGACCTTAGACAGCCCAGAAGGTGCACAGGACAGCGAAGCAAGTGTGTAGCCGCCTCGGACAGTACAGAATGCCCTTTGCTTGGGCTGCCAGGTTCGTGCACATTTAATCCTGACCTTTCCGTTCGCTCTCCTATGTAAAGTTCAGGCTTGTGGTCCTTGCCAGCAGCATTTAGCCGTCAGTCTCCGCCACGCCCGTTCGGTCCCTGGACGCTCGCGGTGCGTCTTCGTCCATCCGGGGCTGCCGTACCAGATTACTGGAGACCGACAGTAGGCTTCGCAACACAACGTTTCTTCCTCACGGCGCTGGAGGCCGGGAGTCTGAGATTAGGGTGCCTGCACGGCCGGGTTCTGGCGAGAAGCCTCTTACGGGTTATAGACAGCTGACTTCTTCATCCTGCTGCACTGGAAAGGAAGCGAGCTGGCTTTCTGGCCTTAGGGCGCTAATCCCATTCATGAGGGCTCCAGCCTTCTGACCTCATCACCGGCCACAGGCCCCTCCTCCTAATACCCATCCCCTTGGGCGTTCGGTTTCCACCGTGGGAACCCGGGCAGGAGGACACAAACGTGAAATCCGTAACAGGCTAGAAGAACTCTTTCTCTTAAAATTCGCTGCGCATTCAAGACCCTTTCATTTCTTCAAATGTCACACCTCGGGGAAATTTTCTTTGGCCGGGGTTACTGAGCTGACTGACCCCACTTAATTTGATTGCATTTCAGAGCGGACCTTCTTTGCCAAACGAAGGGAATTTTGTGCCCCAGAAACCCAGCAATTGTACAGTCGGCTAGGTTTAGGCTTCGAAAAGCTACCCTTGGGTATCTCTGGAAAACGTACTAAAAATCAGAAGGCAAGAGAATGCGGTCGTTAAGTGCAAGTGTGTAATTAATTAATAGACTTGCTTTTTCTAGCCCTTCACGGGTAGTGTATCTGGAAGCGTGTTATCTATGCCTTCTGTCGCATGGCAGGTGACATTCGTTTCCCCCCCCACACACACCTTGCAAGTCCACGTACCGTGGTGACTTCAGATGTGTTTCTTGCTCATCCCTGTTTTGAAATCCATGTTCCCTGGCTTGTGTGTGGTACAGGCTGTACAGCTCCCTGGAACTTCTGGGGGAAAGGAAGGGCACCGTGTTCTGAATAATTCAATCACTTATGTTCAGCGGGTGTCGGGAAGTAGCAGAAGGGTAGGAGATTCTAAGTTAATTAACTCTTCTGTCGCTATTTATAATCGCTTCATTTGGGGGAAGGCTGCAAAATGTTTTGTGTGTTGGTAGATGAAAAGGCACGTGGTCCTTGTTTCGCAGACTGGTTAAAAAAAAAAATGATAGCCAAGGGCAGGTGAATGGCAGAGAGGAGCGGAGGCTGCCGGTCTAGTTAGGCATTATAGAAGGTCAAGTACGGCTTGTGCGGCTTGTAAATCTGCACGTCCTTAGTGGCGTCCCAACCTGAGAAGTCAGTCACTGCTGCGGTTATTATTAATAGAGTTAACCCTGTACAAAGGCAATGGTCTAAGAGGCTAACGTGCACCTTCCTAAGAGGTGAGTACTATTATTCCTACCCTGGAAATGAGGAAATTCAGGCATAGAACTAAAAAAAAAAAAAAAAAAAAGAATCCTTGGGACGCCTGGGTGACTCCATCAGTTAAGCGTCCCGGCTTCAGCTCAGGTCATGATCTCGTGGTTCGTGAGTTCGAGCCCCACGTCGGACTCTGTGCCAACGGCTCAGGGCCTGGAGCCTGCTTCGAATTCTGTGTCTGCCTCTCTCTCGGCCCCTCCCCAGCTCACACGCTGTCTCTCTCTCAAAAATAAATGAGGATTAAAGAAAATGACAGAAAAAAATCCTTGTCTAGCTTCACACAGCATATAGCAGAGGGGGAACGGGCAGCCATGGCCCGCGACGTCAGCCCACTCCAGCCCCCCGCATGGGCTCTCGTAGCTGTCTGATGCCGTTTGGTTGGTAGAAAAATGAATCTAAAAGTCTTCAAAGTTAGAAGCTCCGATCCCCAGTTCTGATGAGGAGTGGCCCTCTCTTTTTTCCTTCTGGAGTTGTTTTGATTGTCAGCAGCGGCAAAAAAAAAAGGCTCTAAAAGCTCGCCTGGGATATTTTAATGATATGTGATGAAGCCCTGTTTACTAAAAATAAAGGAGGTGTGCTTAGAAGTAGGAACAGTGCTTCATGCCTAGGACCACATCTTCTGAGCCTCTGCCAAGGGGAATTATGTCTCTGGTTATCGCTGCTTCAGGCGGGCCGGGTGCTCGTACATGCTTTTTCATTTTAGCAGTAAGTAGCTGCTACAAAGGGGAGAAGGGGAAGAGGTAGGGAATAATCCAAATTCATATCAGAAACTTGACATGTGTCTTGTAAACTTTGGATAAACGGACCTTAAAGATCTAGTTTTTAAAAAAAATGCTTATGTATTTTGAGAGCGAGAGCGTGAGCTGAGGGGGTAGGGGATGGGGAGCGGAGAGAGAGGGAGACAGGAAACCCCAGGCAGGCTCCAGGCTGAGCCGTCAGCACAGAGCCCCACGAGGGGCTTGAACTCATGAACTGCGAGGTCGTGACCTGAACGGAAATCAAGAGTTGGATGCCTCACCGAGGTGCCCTAAAGATCGAATTTAATGGTCCTCGACTTTGAGATACGCTTCCCCTTTGCTTCCAACACATGCGTTTTCCCTAGCCGACTTGAGGAATTTTCACACACGTTTCCAGTCCTGTAACTGCCTTTCCAACCAGGATCTAGCACACGTCCGTCACTTCAGAAAGTTTCCTCACGCCCCTGTCCAGTCCGCCATCAACCGGCGGCTGTCGCTACAGAGGACTTGTTTTCTGTTCGAGACCCTCATGCGAACAGAATCGTGCAGAACGCACTCTTGCATTTGGTTTCTGTATGTATCAGCCCTTCGGTTTGAGTAGTGTCCCGTTGTGCGAACACACCACTGTTTATCCATTCTCTGGGAGGACTCTCTGGGCCGTTTTGGGGCCGTAACAAATACATCTGCCATGAACATCTACGAACCACGAGAAATGGCCCAGCGAGTTTCCAAAGTAGTCTTACCATTTTATATACCTGCAGCATTAAGGTTGTCTTAACGTCTCAGTACTTCGGAGTAAAACAAGAAATTCTTTTGCCGTTTTAGACCCGTTTTCAAAGATACCCAAGGTTCTCTGGATCTCGACGGGAAATTTTCTCCTCTGTATAAACAAGACAGTAGCAAGCTTTCGAACGAAGACATTCTCAAGTTGCTCTCGGAATACAAGAAGTAAGTGTGTTACGGTAGCGAATCATTACGATAGATGGGTTCTGATTTCTTAAAGTGGTGACTGTGAGTCCCGTATGGGAGACACTGAATGCTTTGGAGTATATTTGCATTTGGAAGCATTCGGAAGTTTGCATATAGGGCAGCCGGTGCATTCGGTCACCATAAATTTGAAGTGTAAAGTATTCTTATTTTACGCCTAGGCCAGAGAAGACCAAACTGCAGATCATTCCCGGGCAGCTAAACATCACAGTAGAATGCGTTCCTGTGGATTTATCAAGTAAGAATTCACGTGTTACAAATACCTCAAAGGGCTATGCCCGAGTCTCAGGGTTTTTGTCTTTTCAGTGTATTTCTTGAGGTTTACGTGGTGTATTAAGTTCCTAGGGCTACTGGAAGACAATACTACAAACCGGGTGGCTTCAGATGACAGATTGATTCTCTCCGGGTTCTGGAGGCCAGAAGTCAAAGGCATTGCTCTCAGGAAGAACCACCAGGCGTGGGATTCGGGGCCTGCCCTAATTCAGTATGCCCTCATCTCAACTAATTACACCTGCAGAGACCCTATTTCCAAATAAAGTCCCATTCTGAGGTTCTGGTGGCCGTGAATTTTGGGGGAGGGCAGGAGTCAATCCAGTACACATAGTGGACAGGTACAAATTCAGAAGGGGATGAAGTCGATTTTATTAGATGTGCTGTCATATGTAATCTATAATGTCGTGAGTGTTCCCTAGTTAGTTGCTGCCTGTTGCCTCGGGTAAGTCTCGTCAACTAAGCGATCCCAAAGGAGGAGAGTGTCTTTTCCTGTCTAAAGCCAGGGGGTTCCGATCTCAGGAGAAAAATGGACAGAGGACAGAAAAGGCACTTTGCAAGAAATAAAACGGAGTGGCCACTAAGGACTTTGCCATTATGGGGGTTAAAGGCCGGAAGGAGTGACTGACGATAAGTGAGAAAACAAATGAGCGATTCGAATCTGCGATTGGGGTGGACTGCCTTACAAAGGGTGGCCAACGAGGGCCCGCCTTCGGCTCCGGAACTGAAGAGCGGGAAGGAGCCAGCGTCTGGTGGTCGGGACTGCACATACCAGACTGAGGGCGTTACGTGCAGAAAGACCGTGAGGTGGAAGCCAGCTTGGTTCACCTGAGCAGAAAGGCAGGCAGTGTGGCTCCAGCGTGGTGGGTGAGAAGGTCCATGAAGAGGGGAATGAAATAGGAGAAGTTCGGTGGGGCATTGTAGGGACCACGGGAACTCTTTAAAGGGTTGGATTTTATTCCAAGCGTAATGAGAGGTCACTGGAGGATCGACAGCAGGGAAGGGCCATCCAGCTTACGCTCTCAGACATCTCAGAGTGTAGCGGATTGTGTTTTCCTAAAGAACTAATGTGAAATGTAGACAGGAGATTGTGCATAAAGGTGTCCTTTTCCATGTTGTTTATATTGGAGGGAAACTGGAAACAACCGAAGAGTCCAGCACGGTCAGTGTGGTTACGGCAGTTATGGGCCACCTATACTGGGAAACCTTAGGCAGCCCTGAAAAATGATGTTTATAAAGAGCTCGTGGGATAAAACAATGTATAAAATGCCAAAAATATCCCAGGAGAAAGTTCTGTATATACAGTAGGATTTTTTGTATTATTATATAGAACATGCATGGAAAGGACACCAAAAGAAAATACGCCAAAACACTAACAGTAGTTATCTCGGGATAGTAGAGCGGTCACTTGTTTCTGTGTGCCCTTCTTCTGTATCTCCAGAGAGTCTGTTATAAGTATCGCGGTAATAATTGGAGGAAACCATACCCAACAGGAAATACTGTGTCGTCAGGCATGACTCTGCCTGGGTCTTCCTGCTCCATCAGTATCGCTGTGCAGTAAGGACAAGCCGTCTTAGGGCTCCGTCAGCATATGAATCACCCCTATTCTGATGGCTACTTCAAATTTCTTTTAATGTTTGTTTGTTTTTGAGAGAGAGAGAGACAGAGCACGAGCGGGGAAGGGGCAGAGAGCGAGGGAGACACAGAATCTGAAGCAGGTTCCAGGCTCTGAGCCATCAGCACAGAGCCCAATGCGGGGCTCGAACCCACGAACCGCGAGATCACGACCTGAGCTGAAGTTGGACGCTTAACAGACTGAACCGCCCAGGCGCCCCGCAATGGTCACTTCAGTAACCCAGGCTGCCGCCCTTTTCTGAGCCTTTGTGTTTTCACCTTTAGGAGTATTGAATTTATCACTGGTAGCAGATCCTAAGATCTGTTATTTCCAAAGACCTGCATTATTTCTTGGGTGAAAATTGCACCTGCACCCAGTTTTTCAGAGTGACTATCCATGAGCTAATTGGAGAGATACATTTACTGTTAGTTCCCTGATACCAATAAAAATTTGCAGTGAAAGCTGAATTGCAGCCACAAAGAGGAAAAATGTAATGGATTTCTTTGCAGAGTTTAAATTTGTCAAAATTATGATGTGTTATATTTGGCAAATCACTCCACATTGAGAAGGAGCTAGCAATCCGTGTCTGGTTTGGATGGTTCCACTCAAATCAGACCCAGGCTACGCCATCTTGTCCTTCTCGCTTCTTAGAGTGGTTGTAGGACTTTCGTCAGTCGCTCAGAGTTCTGTTAAATCACTCTCTGGGAACACAGTCCGCGTGTATTTTTATCAACGCGGGAACGTGTTCGTCGTTGCTCAGTTGTTTTCTTTCTTTCTGATTTAGATTGTATTACTTCTTCATATGTGCCCCTGAAGCCTTTCGAAAAGAATTGTCAAGATATTACCGTGGAGGTCGAAGAGTTTGTTCCAGAAATGACAAAATATTGTTATCCATTTACTATTTACAAAAACCATCTGTATGTCTACCCCTTGCAATTAAAATATGACAGCCAGAAGACCTTTGCCAAGGTAACGCAGCGTGACCTATAGACCCGTTTTGGGGTATAAGACGTTACTTACAGCTCGCCGGTTCCGAGACTCATTTCGAGTGATTAATCCTTTTTAGGCGAGGAACATCGCAGTCTGTGTGGAATTCCGGGATTCCGATGAAAGCGACGCTCGCGCCCTAAAGGTTCGTTCGTGATCTTGATAAGCGTGCCCTTTTAGGAAAGGTCAAGGCCGTGGCACCTGGTGGCATCCTAGGCTCGGTTTAATTCATTTGCGCGCCATCAAGAAAATGTACTAAGGTGACAAAGGTAGTATTGCCTTTTCCGCCCTCACACCTTAACTGCCAGGATTAAATGTTAAAAAATAGGGGCGCCTGGGTGGCTCAGTCGGTTAAGCGGCCGACCTCACCTCAGGTCATCTCACAGTCTGTGAGTTCAAGCCCCGCATCGGGCTCTGTGCTGACAGCTTGGAGCCTGGAGCCTGCTTCAGCTTCTGTGTCTCCCTCTGTCTCTGCCCCTTCCCTGCTCACGCTCTGTCTCTGTGTCTCTCAAAAGTAAATAAACGTCAAAAAAAATTTTTTTTTAAATAACAAAATGAGGTAGGAGCCTACGTAGCTTTAGGAAACGGGGGTAAACTTCATATTCCAGAGTTTGGCCTTTTCTCTGCTTCGATTTCGCGTGCCTCTGGTGTGCCATCCCAAGGCCATTTTCTCCCATCACCTGACAGTTTATAATGGTATCATCAGGGGACTCTCAACTCCTTTCTCCTTGAAGCCCGAACAGGCTTGGAGGGAATAGAAGCACAGCGTGACTGCTCTGATCGGAGCTAGGACTTCTCCTCTGCGACCGGCCCAATGGTGCCTCCCAACTTTTATTAGCGGCGTAGGAAAAGCAGGACCTCCGTATCATCCGATAGAGCAATCCTCAAATACCGATCGCTTCACAGTGCCTTTACGGTTTCGCTCATGAGCACGTTAATCAGAGGCCCGAAGCGACAGGGCGAAGCGATTAGTACCTTGGCATGCTGACTCTGTGTGGAGCCTTGAGCTTCTTAGCCCCCTTGGAAGGGGAAAACGTACACCGGAAATGAAATTGGGTCTTCTCGTGAAACCACGGAAAGACTCGCATTTATTTTATTGGTAGGACAGAATAGACATTCAACTTTCAATTCCTTTAGGCTACGAATGTGTCTGCTAGTGTGTGCGTGTATGTGTGTGCGTGTGTGTGAACCCCTCGCCTTGCCCACCGCACGAGGAGGGTCCGGCCAATTTTGCTGACGGGCTCATGGGGAGCCTCTCCGGTTCAGGTCTGCAAATAGCGTCAGAGACGGAAGCTTTCCCGGTCTGGTTTCAGACTGTTTCCTTTCCGAATGATTAGCCGTGTTCAACTCCTTGCCGTCGACGAATTTGGAAGTGCGTTTCCTTTGGTGGCCAGAAATCTGGAAGTGTCCACGCGGCCACGTTAGGCGACGTCTGGGGGCGGTCGCCGGAGTGCGGGTAAACGATGCGGAGTTTCCAAGTTCACGGTGAGAGCCGAGCGGGCTTGCCCGGGGCCTCGTGCTCCTGGATGCCTCTGACTGCATGCGGCTCCGCCACACCATGTTTAAAGACCTTCTCGCTGAGGTCGGTGACTCAGTTTCCTTCTTTTGCAGTGTATTTACGGAAAACCCGCGGGGTCCGTCTTTACCACAAATGCTTACGCGGTTGTCTCCCACCACAACCAAAATCCGGAGTTCTATGATGAGGTAAGAACGCACGTTCTGAGGTTTATAGAACACAGTGGTGGCCCTTTTTATTTTTTCTTTTCTTCGTTTCCATTATTTTATCTGCCCTTGCGATCCCTTGTCCCACGAAAAGAGAAAGCGTCACACCAAGACGACGGGCCACTGCCTGCTTGGTGCCCTTTGATGACAGTAGAAGATTTGCCCGCAAATTGAAGGGGCTCTGGCCTGAGGTAACAATGTAGGAACCGAACGCGAGACTAGAGCTGGGATTCTAACCCTCGCTTTGACGTCGGCTGGCTCTGTGACCTTGAAGAAGTCACTTCGCCTTTCTGACTCTTTATTTCCTCAGCTCTACCACAAGAACTTCTGGGGCACCCGGGTGGCTCAGTCGGTTAAGTGTCCACCTCTTGTTCTCGGCTCAGGTCATGATCTCATGGTTCGTGGGTTTGAGCCCCCACATCGGGCTCTGTGCTGACTGTGTGGAGCCTGCTCGGGATTCTGTCTCTCCCTCTCTCTGCCCCTCCTCTCTCTCTGCCCCTCCTCTCTCTCTCTCTCTCTCTCTCTCTCTCTCTCTCTCTCTCTCTTTTCTCTCAAAATAAATAAACAAACTTAAAAAAATAAATTCAGAACAGATTTCTCTCACGGCCCTTCTAGATTTTTCTTCCTGTGGTTTTGCATGGGGTTGGGGGGGCAGCCTCTCTGTAAGTGAAAGGCTTTGGGAGACACAGCAGCACATGAATCCCATTGGCCGCTCTAATGCCTCAGTGCAGTGTAGACAAAGGGGACTGACACCGTCCCCCAGGCTCCGTGCTCCCCTCCCCAGTCTACCTCTCTGGCCCTGTCTCTGCCTCTCTTTCCTTCTCCCTCTCTCCGTCTCTCTGTCCTTCCCTGAGTCTCTCTTAGTGTCTCTGTCACCGCCTCTTCTAGTGGGTGTGTCCCGGACTTATCCAGATCTGCAGACTGAATTCGACTCCCATGTGTCTTCACGAGCCTGGAGACGCACCCCGAGCGGAAAGCGCGATTGTTTCTGCTCCTCAGGGCCGTTCATCTGAAACTCACCCCTCACTGCTGTCGCGCTTTGCCCAGGTCCACCTGCTGTCCTAGGGTGGCCTCGTCGCCCAGCCTGAGGCCTCACGCCTTTCTCGGTCCAGTGCTCTCAGCGTTGTAGGGGACTGGGGAGGGGGGGGCGGCAGCACCTCTGTGGGTCAGCCGCCCGGGGAAAGAAGACGCCCATATTTCTGTGCAACAGACCATTAGATGCCCGGATGGCGTGGACGCTGTGAATAGGCTGGGCGAGATCTACCTACAGTGGAAATCCGTTCTAACGCCAAAACCACGCCTTGCGTGAATGATCATTCGGCCAGATGTCCGGCCCTGGGCTGTTTTAATTTGGCCCCCTCTGTAGTCAACACCAGTCGCTGCCGAAAACTCGAAAACTCGATCAGGTAGAAGTAATCCACTTTATTTTTGGGATGCCAGAAAGAAGCAGACTTCTCAGCCATTCGGTCTGTATTGAGCAGGACGGGGAGAGGGTGGGGGAGAGGGACACCGCATGTGTTTCTGTGCAGGTAAACGGGTGCGCGTCAAGTCACTTAAACCCGGAATTTGTCGCTTACGTACTTCCAGGCGCCATCGCAGATATTTGGGTCCTGATTAGAAAATCACTTGAGGTTGGGGGTTTGTATTAAAGTCTTCATTTGTACGGGCGCCTGGGTGACCCAGTCGGTTAAGCCTCCAGCTTCGGCTCAGGTCATGATCTCATGGTTCGTGAGTTCCGGCTCTGTGTCAGGCCCTGTGCTGACAGCTCAAAGCCTGGAGCCTGCTTCAGATTCTATGTCTCCCTCTCTCTCCCTCTCCCTACTCACGCTCTGTCTCTGTCACTCACTCTCAAAAATGAATGAACGTTAAAAAAAATAAAAATAAAATTTATTTATTTAGAGAGAGACAGAGACTGTGTGAGTGGGGGAGGGGGAGAGAGAGAGAGGGAGCCAGAGAATCCCAAACAGGCTCTGCCCTGTCAGCGCAGAGCCGGGTGCAGGGCTCGAACCTATAAAACTATGACACCGTGACCTGAGCCAAAAGCAAGAGTCGGACGCTCAGCCGACTCTGCCACCCAGGTGCCCCTACAATTGTTATTTCTTTAAGTAAACTTAATGTTTTGCTTCAAAAGATGTTTATGTGAACTGTAATTGGTGGATACCACAATACCATAGTGGCTTTTTGTGCGTTTGTTTGCAAAGCTTAATTTTTTTTTTCATGCAAAGGAAGCCAATGATTTAGAGCAAAGAAGCCTTTCAAATTCCGTACACATTTTGGAGAGATTGTATTCACTGACTCAGATTGAGTTGCATAGTATCCCTGGGCTGTGAGGCTGTGGTTTTGATCCAGTGTTCTAGAAAATCCTGCTGCAAAGTTGAGTCTAGGAGAATCCGCTGGCCTCTCGAGCAAAAGTAATAAATCAGCCCTCGCGACCCAGGAGAATACGGTTTTCAAATCGAAACTGATTGGAAAAGCCTGGAAAGTATGTTTAAATGATATCTATTATTTGATGACTTGGCTCGTCATTTAGAAAAATATGTCACCGGGAAAGTAACGATGGAACCGAACCAAAGGTCTGACGAGTCCAGCTTGACAATTAACAGCGAAACGAAATGCCGTGTGTAATTTTGCTGTCGTTGCAGATTAAAATCGAGCTTCCGATTCACCTGCATCAGAAACACCATTTGCTTTTCACCTTTTATCATGTAAGTTGTGAAATTAACACAAAGGGAACAACGAAAAAGCAGGACACGGTCGAAACCCCAGGTGCGTGTACTCTTTGCAAAGTCTCTTTCCGTGGCTATTTGAGATGGAATCGTCGAGAATGCAACAGGCCTCTTTTCCTCAGGCTGCAAACCACTTCTTAAAAAGCACAGTTCGGAGCTAAAACGCTCATTGGTATGAGATGAATTACATGTTCACGTGACCATCGTTCCTACCACATGTCGCGTCCACATGCTTGCCTGCATGCTTGGACTCCTGCAAGTCACGCACGGTGATACGTACAACATAGAGTCACGCATCTCCTGCAGGGACGCATATCGCGATAGGCAGTATTTGTGTTACTTCTTTTATGTAGAAGGGCCCAGCCACCAGAACTTGCCGATTCGGTTCCCTGGGAGACTGGGAAGTGAGCCCAGAGCTGGGGACATTTTTGAGCCTGAGAGGAGACTGGGGGCCCCCTGGTTCTAGGGAGAACAGAACAGATGCCATGAACTGGGGTAATCTCCGGTGGTGAAGCCTCGCTCCTGGCCCCATTCGGCAAGGCTGGAGGTAAAGCAGTAGGAAGCTTCTTTAGGAGACCACAGAGGCCCTGTAAACATGGGGGGTGGCGCCCCCACTATATAAATGTCCGCACGCTCTGGGATTCAGATCCAGGCTAGCCTGGATCCGTCTTAAATTCATTCATTCATTCACCAACTACGTCTGCGTGCTTATTAGGTGCAAGACTTATAGTAGGTAGTGAGGTGAATCCAGCAGAGAATCAAACATAGATCTCGTCTTAAGTTGGGCCGATGGTCTCGCCGGGGAGACGAGACCTGTGTGGACAACTACAATACAAGATCGAAAGCAGTAGTTACCGAGAAAGCAGTGCCGTGCGACCTCTGAGAATAGGGAGTGACTACTTCAGCTGGGGGAGGGATGAGTGGCCGGGAAGCTGGGAAGGCTTCCAGGAGGAGATGGTGTTTGGGTGAGGCCTTCAAGGGGCGGGGTTGAGATTGAGAATGCGGAGACGGCAGGAAGGTCGAGGATTCCAGGATAAAGGAGCAGCCCGTACGGAGAGAGGCAGAATATTGAGGGGTACGGCCAGGGAACCACCCGGAGTTCAGTACCGCCAAAGCACAGCGTGTCGGGAGGGGGAATGGCAGGATGTCAGGTCGATGAGGAGGCGTCAGATGATGGAAAGCCTTAAATGCCAGGCTGTGGATTTGATCGCATTCTGTCACCAATATAGAAATCTTGAAGGGTCGTAAACACTGCTAAGAGCAGTTGTGCAGGAAGTCCATCGTGCAGCGATACGGTGGCGGAGGGAGTCGGAGCAGGAAAGAAGGAGGAAACGCCAGCGAGGGGCCACTTCGAAGGTCTAGTAGGACACGGGGCCGCCCTACGGCAGTAGCAGGGGGATGGAGAAAAAGGGATTGCAGGAGAAGAAACATCGGGGCTGGAAAATGGTTGGCTACCAGAGAGAGAATTCAAAGTTAGCACTGAAGTTTCAAAACTGGATGGAAGGAATTTCCAAGGAGCAGGGTCATGGGTGGGGATCATAGGTTTGGGGCTAATGGGGAGTTTGAGGAGGCAGCGAGACACCCGAGCGATGCCCACCAGGCCGCCAGACCGAAACTGTCAGGAAGTGTCCCTTACGGATAGTGTGGTCCCGTTCTCTATCCCCAGAGAGATCGCAGTTTGTTCAGGGCAGGGACCTTGAGGGGTGAGAAGAAATCTGTTCACAACGGTAGGAACCCGAGACCGCGCAGTTCCTGAAAGACAAATGACTCCTTCCTTAGTCGAATCCTCGACAGAAGCGGGCAGAGTGCTCTGTGGAGCAGGAGACGGTTATTCTCTGGGCCGCTTGTCCCGTTTTACTGCCCATCCTTAAGCGGCGCCACGCCTTTGAGCCAGATGGCGTGTGCTTGACATTGTACCTTTACAGTGCCCTCTCTGAGTTTTGATGGAGAGACATCCTTGGCCGTGCTTCGATGAATTCACCGTGCGGAAGGTGTTGCCTCAGCAATCCCATAGAGACAGAAAGTAGATTAGCGGTTGCCAGGGCTGGGGGAGAAGGGAGAACAAGGAGTGGCTTCGAAGAGGCGTGGAGTTTCTTTTCGGCGGGACGGAAGAGTTCTGGAAGTAAACTGGGAAAACTAAAGCTGGGAAAGCGGGTGCCCAGCTTTGTGAAATACACTAAAAATTATTGAATTGTGCACTTGAAACAGGTGACTCGATGAGGGGGCAGGGGAGAGAGAGGAAAATGGGTGATGGGCATCGAGGAGGGCGCTCGTTGGGATGAGCACGGGGTGTTGTATGTAAACGATGAATCGCGGGAACTTACTCCCGAAACCAGGGGCACACCGTATACGCCGTATGTTAGCTAACTTGACAATGAATTACATCAAAAACAAAAAATTAACAGATGAATTACATGGTATCTGAATTCTATCTCAATAAAAATTTCTGTGGGGAAAAATTTCGCCGACAAACAAGAAAGAGATTTTCCTGTTTTCTGGACTGGAAGCCTTTTGTTAATTTTCAGTTAACTACTGTACGTCAGGCGTGTTTCAGCGTCTGAGAAAGCCGTTTAGTCTACTTAGAGAAAGCAACATATTTGTCTTCTTTGAAGAATTAAAGCCTTTGCCAAATTAAACACGTGGATGAAAACATTCTAACCAGATTTGCGTTGACTTCTGTGTTCGCAGTATAAACACACACGCGCGCGCGCACACACGCAGAGAATTCTAAAGAATCAGAAGGCAGCGGCTTCGAAAAGCACTCTGCAGCCAACACCCTCTCTCATATGCCAGAACTCCGTTCAGAGCAAGCTTTTTTAGCAGCGGAGTTATAAACACCCAAAGCCCGGAGTAATCTCTGTAATGGAAATACCGACACCGTTCAACCCGAGGAACACAGGAGGCTCTGGCTCTTTTAGCTGGACTAGGAGGAGTTTTTTAATAGAAATCTGAGAGTCGCTTTTGAGTAGAACTGTTAAGAAGTATCGAGACTGGGGAAAACCTCTCAGTGGATTCAAGTTGTAAACACTGTGCCCCGGCTGCACTCTGCTGCTGCCTTTCCCTCCTTCCTATACTCAGGGAAACCGCCCAACTCAGTACGCCCTTGTCTGCATATGGACTGTAACCTTGGCTTGTGACCTTGATTTTCCAGAGTCCCCTACTGTTGGCTTGCTGTCAGAGACTTTGGAACGTGCCGATTGCGGTCTGAGATCTTCCCAGACAGGAGACTCTATACTTCTCCTAAGAATGGATGAGAGAGATCTGAATCTTTTTTTTTTTTTTTAAATAAGTTTACCACAAATTATCCCCCAAAGGGTAAAGATCATGGTTCTGCCGCACTTGTAAAATTTGAAAGTGTTTTCATATATCACCTGTCTTTGGTCTGTCGGGGGCTATGAGACGGCAGCACTGTGTGGTGTCCCAATCTCTAGGCCAGGAAATGGAGTACATAAGTCATTAGCGGCCGGGCTAATCCGAACGCGTCGTTCCTTCCCGAGGACTTGGGCGCCCGACACCTGGACGCCCGCCCACGGACCCCGCCCCCACCCCCACCCCCGGAAACGTGGCCGCCCTGCCCTGCTCCCCAGCAGTCAGAGATTTACGGAGCCTATTGCATTCGCGATCTCATCTCTCACGCTTGATTGTTGTCTTGGCAGTTGGCTTTGCCTGGGTCCCTCTGCTGAAGGATGGTAGAATCATTACGTTTGAGCAGCAGCTGCCGGTTTCAGCCAATCTTCCTCCGGGCTACTTGAATGTGAATGATCCAGAATCGAGAAGGGTAGGAGAATAACCCTCTTCGTTGAAGCAATCACGATGTCGGGTTTAAAAAGTAGGATGCTGGGGATGCCTGGGTGGCCCAGCTGGTTGAGCGTCTGCCTCTCGACTTCGGCTCAGGTCATGATCCCGGGGTTGTGGGATCGAGCCCCGCGTTGGGCTCTGCGCTGAACACAGAGCCTCTTTAAGATTCTCTCTCTCTGTCTCTATCTCCTCTCTCTTTCTCTCTCTCTCTCCTTTCTCCCCCTCCCTCTGCCCCTCCCCGTGCTCACTTACTCCCTCACGCTGTCTCTCTCTCTCTCTCTCTCTCTCTCTCAAAAACCTGAAAAGTAGAATGCTGTATTCTAGTGGATAGCTTCACAAAGTATGCTCTGAGGACCACTCCACAAGAAAAAGAAGTTTTAAAAGCCGGGGCTTGGTTTTCGCACATCATGTTAAGCACTTCCTTTAGTGACTAGTTTATCCGTGTACTCTAAAGGCAAATTATTTTCTCCAGTAATTCCCTGTGTGTGAAACTAACACATTTGTGTCTGGGCGGGGGGAGTTGAAATACATAAAGGTGCTGTATGTCCCTCACCTGTCCATTCCCATGTTACCAAAAATCCTGTCTGTATTCTCTGTTCACAGCAATCTAATGCGGATATTAAGTGGGTAGATGGCGCAAAGCCTTTGTTGAAGATTAAAAGCCACTTAGAGTCTACCATTTATACTCAAGTAAGTTGCATCATGTGAATTTGGTCAATTTTGATACTTGAATCTCTTTTTTTTTTAAGTTTGTTGGTTAGTTGCTTGTTTTGTTGTTTTGTTTTTGGTTTTTGTGTGTGTTTTGTTTTTTAGTAATCTCTACACCCAATGTGGGGCTTGAACTCAGGACCCCGGGGTCAAGAGTCACATGTTCTTCGGACTGAGCCAGCCAGGGGCTCCTGAATCCATTTCTTGTTTAAAATAGACCATGTTTGATTCCCGCAGCCTCAGAGAAGTTCTGGCCTCGAAGACTTTCTCATTAGCAATAACATCATTCGTAATTGTAATAGCTCAAGTGGTATAATCCCTTCCAAATCCCCAAAGCCGTCTATTCCCATTCTCGGATTCAAGCCTTACCAAACTCTGAAAGGAAGGTGGAGGCTCTTATCACCTTTTTAAAAAAATTTTTTTAACTTTTATTTATTTTTGAGAGACAGAGACAGAGTGCGAGCGGGGGAGGGGCAGAGAGAGAGGGAGACGCAGAATCCCAAGCAGGCTCCAGGCTCCCAGCTGTCAGCACAGAGCCCGACGTGGGGTTCGAACTCACGAACTGTGAGATCATGACCTGAGCCATAGTCGGCCACCCAACCGACTGAGCCACCCAGGTGCCCGTATCACCTTTTTTTAAAAAGTAAATTTTCTTTTTTGCAACAGTTTGGGATTTATGGAAAAATAATAAGGATCACCCAGACAATTCCCACAGACCCTGTGCCTAGTTCTCCCTGTTATTAACTTCTTTAATTAGTATGGCACAGGGGCACGGAGGGGGGCTCGGTAGGTTGAGCATCTGACGCTGGCTCAGGTCATGATCTCGCAGTTCAGGAGTTCGAGCCCTGCATCAGGCTCGCCGCTGTCAGCCTGTCCGCCCTTTAAAGAGCCTGCTTTGGGTCCTCTGTCCCCTTCTCCCTGCCCCTTCCCCACTGTGCTCTTCCAAAAATAAATAAATATTAAAGAAATTAGTCTGGCACGTATGTTCTAACAGACGAACCAGTAGTGATACGTGACTATCAACCGAAGTTCATATTTATTCAGATTTCCTCCGATTTTACCTGCGGATTCTACCCAGGATGGCAGGTTACGTTTAGTTGTCACGTCTTCTTGGGCTCCTCTTGGCTGTGACAAGTTCTCACACGCTCACTGTTTTCGATGGCCTCGTCAGTTTTCATGAGCCGTGAGACTTTGTAGGACGCCCCTCTGCTGGAACTCGTTGGCTGTTTTTGTCATAGACAGACTGGAAGTGAACACAAATTTGAAGTCGGGGGGTCGTGGATGACTGGTAGTTTGGCCTTGGCCTCGGCATCCATGAAATGAGAATCGAATACCTGTGGGAGGGCTCCAGCACGGTCTGGAAATTCACCGACGGAGAAGATGAAGTCCGTGTTCCTTGGTGCGGCCCGCGAGGTCCTCCTCAGTCCCCCTGCCCACTTCACCGCTTCACAGATGAAGAAATGGAAACCCGATCAGGTTAGATGAACTTAGGCGAGGTCACGCAGAGGAGGCGGGTCGAAATCCAGATCCGATGATTCCAGTTCCTGGTATGGTCTGTGCTGTCCCGAAAGCCTAGACAATATCCAGGTTCCGTCTAGGACGGCTAGATACTTGCCGACCAAGCGCCGTGGTCAGCCGGGCATTGAATGCCCGGTAACTCCCTGCTGCTACCTTTTCTTCGCCCGTCACCCCAGACCTCGGTTCCTACTCATCGCAGTAAAATCTAGAAGCAGCCCGGGGCGCCCGGGTGTCTCAGTCAGTCAAGGGTCCGACTCTTGATCCCCGCCGCACGTCTGGATCTCAGGGTCGTGAGGTCAAGCTCCGTGTAGGGCTCCACGCTGGGCGCGAAGCCTGCTCAGAATGTAGAGGCGGCCCGACCTGACAGACGACACTCGTCAAAAAAGGAATCAAATGAACATTTGGCTAGCGGCACGAAGATTGTGCATCGGTACACGCGCTCTTGGCCCGGCGTTGCTGCTTCGCGTGATGGTCAAGGGGACCGTGGGCCATGGGCACACGTGTTGGTTACTGCAGCTGCCGAATCTGGGCATTAGGAGACCCGGATCCGTGGGCTTGGGGGGAGGGCGCGCCAGAGCGCTTGTGTTTGAGGGTAATGAATCACATTTCACATGGCCGCGTCCATCTGTTTCAGGACCTGCATGTGCACAAATTCTTCCATCATTGCCAGCTGATTCAGTCGGGCTCCGTAGAAGTTCCGGGGGAGCTCATTAAATATTTAAAGGTAAACGAACAGCTTTCTGCGGAAGGTTGGTTTCTCGGGTCTTTCTCGCTGCTGCGTTTTGAGGAGGGGGGAGGGGAGTGAGATGAACACCTGAACAGAGTTGGGGCTGTGGGTCCCCAAGAGATTACTTTCCGTAATGTGCTTTTCTCTCAGTTGCCTGTTTAGGGACAGACAGCCGAGTTGCCACGTTAGGAAGCAACTGTTACAGCCAGACTCTGTCCACATAGTTTTTGAAAGTCTCAGGCAAATGTTTACTTCAGTTCCGTAAATTGGTTTTCTCGGGTCTTTTCTCTTCCCGCTGAGTGCCCAGTAGAGGTGACACCTGCTGTGGGAGAAAGGGTCAGGAGGCCTGAGAGAGAGTCTTAAGAAACAGCCCCAGACTGCATCTATTCCCTAACACAGTCTGACTGGGTTGCACGTCACGGGACCTAGCTGGCGATGGCTCTTCGTTCGCTTTCTGTGGAAGGTTTACTCCTTTCGTAGGTCAGCCATGGAAAGTCTGAGATGTTTTTATTTTATTTACTTATTTTGAATTTTTTAAATATTCATTTATTTATTTGGAGCGAGAGAGCACGAGAGAGCGAGCAGGAGAGGGGCAGAGACAGGGGGAGACAGAATCTCAAGCAGGCTTCGCACCCTCGGCACAGAGCCCGATGCGGGGCTCGAACCCACGAACCGTGGGATCGTGACCTGAGCCGAAATGAGAGAGTCAGATGCTCAGCTGACAGAGTCACCCCAGCGCCGCAGGAATGTTTATTTTAAAAGCAATCTCTACAGGATTTCCCTTTGGACATATGTTATTACTTAATGATGTTCTTGGGAAACAAAAACGTTTGTCTCTCTCTCTTTTTTTTAAATACTTTTGGGGCGCCTAGGTGGCTCAGTTGGTTAAGCGGCCGACTTCGGCTCAGGTCATGATCTCACGGTCTGTGAGTTCGAGCCCCACATCGGGCTCTGTGCTGACGGCTCAGAGCCTGGAGCCTGCTTCGGATTCTGTATCTCCCTCTCTCTGTGCCCTTCACCTGCTCATGCTCTGTCTCTATGTCTCTCAAAAATAAATAAACATTAAAAAAATTAAAAAAATATATTTTAATGTTTATTTATTTTTGAGAGAGAGAGATAGTGTAAGTGGGGGAGGGGCAGAGAGAGAGAGAGGGAGACAGAATCTTAAGCAGGCTCCAGGCTCCGAGCTGTCAGCACAGAGACTGACACGGGGCTCAAACCCACGAACATGAGATCATGACCTGAGCCGAAGTCAGATGCTTAACCGACTGAGCCACCCAGGTGCTCCTGTGATTTCAGTTTTTAAGTTATTCTGTCTCCCATATTGAGAAGATACTGTTGGAAGGGTAGAAACAGGGAGATGGTTGATAAACGGTGGCTGTTATTCTTTAAAAACATTTTTTTTTAACTTTAGAGAGAGAGAGAGAGAGTGCCTGAGCAGGGGAGAGGGGCAGAGGGAGAGCCCAGCACAGAGCCCACCATGGGGCTTGGTCCCGTGACCCTGGGATGATGACCTGGGCCAAAATCAAGAGTCAGATGCTCGATTGACCGAGCCAGCCAGGCGCCCCTGTTATTCTTAATTATCGTTAAGAAGCCGAATTGTCATCCAGCTTTCAAATCCTTTCCTCGGGTACCGTCTAGGATGCCGGCTCCGTGTATGAACGTTAGTCTGGTAAGGTCTTTGGCTTTTCTTCCGGCGAGGAAGTTTTACAAAAGTTTTAGCAGGATGGAATAGAGCGGAGCATCAGTTTCTTATACTGGGATTCTCTTAAGATGGAGAAAAAGAAACGCACTCACCCATACTCATGTTTTTAAGGGCGTGGAATTTCTGAGATTTATGTGACCCTTGCTCGCCCTCTAGTGGCAGTGAGTGAAATGCCGCACGATTACAGAAAGCTGAACTCCTGTGTGGACCGTTCGCGCTGAAAGGGGAGTCTTGAGATTTTTTTGACGAGGAAACTGAAGCCCAAGGAAAGGGGATTTGCCTCGGGTCACTCAACCGAGCCTGCGACGCGTGTGTCGTAACTCCTGGTCTCATGATCTTTCTATCAACCCTTGCTATCTGTTGTCCCCGTAGATGACCTTGTACTTATTTTCCCCAATGCCGCGAGGCTCGCAGAGAAGAATAACTGAGGGTCGTGGCCTGTGGGCATCTTAAGACCATCTGGAGAGAAAGGACTTGCATAAGTGAACGGACCATAGAAGTCAGCACTACAGGCGAGAGTCCAAAGCAGGATGGTTTGGTATCCATGGTTAGGTATCACGTGCGTGCTACAGGCTGGTGTGCTGAGGGTTCCGGGAACTTAGGAGCCACTGAGACTACAGGCCTCCCATCTTTATCGGTTCCTTATTTTATTTAAAAAGAATTTTTTTAACGGTTATTTATTTTTGAGCGAGAGACAGAGTGAGAGCAGAGGAGGGGCAGAGAGAGAGAGGGAGATGCAGAATCTGAAGCGGGGTCTAGGCTCCGAACTGTCGGCCCAGAGCCCGACGCGGGGCTCGAGCCCCCGAATCAGGAAATCGTGACCTGAGCCGAAGTCGGCCGCTTAACCGACTGATCGACCCAGGTGCCCCTCTTGGTTCCTTATTTTATTCACTGATCCGGTCACTCGCCAGATCCTTACTGAGCACCTCGTATGGGTCGGATATTGTAGCAGGCCCTGGGAGTATCACGGGGAGCCGTTCAGACGACACACCTGCTCTAGTCGGAGCAGAGAGAGTACGCGTGAGTAAATTTCGATCGTGATGAGTGCCGCAAGGCAAAGAGACCAGATTAACCAGGTGCGACGGGAGTGCGTTCTCGATGGAGTTGTCGCGGAAGGCTGTCTGGGGAGCCGATGCATCCAGCGGAAGAGAAAGAAGCGAGGGGAAGACAAGCGGAGGCGAGAAAGCCGTGGCAGAGGAGACCCCAGTATTGTGGCAGGTGTAGACACCTTGTGATGGCATGTTTGAAGGCCAGGAGAAAAGCCGGTGTAGCCGGAATGCAGGGAGCAGCTGGGGGAGGGGCAGGTGGCATGGGAGGAGCGTGACAGCCTTTGGTTCGTGGTCCTTGGTCTTGTTTGTAACCAGGCGGGGGAAGAACACTCTAGCGCTGTCGCACTGGGCATAGATGACCGCGGAGCGATACCGATTAGTTTTGCATCGAATGCCCGTCTCTCTTTTCTACCCGGGGTGATCCCACCCGCCCTTTAACTCGCCTCCACTCTGGGCACCCTTTGCCCCTTTGGAGACTCCGGCGCTTCTCCCTCTGCGTCTTTCGCACAGACCGCTGTTAGCACACGCTGCCATTCGCACCCCCACCCCCATCGCCGCGACCGGCTTGATGGCGGGAGCCAGGGTTTGTTTTTCGACGCGCTTGGAAGCTCATTCAGAATGTCTTTGTTGAATGAGTGGCATGAGCGGCTTCACCAAAGTAGGGGTTCGAACTTGAACTTGGAAAGGTGGCTGGGCTGTGGCTAAAGACTGAACAAAAGGGGTGCCTGGGTGGCTCAGTCGGTTAAGCGTCCGACTTCGGCTCAGGTCATGATCTCGCGGTTTGTGAGTTTGAGCCCCACATCGGGCTCTGTGCTGACGGCTCAGAGCCTGGGGCCTGCTTCAGATTCTGTGTCTGCCTCTCTCTCTGCACCAAGGCAGGAATGCATTTGATCTACCCGCAGAGCAACCAAGGTACCGGTTTGGCCTTGCGAAGAACGATGAGCGTTAAGGCTAAAAACACAGGTTAGGTCTTGAGTAATCTTGGACCCCGGGCCACGGTTTCTCCACCTCGGCAGTACTGACACTCTGGACAGGCTCATTGTTGGACGGACCGTCCAGCGCGCCATTGGATGTTTAGTGGCGTTGGCCGCCTCCGCTGGCTAGACGGCAGTACCACCCCCGGTTGTGACAACCCCAAATGGCTCCAGACAGGCCGGGATGTCCCGTCGGGGGACAGAGTGGCCTCTGGCTGCCCAGCGCTGTCCTAGGTAACGGGGAGGCATCACAGACAGGAGCCAATCTGCCGTAGCCCAGTGGCGGGAGATGAACTGGGGACGAGAGGTGGGTGTGTGGGGAGTAAAGAGGACCTGTAGAGACCCTGCTAGAAAATGATTAGATTGTTTTCCCACAGGTTAAGAGCGGCGGTAGCAGTGAGGCTGGAAGAGAGGGGACAAAGGGAAGGAAAACCTAGAAGGCGAGGCCATGCGTTCCTTGAGCTTGATCTCTTGCCCTCTGCGTGTCGTGGAAGATACGGTCCTGAGAAAGGGGGGGGGTGAGGCTGAGGATGGAGGGGTGGAGCGAAAGTCAGGGGGCCTGGGAAAGAGAGAGTTCCTGAGGTCCAGAGACGTGGCTCCTCCATCCGTGTAATTTCCCGTAGCACGAAGCCCTGAGTGGACGTCGAAGGTGCCCAGTGGGACTTGCGTTGGCCTTTTGGTTGGCCGGTTGGTTACATGATCGAGCGAGAGCCTGAGTGAAGGAAGGGACGCGGGGAGAAGGGAAGGAAGAAGAAAGAAAGTTGACAGATTCCGCCGCTCGCGTCATTTCTACGTCCATAGGAACCCATTGCTGCTTTTTGCCGTTCGCACACCTCCCGCTGGAGACGGGGTACTAGAACTTGGAAGAAACGTCCTAGGAGGATGTCTGAAAATAGCGCTGCCTCAGTTTCGTCGGTGGGGCCAGGGGAAAGCCAATTATATAGAGAAGTGGGCTTTATCGAACCCCCCTTCCCGGCAGTCTTTACTCCAAAACCCGTTTATCCCAGTTACACGTTTTTATCTTCAGTTAGACAAAGCATTGAATACAAAAAAAACGAACCAAATCCGAGTGCCAAAATAGAGATGTGGTTGAAGGAATTAAGCGAAGGGCCCTGTCTCACGAAGCCCACGCGTAAGCGAGCTCATATTCTAGCGAGCGTGTCGCTCGTTACTTAATTTTTTATTTTATTTATTTATTTATTTTTTTTGAGAGCAGGAGAGACAAAGCATGAGTGGGGAAGGATCAGAGAGAGAGAGGGAGACACAGAATCTGAAGCAGGCTCCAGGCTCTGAGCCGTCAGCACAGAGCCCAATGTGGGGCTCGAACTCACAGACCGTGAGATCATGACCTGAGCCGAAGTCGGACGCTTAACCGACTGAGCCACCCAGACGCCCCTCGTTACTTAATTTTTTGTTGTTTCACATCTACAAGTTATACCCTAATTCTGTTTGCTTTCATGACAATGACTTATTTTAGTGTCTGCATGCCATGGAGATCCAAGTCATGATACAGTTTCTGCCTGTGATTCTGATGCAACTCTTCCGGGTTCTCACGAACATGACGCACGAAGATGACGTCCCAGTCAACTGTACCATGTGAGTTTGGGCATTGTCACACGAAGAAGCAACTTTTATTTCTTTTTGTGTTTCTGCATTTTGAATGCAAATTTATCTTCCAAAGGAGAACCCCAGAGTCCAAACTCTAACATCCATTCTCTCTTGTTTCATGCTTTTCAGACCGGGGGACCTTGTTCCCCGGAGATAGATGGTACCAGAAACCATAGGAGAAACTGAATGTGTTTTCTTGACCAGGGGTTCTAGAACTTTCCTGCATGTTAGAACCACCCAGGGAACTTTTAACGATGTATGTGCGCAGACCACATTCATACCGACGAAACCAGAATACCTAGGGGTGGAACTCGGCATCAGCATTGTCTTTTAAAAGCTTTCTGGGTGATTCCATAATGCAACAGAGTTGGAGAACCATTGCTCTAGACCAGTGTTGTCCGATAGAACTTTCTCTAGTTGTGGAATTGTTCTACATGCGTGCTGTCCAATACGGTAGCCAGTAGCCACAATTAGCCACTGAGCACTCGAAATGTGGCCAGTGTAACCAAGGGACCGATTTTTTTTTAATTTAAATTTTAGTTAACCTGCAGTGCAATATTGCTTTCAGGAGTAGAATTCAGTGATTCATCACTTATACACGACACCCAGTGCGCATTCCAGCAAGTGTCCTCCTTAATGCCCGTCCCCCATCCAGCCCACCCCCCCCCCACTTCCTCCATCAACCCTCGGTTTGTTCTCTGTATTGAAGAGTCTCTTCTGGTTTGTTTCCCTCTCTCCTCTTCCCCTGCCCCCTCCCCTATGTTCATCTGCTTGAGGAACTGAATTTTTAACTGTAGTTCATCTTAATTAAATACCCACAAGCGGCTAGTGGCTCTCACGTTGGACAGAGTCGCCCCGAACTCTGAAGTTTTACTCAAAGGGATAAGGGAGTATTTTTTTTCTATAGAAACAAACAGGGATCTCTGGTAGAGTTGAACGGAAAATGCACTGAATTTTGAAATTAAAATAGGCAGCTCCGAAAAAATTGAGAGCTCGGTGCTGGACGTTTCTGGCTTCGCTGCTTCTGCCGTTGCCACGACCCATCCCCGCGGGTCTCAGGCTATAGCCCCGCACACCGTTTGCTCTGCTCTGCTGTTGGGGATAGTTCGCTTGAAAATTGAAGCAGCGTGATTCTAGGCCAGCGGACGTCCGATACGGCTCCTGTACCAGCACCATCAGTGTCACCCGGGAGCTGAGGGGAAAACAAACAAACAAACAAACAAACAAAATACCTCTCATCATTGAGCTTCACCCCAGAGCTAAAAAATCCGATACTCTGCGGGAAGGGCCGAGCAGTGTGCCCTCCAGGTGATTCCGCTGCACCATAAGGTCGGAGAACCACTGCGGGTCTCGTATATGAATTCTAGATTTACTTCTCATCCCAGGTCCTGTCATTATACCTGTCCGGTCTCTCTCTCCTCCTTTTTCCCCCATCTGTGGCTGCACGCTTTCCATTTTATCTTTCTCGTCCTTTCCTTTCACTCGCTGGAGGGGATTTCCGTATTTATGTCGCCCAAAGTCCTTTACCGTATGGTAGCTGTGACCGTACTTGAAGCTCGCGCAGAACAGGGAGGAGTCTTCCAGGTTGCCAGGCTGCAGTACCCTTGTTTGGAGGAGTTAGATGCTGAAATCTTTGTCGGACTGTCTTAGGACGTCTCACGCGGTCCCCTGACTTTGAGTTCTTCGGGCAGCGCGGGGGCCTTTCGGGGGTTGGACGCTCCAGCTGCGGTGATTCAGTGTCGCCTGACGTGCCGGTTTCTGTGGATGTGTTCGCAGGGTTCTCTTACACATCGTTTCAAAGTGCCACGAAGAAGGCTTGGATAATTACTTAAGATCCTTCATCAAGGTTTGTGGAGTAAGCTTTCTCTGGGAGCAGTTTATTCTGTGCGAGGATTTGGACTTAGGGCCACATTTTCCTTCGTTTGTAGTATAGCTTCCGACCCGAAAAACCGAATGCCCCCCAGGCCCAGCTGATACATGAAACTCTGGCCACTACGATGATCGCAGTGTTGAAACAGTCCGCCGACTTCCTATCAATCAACAAACTGCTAAAGGTAAGGAAACAGGACACGACGGGGAACAAAAGCAGCCCCAGATGTACCTGTTGGACACCTGTCCGATTCGGTTCTAGTCTTTTCGTCATTTGCTCGTGTGAACCCCCCCTTTTTTTAATGTTTATTTTTGAGAGAGTGAGGGAGAAGGGGAGGGGCAGAGAGCGCGGGCAACAGAGAGAATCCCAAGCAGGCTCCACACTATCAGCACAGAATCCAACGCGGGGCTCGAACTCATGAACTCCCAGCTTGTGACCCGAGCCAAAGCTGGATGCTCAACCCACTGAGCCACCCAGGCGCCCCGACTCTTCCTTTCTTCCCTCCTCTGCTCCTGCATCCTTTTCCCTCTCGCTCTCCACAGAACCTTCTTCATCCTCTTCACCCATCCTACCCACCCTGTCCTCAGTCGAAAGCGTAAGAGAAAAAATTGTGCAAAAAAAGACCTGGGTTAGAATCCACCGCGTAATAGTTCTGTGACCTGGAGCCTGTCGGGGAGGAGCTTCGAGTGTCCCATTCCTTCTTTCTAAAATACATGTGACGCAGTTAACACCTCGTTTCTTGGCACACGGGCACTCAAGTGCTGGCTCTTGCTTTTATCATATTTACTATTTCTGTTAATGGTAGAATTTCAGTTTCAGGCCTCTTAGGCTATATCTTCTTGAGGCTTCTCTCTACCCTTCAGATATACTTAGGCAAACACCTATGCTCCTTGGGCTGGCCCCAGTGTTGCACCAAGGGCACGATTGGGGCCTCCAGTGGGCGTAGATGCGAGTAAGATTCGTTGTCTATAGAGAATTTTTTTTAATGTTTATTTTCGGGAGAGAGAGACAGAAAGAGCGTGAGCCGGGGAGGGGCAGAGAGAGGGAGACCCAGAATCTGAAGAAGCAGGCTTCAGGCCCCAAGCTGTCGGCACAGAGCCCGACGCGGGGCTCGAACCCATGAACCGCGACATCATGAGCTGAGCTGAGATCGGACACTTAACCGGCTGAGCCACCCAGGCGCCCCATCTGTAGAGAATTTAAGAGCAATCACAAAATAAACTAAGAGTTGGTTTCCTCTCAGCACCCTGTGTAAGCAAATCCAAACAAGGTCAGTCATAAGGTGCCCCCCGCCCCCGCACGGGCAACCATTGCCACCACATGCCCTTTGCACCTCACCAGCTGGCGCTGAGGTGGTACCGTAGGAACATTTTGGGCAACATGGTTTGAAGGTATAGTGTGTGACTTCCATAGTGAATCGCGATCACTTTAAAATGTTGTCAAAGTTCAGAGATAAGATGCGTACGGATTTGTCGAACTTTGCTAAGCTTCAGGATTTGGGTAACTCTTAAAAATTGATTTTCTGTATTTGTTTGTTTATTTTAGTACTCGTGGTTTTTTTTTGAAATTATCGCCAAGTCTATGGCCACGTACTTGTTGGAAGAGAATAAAATTAAGGTAAGTAGGCTAAGAATAATCTGCGTTTGAAAAGATTTCTTTATTTTGAGAGAGAGAGTGCATGAGCAAGGGAGGGGTAGAGAGAGAGGGAGAGAGAGGGAAGGGGAAAGAGAGGAAGAGTGAGAGAGAGAGAGAGAGAGAGAGCCCCAAGCAGGCTCCAAGCTGTCAGCCCAGGGCCTGACACGGGGCTCTGTCCCATGAACCATGAGATCACGACCTGAGCCAAAACCAAGAGTCAGGGGCGCCTGGGTGGCTCAGTTGGTTAAGCGGCCGACTTCAGCTCGGGTCGTGATCTCACGGTCTGTGAGTTCGAGCCCCACATCAGGCTCTGTACTGCTGGCTCATCACAGCCTGGGGCCTGCTTCAGTTTCTGTGCCTCTCTCTCTCTCTGCCCTTCCCCTGCTCACGCTCTGTCTCTGTGTCTCTCAAAGATAAATAAATGTTAAAAAAAAAAAAAAACAACCAAGAGTCAGACACCTAACCGACTGAGCCGCCCAGGCACCGCAAGGATCATATTCAGCCTAGGCAAAGAAGGCTAATCTTACTCACAGGTAGCAGTGACGCACAGATCCTTTTATACGGAGGGGCTCTTAGCCCTCGGCTTTGTCAATTTTGCCTAAAAACCCCCAAACCAAAACCCAACACCAGTGGACGCAGTGCATAGATCTGAGGTCTGGCGGTGCATGCCTTCTCAAAGCCCTCAGAGGTTTGTTCACACACATTCTCTCCTATTTGTTATTTGCCGTGGGAAATGCATCTTCTTTCAAGCTTTCCTTTTATCCTGTAGCTAAAAAATGTCTATGTTGAAACATTCATTTGGAGACCAAGTACCAGATCAGAAATCACCTTTCTCATAGAAAGGTCTGAGGCACGTAAACAGTTCCAAACGTCTTCCGTAATAGATGTGTTTCTGGAATGTGGCATATACATTCAGTTGTATTTTTAAATTCTCTTAAAAGTACAAAGCAATTTTCTTCGGTCTAGCAATTATAGAGTTAGGATGTGTGAAATAAGAAATATTCACCTCCTACTTACCCTTTTTCTCAGACTTTTCTCAAAACGGGTTTATCGAAATCGAGAAGCGTGGATAAATATATTCTTTGTGTGTCAGGAAAAAAACTGGAATGGGAATCCGGGTACATTTTAGGAACATGATTCCAAAGTTGTGTTTTTTTTTAATTCTTCAAAAAATTTTTTTAACATTTATTCATTTTTGAGAGTAAGAGAGACAGAGCATGACCGGGGGAGGAGCGAAAAGAGAGGGAGACACAGAATCCGAAGCAGGCTTGAGGCTCCGAGCCGTCAGCACAGAGCCCGATGCGGGACTCGAACTCATGGCCCGTGAGATCATGACCTGAGCTGAAGTCGGCTGCTTAACCTATTGAGCCACCCAGGCACCCGCCCCCCCCCCCCCCGCCCGCCCGCCACGCCAAAGTTGGTTTGTTGACAGTTTCAGTCAGTTCATAATAGTTCCTCTAATGATCCGAAGCGCATGTCAGGTGTGTGGAACAAGTAGTATCATCCTTAGGTGGGGAGAAAAGTTAGACTCCAGTTAAGCAAAGCCACATTTGTATCTAAAACATGAGTGAAAATAAAAATAGCAATTGATTTCGACCTTCGGCAGCTCTGACCTTTTGCTCCGTCTGTTTAATTTAAGCTTCCTAGAGGCCAGAGGTTTCCAGAGGCATACCATCACGTGTTACATTCGTTGCTGCTTGCGATAATTCCCCATGTGACCATTCGCTATGCCGAGATTCCCGATGAGTCCAGAAATGTCAATTACAGTTTGGCCAGCTTCCTGAAGGTGAGTTAAAGGCAGCCAGAACATGGTAAGGGGCTGTTCTTGGCCAATACGGTCTCGAAAGCCAGAGAGAAGAACTACCCGCTTTCTAGACACTCAGCTAGGTCTTTGTCAAATGTCAAATGCGGGAGAAACTTTTGACTGAATTCATCCGTCAGTGTAGTAAAACGGCCAGGTTTGCCCCCCCCCCCCCCCCCCGCCCCCGGCACACACACTGAAATGCCTAATTTATTAAATCAGAGGTCCTATACAGGGGCGGCTTAGCCAGAAGGCACACTTTGCTGGTTTCCGGGGATGTTTTTTCAAATATATTAATTCGAGTGCCTTTAGGTGGGGCATGTACTTTCTAGGTTGCCACAGTCCCCACCACTCCTTAGTGGGCTCTTCGTGCATTTAAATCACTTCCGTGACCCCTGTTGGCCTTTGAGTTCGCAAGTCAGGCACGAAGGCAACCTGTTTGCTGATGTAACCATTGTCTGCGTGTTTCCGCGTGAAGGACAATTGTTCATTTCGGGCCGCGAGGTGATTCTGTTTGAGAGATGCCAGAAACTCCTCTGTTGAGGAAGGACCGCGCGTTTATCGTCATTCTCAGCGGCTATCAGTGCGTGACGGGCAGTGCTAGAGTGTAGTTGTTCTATTAGTTGTATAAAGCGGGTGACAGCGATGTTTGATTTGCAGAGAAGGGACACAGGTCCGTAAACATGCTTACTTTCCACTTGCTCCTTTCTGCCACCGTCTTCTCCCAGCGCTCGTCCTGGCTCAGCCTGATGGGGAGAACCTCACCGTTGAGAATCCATCCAAGCAGTTTTCATGTCTAACATAGCCTTGTCTTCCTTTTTTTAAACGTTTATTTATTTTGAGAGAGAGAGAAAGAGAGACAGCACGAGTCAGGGAAGAGGCACAGAGAGAGAGAGAGAGAGAGAGAGAGAGAGAGAGAGAATCCCAAGCAGGCTCCACGCTGTCAGCGCAGAGCCCAACACAAGGCTCGATCTCACGAACCTCAAGATCATGGCCTGAGTCGAAATCAAGCGTCAGACGCTTAACCGACTGAGCCGCCCAGGCGCCCCGAGAGAGAATCTTAAGCAGGTGCCCCCAGTCACGAGCGTGAGCCCTGATGCGGGGCTCAGACTCACAAACCATGAGATCATGACCTGAGTCGAGATCAAAAGTCAGGTGCCTCACCAACTGAGCCCCCAGGCGCCCTGAAATCACATTCCTAATAGGTATTCAAGATAAAGTGTGATGACTGTCACTTGGAAAGTAGAAACGAAATGCAGTAGGAAGACCAGAACGGGAGGGATTATGACCAGGGACTACGACCAGAGCCTAGGAGAAAAATTCTGGGAGAGTCGAGGTGTTGCATGCAGGGGAGGACCCACGAGCCAGGAGCAGGAGATATGTGTGTTCGGGACTTGTTTAGGGACGAGCAAGAACGTCACTGTGCAGCGGAGAGCTTAGGATGTGTGGAAGTTGGGCTGGAAAGCCCATCTGGGGCCCTGCAACGGCAGGCATCGAATGTCAGGCTAAGGAATTTCAGTTTCGATCTGTGTACAGTGGAGAAAGACCAAAGATTTTCGAGGATAGGTTTGCTGCCGGAATGATGGAAGAAGTGAGGGGACCAGAGTCCGGGTATCCCACCTAGAACCTCAGTCCCTTCCCCTTGTCTGGTTCGTAGAGTCCATTCATCTTTTAGCCTCAACATTTCTGTAACCTTCCCATGCCGCCTCGACCACCCCTTCTGTTGTTGACTCGTCCTTTTCATACGTCTGTGGTACTTCTTACTGTGCTGTCTTTTAAGTACTTGTTTATCTTATCGGTCTTTGCCATCGGACAGGGGTAGACACCGTCTCATATCACCTTTGGATTTCTCTAGAACACTGTCTCAAACACAGTGAGAAAGGAGATGCAGACAGCCGGTTCATCACGTACCGAGTTCCTTCTGTTTCATGGGAATAGTCTAGGCACGAGGGAGAACGTAAAGGGAAAGAGAGGCTTCCTATCATTCTGTATCGGTAAAAACATAGGGAAATAATAAGTAAAATACAAGCTAGTGTAGAATATAAATGTTTCAAGGGACTCGTGGGCTGGGTGGCCAAGGAGGATGGGAGTTCATCAGAACACTGGGGAATGGGTAGGATTCGGCAGAAATAGTGCCGGCATGAGCAAAGGGCCAGGGGTGGGAATACGCAGTGCATCTCGAGCGGGTCATAAGTGGACGAGCTGTGTTGGGCAGTCACATGGGAAAAGGAGAAGGGGATGACATTGTGAGTGTCCTCGAATGCCCAGCTAAGGGGTTTGAAATTCTACTAAAGGCAGTAGGGAACCATTGGAAGTTTTGGGGAAGGGAGGTGACATGATTAGGGCTTGGACTTCGAGATGAATCTGGAAGCAGTTCGATGAATGGAGACATCACGGGCATGAGCCGGGTAGGAGGCTGACTAAAGTCGTGCAGCTGCGCAGTAAGGAGAGCCTGAAGTAGGAGAATGGCCGCAGGCAAGTGTGGACAGCTGTTAGGGCCGTCGCAGAGGAAGGATGTTGGTTTTAATCCAAGTTAGTTAATGTATCGTGTAATAACGGTTTCGGGAGTAGTATTTAGTGATCCATCACTTACTATGACACCCAGTGCTCATCCCAACAAGCGCCCTCCTCGATGCCCATCACCCATTTAGCCCATCCCCCCACCCACCGCCCCTCCAGGAACCCTCAGCTTGTTCTCTGTATTTAAGAGTCTCTTCTGGTTTGCCTCCCTCTCTGTTTTATCTCATTTTTCCTTCCCTTCCCCTCATGTTCATCTGTTGTGTTTCTGAAATTCCGCATGAGTGAAATCATATGACATTTGTCTTTCTCTGCCTGACTTCTTTTGCTTAGCATGATACATTCTAGTTCTACCCACATCATTGCAAATGGCAAGATTTCACTTGTATTTATAGCCGAGAAATACTCCATATGTGGTATACTCCATATACCACATCTTCTTTATCCATTCATCCATCGATGGACATTTGGGCTCTTTCCACACTTTGGCTGTTGTCGGTAGCGCTGCTATAAACATTGGGGTGCATGTGCCCCTGTGAAACAGCACACCTGTGTCCCTTGGATAAATACCTAGTAGTGCAACGGCTGGGTCGTAGGGTAGTTCTGTTTTTAAGTCTGTTGAGTAGCCTCCCTACTGTTTCCACAGTGGCTGCACCAGTTTGCATTCCCACCAGCGGTGCCAAAGGGTTCCTCTTTCTCCACAGAGGAAGGCCGTTTTAACAGGCCAAGGCTTCCCAGAACACAGAGAGAACCTTCTCTTTGGGTCTGAAATGTTTACATAGCCAAACCCCATTTTTAGTAGCTAACTGACCACCAGACACTTAACTCAGATTTTCGAATTGACCAGAATGAGACCCTATAGCTCAATAGATTGCACACATATATGTATGTACATACGCATACGTATTTGTACATTCACATACATATATATGCATGTCTATAAATATATATGCATTTGCATATATATGTATATGTGTACACATATATACACATATATATGAAAGTATATATGTGTATGTGTGTGTGTATATATATATATATATTTAAATGAAAACTGTACCGTTGGGACCCAGTTCCAACAATAAATCACGTGCCTTTTATCATCTTCTTCCAGGTCACCTAAAGTAAAGTTCTGAACACTGTCCCTCTATTACCTGTAAAAGTGAGAATGGCACAAATTTTAAAACTTTAAAAAGCTATAGCTGACAGACTTCTATAATTATGTCACTGTTCATTGTGTTTTGTTTCCGTAGCGCTGTCTGACCCTAATGGATAGAGGATTTGTTTTCAATTTGATAAATGACTATATATCTGGATTCAGCCCCAAAGACCCCAAGGTAAGTTATAAGGACGCAGCCGCAGCAGCTGTCAGACATCGGGGCTTGAGCCCAAGAGCGACGTTTATTCTCTGGAGGATTTGGAACTGCCGTCTTTGGTTTTGTACTTTGCGGATACCTGTACCTCAAAGCAGGGGATATTAGATGGCGTTTCGGGAGTCCCCAAGACCATCCACGCGCTCAGGGGTTAACTGGAAAGACTCACGGGAGTCCGCATATACTTAGGGCAACCTTAGTCACGGCCAACATTCATTGCGGTGACGCAGTAAGGCTACTCAGCTGGGACAGTAAGGGTGAAAGCCATCAAGTGGAGTCCTTGGCAATTCCCAGGTAGGCGTCCCGAGCGGCCTCCCGCCTGTGAAGGTCCCACGACGCACGCCCTCTCTCCAGCCCCGGAAACGCAGTCGCGTGCCAGCAGTGTTTCTGTTCAGGGAGGCGCATTTGAGACTCGGAGTTGAGGGTTTTTTTTCTTGGGGGCTGGTCATATATTGGAGACTGGTCAGCATTCCAGAGTCCGGAAAGGAAAAGAAAGGACTAAATCACATTGTTTCTGCAAATAGTGGGAGCAGGCTGGCCGAGAAGGCACAACCTTATCACGCAGGGAGCATTTCAAAGTTCAATTTCCCAGATGCCAACCCGCAACCAACCTTGCAGGCAGGCTTTTTTTTCTCCTCTAAAGGAGAGCGGTCTTGGGCCTGTTGCGTTAACACTTTTCCTACGTAGGTCACGTCTTAAGGTATACTTAAAATGCTGAACACTTCGGTTTTGGGAATTAATGCTCTGTGTTTCGTTACTAAAATGGCAAGTTCCTACTACATAGGCGTTCATGTATCGTTTCTTTCCATTTAGGTTCTGGCCGAATACAAGTTTGAGTTTTTGCAAACAATTTGCAACCACGAGCATTACATTCCTCTGAATTTGCCAATGGCATTTGCAAAACCGAAACTCCAGCGAGTTCAGGGTACGTATTTGCATTTTCCATCACTTGAGGACGTGTTTCTCTTTCTTCTTTTGTCTTTTTTTTTTTTTTTTTTTGGCTAGCGCTAGCGTAGTGTAGTGTTTTCCAGGTAAACCCGTGAACTTAAAGGTAACCTCAGAATTGTTAGCTATGTGAAGATACGTTCTTTAACTGTATCTGCATTTTCTTCCGAGCGTCGGTGACCGTATTCACAGCGTAGAGAGATCAGGCGTATTACATAGATCGCTGCTTAAACAGAGATGTCAAAAAGTAGTCAAATTGCCTTCTGGAGTAGTGTTTGGACTCTTACATGAGTCCGAATTAAGGAAAAAAAAACATACGAATGCTTTTCCACTGCAAGGAACGTATAGAGACAGAGTGGAATAGTAATATGTATGTATTAAATGTTATCTCCGTTGCTAGTTTTATTGAATGCTTTGTTGTGTAGCACTATTCTTATGTTACTATGTTTTTTATTTGTCCCTTTTCTTTTCATATATTAATTAGATTTTTTTTCATTTGCGGTGGACCGTTTGACTTCAGTAGGTAGGTTTAACTCGGTTCACTCTAAAGTAGTTAACTGTCTTGAAAAACCATTGATTTGATGAATGGCTTAAGATGGATGGGGGGGCGGGCTTTGTTCGCTTATTCGCAGTCTCCCTAGCGACACACACAGTGAGGCTTTACGCTAACGTCCTTAGAAGACCTAGGAGGTGACCTACGAGGCGGTATATCTGTTTCCTCTTAAAATGAGCTCCCGCACTGATGTCTTGAAAATAAGTTCCCTGCTTAAGCCAGCTCGGGGGACCCAAGGGTGTGTCTGCTCTTTGAGCGAGTGCCCTCTGCCCCAGGCTTTCCCCCTCCTCTCCGACCCTGCCTAATGACTGCTTGGCGACAGTTTCGAAGGGGCGGATGAAACTACTACCCGATTGGGTTTATTCAAAGCACTGAAGTGAAAAACTTAACCACCGTGGCAAAACGTCCCTAGCTGAAGCCCCCTGGGTCAGTCACTCCCGGCCCTCGTGCGCACAAAGCGGCGGGGGTTCACAAAAGAGGGTGACCAATGGCAAGAAGAAAACCGGCCGCCTTGGTCTCCAGGGCAGTAGCTGCTGGGCGGTGGTTTTGGTCATTGAATTCTAGCCAGGGAAAATGAAGAAAACGCACCAAGCGACCCGCTCAGCCACTCCCGTATTAGATTCTGGGCATGTATGGCCCAAGTACTTGCCCGGGATTTAGTGGTAGCTATGAGGAAGTCCCAGAAAAGAAGGGGTGGAGAGATCATCAGGATTTAGGATGGAATCTGACTACTCACAGCACTTACTATGCCCTAACTGAATACGTAGCATTATATTAACTGCTGAAGAGGAGGCCCCCCTCCCCCCCCAAAAAAAAGAAGACAATAGATCCTTCAGCTCTCTGGCCTCATTCAATTCAAGGCTAGAGGAGAAGAAATACAGACTGTAAAAATCTACTGTAGAAATGACTAAACTCGATCACAGTCCCTAGTGAGTAGTTATAAGGCAAGTCCCCAACCAGGATATTGGCAGCGGAGATTTAGAATGGACCGAGGTCTCAAAGGGAGCGAAAGACCTAGTTGGAAGTGATTTTATGAAATCAAAGATCCGTAATTGTGTGCCGACGCAGGGGAGGGGATCCGCACCCAGGCCCGTATGTGACATTTACTACAAGAGTCGGTAGTTAATGCCACGAGGACGATTCAGTCGTCCTTGTCTTCTTTTTCCTACTTTTTACAAGTCGAAACAGATCAGTAGTTCAAGTATTGTTGTCTGGAATCTGTCCAGTTTGTAGTTGTAATTAATTAAATCTCTTCAGATTGAAGGAAACGTGTTAAGACATTGCCAAATACAGTATTCTTTCATTCTGGGTTCTATCTTAAGATTCCTAAAGAGTTAAAAAGAATGTAGGAAAAAGAAATCTAGGGACCCTCTTGCCCACCGAAGTGATGGTTAAGGCTGTCGCATACCCTAATTATGAGTGTGCCTGTCTCGTAAAACTTCTGCATGCCCCTTCTGTAGGACAAAAGAATTGTTCACGTTCGTTAATGGGAAAATTATAGCTCTCGCGAGCATGACCACTTGTTCCTAAGTAATCAATATGGTATTTTAATGTTAAAGTGATTTTTTTTTATTATTTTCATAAATGGGCTTTACATTTCATTGTACTGCAGATTCAAATCTTGAATACAGTTTATCAGATGAATATTGCAAGCATCACTTCTTGGTTGGTTTACTTCTGAGGGAAACCTCCATTGCTCTCCAAGACAATTACGAGATCAGATACACAGCTATCTCTGTCATAAAGAATCTTTTGATAAAACATGCATTTGACACTAGATACCAGCACAAGGTAAGGACGTCCGTGTTACCAGTACCGCGTTAGTCAATTTCTGCTGTGCTGTTAGGTTAAAGATGAAGTTTTCAGTAAGGAACATAATACGAGCCTTGATGAACTTACTTTTGTAAATAAGATTTGTCTCCGTAACAAATGGGTGGGTTTTAAAAATACCGTTCCGTAGGAGGCGCCCAGCTGGCACAGTCAGTAGAGCATGCAACTCTTGATCTCAGGCTTTCGAGTTCAAGCCCCCCATCGGGGCGTGGAGCGTCCCTTTTTTTTTTTTTTTTTTTAATTTTTTTAATGTTTATTTTTGAGAGAGAGAGAGAGAGACAGAGAGTGAGCGGGGGAGGGGCAGAGAGAGGGAGACACAGAATCCGAAGCAGGTTCCAGGCTCCAAGCCGTCAGCACAGAGCCCGACGCGCAGGGCTCGAACTCACACATGGCGCGATCATGACCTGAGCTGAAGTCAGGTGCCTAACCAACGGAGCCACCCCACGGGGGTGTGGAGCCTACTATAAAAAATAAATAAATAAAAATAAAATAAAATACTGTTCAGGTAATTATTGAAGAAAAACACTGGTTTCTCAAATCGTGTGTAAAGAACAACATAACTGCCTCATGGTCGTTACATAAACGAATTCGTGATTTTTAAAAAAAACCATACATGGTTATGGCCTTGTGTTCTTTCGCATATAGATCTGAACGTATATGCTCAAGCCAGTTATATTCTGGATTAACTGATTCATAGTAGGACATGTTAAGTATGTCAGATATGAAATACGGACTCTGGAGATTTTCTTCTTACTGAACAAACGTGGGTGTGGCTATAATCCTTCGATACATTACACCTTGTCTGTGCGTGAAGGCCATAGCTGTAGCTGCTGTTTGCTGCAAGTTTAACAGATATTTTCAGATCTTATTACCATTAAACCCTATGGGCTTAAAAAAGTAGATCATAGGGGCACCTGGGTGGCTCAGTCGGTTAAGCGTCCGACTTCGGCTCAGGTCATGATCTCACGTTCGTGGGTTCGAGCCCCACATCAGGCTCTGTGCTGACGGCTCAGAGCCTGGAGCCTGCTTCGGATTCTGTCTCCCCCTCTCATGCTCTCTCTCTCTCTCTCTCAAAAATAAATAAACGTTAAAAAAATTTTTTTAAGTAGATTGCGAAGTGTATGGAGTTAGAGTGCCCTAACATATGTACCTGGAATCGGATGCCTCAAGGTAAGATCCTACCGTTTCATAATTGATAATTCGCCCCTTTACCATCTTCAGGGAGGGAGTTAGAATGTATTATGCCAAGCGAAATAAGTCCGAGAAAGACAAACCTCCTATGATTTTACTCATATGTGGAATTTAAGATCAAAACAGACGAACATAGGGGAAGGGGGGAAGGGAAGAGAGGGAAACAAACCACAAGGGACTCTTCACTGTAGAGAACAAACTGAGGGTTGACGCAGGAGGTGGGTGGGGGATGGGTATTAAGGAGGCACTCGCGATGGGCGCCGAGTGTTGTATCGAAGTGGTGCGACCCTGAATTCGACTCTTAAACCAATATCGCGGTGTCTGTCGACTAACGTGAATTGAAATAAAATTAAAGGAAGAAAAATTAAAAAAAACACTTTTAAAGAAAAAAATAATTGGTCCCTTTGTTTTCACGTTCGAATACAGATAGAAATGAGGAAATCATTTATTATTACAGTCAGTTTGGAAAGCTGCTTCGGAGATAGGGCTTATTCTTTTTCTCCAGTATTCCCGTTTGTCCTCAAGAAACAGAAAATGCCCGGGGCGCCTGGGTGGCTCGGTAGGTTCAGGTCAGCTCAGCTCAGCGTCTGACTCTTGACCTTGGCTCAGGTCACTATCTCACAGTTCGAGAGTTCCAGCCCCGTATCTGCGCCATCAGCACGGAGCCAGCTTGGGATTCCGTCTCTCCTTCTCTCTGCCCCTCCCCCACTTGCGCGCGTGCTCGCTCGCTCTCTCAAGATAAATAAATAACAAAATGCCTGCCAGCTAGATCCCCTTATATTTCTTTAATTACAAAGGCCTTTTTTTCTTTTTACTTAACAGATGTTGCTAATTTTCTTCATGTGATTCTCTCTTGAAGTAGATTTAAACTCGGCTTTAAGATGCGATTTGTTACCGCAGTTTACGTTGCTTTTTGTCACGCTGCAACGCCAGGAGCATATTCCCACTCGGTGCACTTCGGTCCGTTATGTGCCGTTTTCTTTTTCGTGAATGTCGACGTCAACCTCACACCAGTCGACCAGTAGGCTCCATCTAAACGGCAAGATCTCTCTCTCAAAAGTCAGCCGTTCCCCCTAGACTTGGTCAAGCCTTTAAAAATGCCAGTGGCCGCCCCTGCTCTGGCCCAGCAGTACAGAAGAAGAGCTTGTGCCGCGTGGAAGAAAGGGTCTTTAGCCCCGATTTCCCACGATTCGCGGGAAAAGTACAAAGTGAACTTCCCCTCCCAGGAGCAGGGAGCGCTGCTCTCTACCCCTGCCTCCTCGGGCGCAAGCGAAGGGAAATGGGATTTCACTAGCGTCTTACCTAGACGTGGGAATCTAAGTATTTTCTGTCACCTCTTTGGACGTTCTTTCCTTTTTAAAATTCTGAGGACAGCGTATGTACACACATACGCCTGTAGCTATTGCTGCCCGTAAGGAAGTTCAGCGCTACGCCTACCTACTTGAGTATTTGAGGTCTTGGAGTATGAGAAAGTTTGAAATGCTAAGCTCATTAGCCTTCCAGGAACTTCCAAAGCCCTTTTCTCTGTGTTCAAAGGCTTTTAAACAGTTAGGAAAAGACTATGAAATTCTCTCTGGTAGGAACTTTGCTTTGTGGGCCTGGTTAGCCAAAGCTCACTTCCTTTCTCTACTGGGTCGAAAGAATTCGCAGGTGGCCTGAGTAAGGGGTCGTCTGTGAAATACATTCAAGTAAAACAAGTTCACCATTAATGATGATGCCGACTGAAAGAGAGGGAAGTGTTAGGCTCCCTGAAATTTTTAAAAATGTGCTTGTTTGTTTGTTTGTTTTTGAGAGAGAGAGAGTTGAGCAGAGAGAGAGAGGGAGAGAGAGAATCCCAAGCAGACCCTGGTGGAGCAGAGCCTGACGCGGGGCTCGATCTCACGAACCTCGAGATCATGACCTGAGCTGAAATCAAGAGTCAGATGCTCAACCGACTGAGCCACCCAGGTGCCCCTAGGCTCTCATAATTTTTATCTGGTCTCCCAAAGTGAGCCCACAGTGTCCACCTGGGCTGTGGGCACATTGTTTTTCTGTTCTCCTCTTCCCCCTGCCTCTGGTCCCCCACCTTTTTTTAAGTAATCAATGTACATGGTTAAAAAAAAATCAAAATACTTCTCTCCATTCCTTATCCCCACACCCTAATTCATCTCTCCAGCAGTAGCTACTGTCGTCAGTTTTATCTACTTTGTGCACGCACGGGCATATACGTATATGTGTATATACATAATTGGGAGCCATTATGTAATTTTCTTTTTTTACTTAATAATACATCCTGAAGATTATTTTAAAAATCTGCATATTATTCCACCATACGGGTGGATGTACCTTATTTTATTTATTGATTTTTTTTAATGTTTATTTATGAGAGAGAGAGAGAGACAGAGTGTGAGCAGGGGGGCAGAGACAGAGGGAGACGCAGATTCCAAAGCAGGCTTCAGGTTCTGAGCTGTCAGCACAGAGCCCGACACGGGGCTCGAACTCATGAATCATGAGATCATAACCTGAGCTGAAGTCGGACGCTTAACCAACCGAGCCACTCAGGTGCCCCTGATTTTTTTTTTTTAAGTTGGCTCCACAGCCCACGTGGGCCTTGAACTCACAGCCCCAGGATCAAGAGTCGCGCTCTCCACCAACTGAGCCGGCCAGCCAGGCGCCCCTGGACGATACCTTATTTTAAACCATCTTCTAGTAATAGATTCTTAGGTTGCTTTTTGTCTTTTGTGTGGGCGAGGCTTAATACGTTTTACACTGACTGTATGTTTTCCTGTGTTCCTGTTCCCCTGAGAGAATTGTAGTGTCTCCTTCCCTAGTGACCACTCACCATCGAACCACCGTGGACTCCCATCTAGAAGCTGTAGGATTAATAATAGCAGCTGAAGGTTTCTGAGGACTTGCTACATGCCAGTGTATTAAATACCTCAGGAGTTAATATCATTATTAGTGTCCCCATTTTCCCAGAGCGAAAACTGCAGTTCAGTCTAGTAACTAGTAACGGGAGACCTGGAATTCACAGATGTCTAAAATCCACAATCCGGAGCACCTGGGTGGCTCGGTCGGTTAAGCGGCCGACTTCGGCTCAGGTCATGATCTTACAGTTCGTGGGTTCGAGCCCTACATTGGGCTCTCCGCTCCCACCGAAGAGTCCATTTTGGATCCTCCGTCTCCCTCTCTCTCTGTTCCTCCCCAGCTTGTGTGCAGGTGCGCTGTCAAAAATAAACATTTCTAAAAAATATATATTTTTATAAGAGGTACCACATTAAAACTACGAGTGGCCTGTGGATAAATAAATATATTTATTTACAAATATCTTAATCTCCCAAGTCTGACAATTGACTCAAGGGGCCAAGATTGCATTATATATATATTTCTAATGTTTGTTTATTTCTGAGAGAGAGATCAAGACTGAGACAGAACGTGAGCAGGGGAAGGGGCAGAGAGAGGGAGACACAGAATCCGAAGCAGGCTCCAGGCTCTGAGCTGTCAGCACAGAGCCCGACGGGGGGATTGAACTTGCGAACTGTGAGATCATGACCTGAGCCAAAGTCAGATGCTTAACCAACTGAGCCACCCAGGCGCCCCTAAAACCACATTATCTTCGTTGCTTTGATCAAAACAAAAAAACCGTTTCTTTAAGGAATAGAGGAACTCACCGTTTTTTTCACTTCTTCTGTTCATTCATCCGTTCAGCTAATGTGTATTGATCATCCTTCATCTGCCCAGGCCCTGGGGTTGAAGCGGTGAACAAGACAGATACGATCCCTGTGCTAGTGTAAACTCAACCCTCCCTGGCATCGAAGACTAGGACTAATATTATCTGCTTTATAGATTCGCTGCTGTGTTTCAAAGAATAAACTTTGGCCCTGTACTTTACGTAGTTAATGTTTGAAGGATGTGATTTGCCTCCGTATCGTGTCTAAATCCAAATACCGAGAAAGTTCTGTGGTAGTTCATTTTGAGGCTGTAAGTATAAACAGACTCCTGCTTCACTGAATTTGTCGAGGGTATTAGCCCACTCTGAATCTTGAAACTGACGGGGCCGGCTTTATTTGTGCTGTGTGCATATCACATGCCCGCTCAGCTTTCGATAATTCTTTTCCAGAACCAACAAGCCAAAATCGCACAGTTGTACCTCCCGTTTGTCGGACTGCTTTTGGAAAATATACAGCGATTAGCAGGTCGCGAGACCTTGTACCCTTGTGCAGCCATGCCCAGTTCCGTAAGTGGCAACGTGTTACCACTGGTGTTTATCTTATCCTCTTTTATCCGATGTGTTTAAAATTGGGGTCCTATGCTCTGTGGTCTCTGTCTTCATCCTGTCTTCATCGTTCCTTTTCATTCCATTTTTACAGTTTACACATACTTTGTAACTGTTTGAAAGCAGTGCTCCTCAAACTTTAACGAGCATACCATCACCTGGGGAATTTGTCGTAACAGAGATTCTAATTCAGCAGGGCCCGGGCTGGCGTTTGAGACTGTGTTTCTAAGACCTTTTTGGCCGTCTCTGACTCAAGGACCACACTTGAGTAACGAGGTCCCAGAGAACCCCCTGTACCCAGTGTTGGTTTTTAAGATTTGTTATTTGCCTCCATATATGTATTCAACTTGAAAACGGAACGAAAAGCTTCTTCATTTCCAAAACGTTAGGCACCAGGGGTTCAACCGCTTTCCTTGGCTTCTCCCTTCCCGGGACAGCCTTCCTGCATTTCTTCTTGGGGAGTTGCTGTTTGCTCAGCCTGGCTGGTCTGGGCTTTTTTTTTTTTTTCTCCCTTTAGGATCTTAGCATGAAAAGGAACTTCGGAGGATGGTCAGTCTCGCGTTTGGCAAAAGAACATTTTTACTGTTGTAATAATTAAAACTGTCCTTCTTGCGCGAGACCTAAAAGGGTCTCTTAGCTACTTGTCCTAGTTTTGCATTCTTAGAGTTACGTACAACACATCTGTTTCCCTCCTCCACCTGAGACCCCTTACACAAGCGCCTTCTAAATTTTTCTCCAGGCCAGATGTCTCCCCTTCATCATCGGTCACTCTAAAACCCTCTACAATCTTGGTTTCACGCTTCTGGAGGAACTCCATTTTACTGATCACCCTATTAAAACGCGGTGCTCAGGGGGCGCCTGGGTGGCTCACTCGGTAGAGCTTCCAACTCCTGATGTCAGCTCAGGTCATGAGCTCGCGGTTTGTGGGATCCCGCGGTTTGTGGGATCCCGCGGTTCGTGGGATCGAGCCCCATATCAGGCTGCACGCTGACAGTGCGGAGCCTGCTTGGGATTCTCTCTCTCCCTCTCTCTCTGCCCTTCTCCTGTGCGTGCTCTCTCCCTTTCCCTCTCTCGCTCTCAAAAATAAACTTTATGTTAGTAAATAAATAAAAGGTAGTACTCAGAATTGCACGCTTTATAACCTGTCCGGGGGGGGGGGGACCGTTAAGTCCTGCCCTGTCCCCACTCCGTGTTCCCTGGGGTCCAAGATCACGTTCACCCTTTCAGTAGCCGCGTCATTTTGTTCAGGGGCAGGTTAAACTGTGCCCTTTTACAGCCGCCTTTGGAAACCCGATCAGATGTCTTAGTCGATTTGTCAAGCCTGCCTCGGGTTCCCGAGAAGGCTGCCCGCAAGCCTCCCTGGGGGCACTAAGGCCTACCGCTGATGGCGGAAATGAGCCGCGGTCCGGGCCTGGGTTACAGGCTGCTCTTCCTCCACGAACACGGTAACTCGTGCTCAGGCTCACGCCACAACATCGGACAGTGACGTCGGAACTATTTTCCTTATCTCTTCTTCTGTAGCTCAAAGCTCACCTAGGGCTTCCGGTCACGCCCGCCCCCGCCAGCATCGCCCCTGGTTCCAAGGAGGGGAACCGAACCGTGCTTAGACTGCAATCAGTTGTAGATTTTACCAGCCAGCTACAGTTCTAGAACTCAGCCAGAGGGCACACTTGCGATAGTATGCTAGTGCCCCGTTTTTAAAGAGATGCCCCCTAAATACCTATAGCGATACCCGATTTCGACTTTCACCAGGAGCTTTGTTTCAAACGAGGGTCCCAGCTCATGCTGTTAATTCCGATTTCGCATCCTGTTGGGCACATTTGTATAAATGACCGAGTTGTCACGCTGTGTTACAGGCATCCAGGGACGAGTTTGCCTGCGGCTTCAGTTCACCTACAAATAGAGGGAGTCTGAGCGCTGACAAAGACACCGGTAATTCAGTCCTTTAAAGATTACACATCGCATGACTGTTTAGAAATGTACTTCTCTGGTTTTTATGGGTTTTTTTTGGAAATACTTCATAAAACTCTACATAGCATGATCTCTACTGAAGTTTCATTAAAATCTGACTCACAACTTGCAGCCACATTCTTTTTTTTTTGCTTAAGTTTCCTTATCTAAGCTTGTTTAAAATGGAGCTCGGGGAGACAGACAGAATAGAGGCTAATGAGAACAACACTCCGTTGCAATCCCCTTATCTGTCTCCGGTCTTGGACAAGACCGTTCCCTTTGCTGGGCCCAAGTCTCCTTATCTATAAAATTATTTCTAAAATTGTGTGGCTTTCATTTATGACTTCCAAGGAACTTCTTGTAGTTTCATACATGGTAAAGTATTTCAAGAGGTTAAAAAAAAATTGCCCTTTGTTAGGCTTATGGTGTTCTGATATAATACAGAAATTTTACATTTTAGATGACCGAGATCTATTCGCTAAAATCTACCTTTATTTAAAATAACCCAGTACTTACTTTTAAAGATGCTTTTTGAGGGGCGCCAGGTTGCTCAGTTGGTTAAGTGTTGACTCGGTTCAGGTCATGATCTCATGGTTCATGAGTTTGAGCCCCGCATCGGGCTCTGTGCTGACAGCTCAGAGCCTGGAGCCTCCTTCGGATTCTGGGTCTCCCTCTCTCTCTGCCCCTTCCCTGCTCACACACACACACACACACACACACACTCCCTCTCTCTCTCTCTCTCTCTCTCTCTCTCTCTCAAAAAAAAATTTTTTTTTGACCGTTCTTCCTGATGTTAATAAGGACTTGGCTTTTTTTCCAGCTTATGGGGCTTTTCAAAGTGGACACGGGATTAAGAGGGAAGATTCAAGAGGTTCCCTTATCCCAGAAGGAGCGACGGGATTTCCAGATCAGAGCGGAACTGTTGAAAACGTAAGAACCTACATATATAGGATCACCCTATTAATCTGTGAGGCTACGACAGTCTTTTTTTTTACATAAATAAAAGGCTTTCCAACCTCCCGTAGTCCGTCCTGGATCTGTAAAAAGCATCCCATAATAACTCTTGGATGTTGTGGGGGTTCCTACCTATCATGGCAGCCACTGCTTGGATATTTAAAACTGCTTGTGCAGGATAAGGCATTCAAATTTTTTTTTAATTAAAAATAATTTTTTTTAGATGTTTACTTATTTTTGACAGAGACAGAGTGTGAGCAGGGGAGGGGCAGAGAGAGGGAGACACAGAATCCGAAGCAGGCTCACAGACCCTGATGCGGGGCTCAAACCCACAAACTTGTGAGATCGTGACCCGAGCTGAAGTCGGATGCTCCACCGACCGAGCCGCCCAGGCGCCCCAGGATAAGGCATTCATCATGAAGAGTTCTACCTCTGAATACCTCCTTTAATCCTCACACACTAACCTGTTCTAGAGAGGGAAGGTTCAAGTTTACAATATCGAATGCACCCGTCATTTAAATCCCTTCCTGGGGGGTTCATTCAGCCTTTCGTGCTTATGCAGTAATTAACATGGGAGGAAACCCCATTAGGTCTTCAAACTGATGATCTCTGTGTCCCCGCGTCACTTAATCAGAATATAGCCTCTAACGTTGACGTTTGGGATGGGTCTGCCTTGAAACAGAGGAAACCTCATTTTAGACCAAAACAGCCTTATCACGCTGCTACGTAAGATTGTAGAATCATACAAAATTAGGGTTAGAAGGACGCAGAAGAACAATAGATGCCAGCTCAGCTTACAGACGAAAACTGGGGCCGTGATTCAGGACCACCGCACGGCCGTGGCGGGCCAGATCTGAACCCGGGGTTTCTGATTCCCGCACTGCTTCTTCTCCAGCATGGCATTCTTCGTGTGCATCAGAGTCGCCGAGGGTGGGAGGTGGGGGGTGGGGGGCAGGGGGGGGTCAATAAAAACAGATAGCGGGGCCTCACCTCCAGAGTGTCTGATGCGGTTGGGGATGGGGCCTGCTAATTTGCCCTTCTACGTTGCTGGTTGATGCCGGGGCTGCTGGCTGGGAACCCAGCCCTTGAGAACCCCTGGAATATACTTCTTTGAGCCTTGGGGTAAATGGTACTTTATTCACAGAGGTTCCTTTAGAATTACATCAACAGACACTGTCATAGGGGAGGCAGCTAAAGGACAAAGAGGTTACAATGACTTGTTAATAATACTCTAGTCATGTAAATCCCCAGTAAGTCAGATCTTGTCACGCTTAACAACTGCTATTTTAACAAAAGTCATTAACTAACAGGAACCTCACTCCTCTGGAGAAGCTCTAGTTTTGAAGGATCACTGGGTTCTTCTTGGGTAATTATCTTGTAATATTAGCTCTTTTTTAAAAATATAGATTTCCTGGGGGCACCTGGGTGACTCAGTCGGTCAAGCGTCCCACTTTGGCTCAGGTCATGATCTCACGGTCTGTGGGTTCGAGCCCCACATCAGGCTCTGTGCTGACAGCTCAGAGCCTGGATCCTGCTTCGGATTCTGTGTCTCCCTCTTTCTCTCTGCCCCTCCCCTGCTTGCTGTCTTTCTCTCTGAGAAATAAACAAACATTAAAAATTTTAAAAATAGATGTAGATTTCCTGACCTATTATTTGTAGGTTGGATTTTAATAAACTCTGAAAGATGCAAATTAAAATGTTTCTATGCCTCCATATACCTTAGTTAAGTTCCTCCCCCGCAGAAAAGCTATTTTTCCTGGAATAGCCACATAGGATCATTTACATTTTTTACTACTAAAACACAGAACTTATGGGAACAAAACAGGGCGTTCACGGCTATCATCTCGGTGAAGCCCACAGGGTAATTTCTAGTGCTACTACTCCATGCAGTAGCAACAAAGATTTCAGCTCATTTCCCTGCCGACTATAATATAAAATTTGGACTTAGGCTTAGAATCTTCCCAAACAGGACTACTGATACAAATAGTTATTGAGTCGGGGTGCCTGGGTGGCCGAGTCGGTTGAGCTGTGATCTCCCAGTCACGAGATGGTGCCCCGCGTCAGGCTGAGAATCTGCTTAAGACTCTCTCCCTCTCACTCCGCCCTTCCTACCCCCCTCAGAACAAACAGAAGGGAAGGAAAAACCCACAAATGGTTACTGAGTTAAAGGCTGTGGGAAACGACGGTAGCGATAGCAACATTGTTTCAGAGAAGTCCCGCGTTTTGTGTTGCAGGGCCGACAGAGCTCTGCAAGGAACAGTGTGTCCCAGTATAACCGACTGGATCAGTATGAAATCAGAAGCCTCCTCATGTGCTACCTGTATATCGTAAAAATGATTTCTGAAGGTGAGTCGCCAGCATATGAAGCATGGTCTCCACTAGCCACCCACCCTCCCAGGTTCACGCAACCAAGATTTACCATTGGTGTGCAGAACAACCGCGCAGTAGAACCAGAACTAGCTCTTTGAAGACCCTGACCTTTCCGAGTTCCTGTATTCTTAAAATTTCAAATAGGATCGTTGGGGTCATACAGGTTTGGGTCTTTGCACTACGTTTTTTAATTGGCAGACGAATCTCTAAGCTGAGACCGTGGTTCGAGAAGGTGCTCGGCACGGCTCTTCAGGCAGCACCTACTGTGCATCAAATGACCAATGTCAACGGAAGGAAATAAGAATAACCGGAAGGGAGATGTAATTTTTAACTTTTATTTGATCCAGAATTTGCAAAACAGAAGCAAACAAAAAAGGCGGGAGGGGTTCTCGGAGGGGGAGGAATGCCAGGGGTATCTTCGCAGAACTTCTGTCCGGCACTGGATGGCGTCAGGTTCTTTTTTGGACTCCGTTCTGTTTTCCCTTGGTGTGTAGTTGTATTATTACTAGTATTGCCAATTCTTTATATGATAGAATAACCAAATAAACTGCATGTCCTCTGGAAATAAAATCAAAAGGTTATCCGATTCCAAAATACCACATTTATGTATATAATTCCTTCCCTTCTCTTCCTTTTCTCAGTATTTGTACGAAAAAGCCTGTGTGCAGGAATGAAGAACATAAAAGCACCTGGGTTCTGAGTATTATATTCATTATATTTTACTTATTTTCTATTTTTTGCTTTATTCTCAGCCAATATGACTTTAAGTCTTTCTTTTAATAATAAGTTAGGCTATAAAACATAAAATAATTTGATAGTTAACTAGCTAGAGAGGTATTAAAAAATCACTAGATGAGCGCCTGGGTGGCTCAGTTGGTGAAGTGTCCGACTTCGGCTCAGGTCATGATCTCACGGCTCGTGAGTTCGAGCCCCACATCAGGCTCTGTGCTGGCAGCTCAGAGCCTGGAACCTGCTTCCGATTCTGTGTCTGCCTCTCTCTCTGCCCCTCCCCCGCTCACACTCTGTCTCTCAAAAATGAATAAAACGTTAAAGAAAAATTAAAGACAAATAATAACTAGAGATGGGGTACCTGGGTGGTTCCAGTCCGTTAAGCATCTGACTTTGACTCAGGTCACGATCTCACGGTTTGTGAGTTTGAGCTCCACATCGGGCTCTCTGCTGTCAGCATGGAGTCTGCTTCAGATCCTCTCTCTGCCCCACCCCTGCTCACGTTCTCTCACTCTCAAAACATAAATAAAACATTAATAAACATAGCTAGATATGGGGCACCTGGGTGGCTCAATCACTTAAGTGTCCGACTTTGGCTCCTGGTACGATCTCACAGCTCACGAGTTTGAGCCCCGCACAGGGCTCTCGATGGCAGCACCAAGCCGGCTTCGGATCCTCCGTCCTCTTCTCTCTGAGCCCCTTCCCTACTTTCTCTCAAAATAAATAAAGAAGCAATCATTAAAAGTAGCTAGATACTAATGATAAATACTAGAATATACTAATAAAACAGCAAAACAACTATAATATGTAAGTTCTAAGACTATATAATTTAGAGTAAAAATCAAAGATTATACTGAGACTATATGATGTTCTCCCTTGTTTTGGGAAAGAAATTAATAAAGGGAGATCATTTTCAATCCTGGTGGTATATCATTCTAAGAGATAACGGATCAGTTAACAACTATAACTCACTGTTTTGGTCGTCCCGCAAGGTGAAAAGCGGGCACACGTTGAAAATGACCGCTGCTGTGCACGGGGTTTCTATTCAGGCTAACAACAATATTCTAACACTGGGGGGGGGGGATGGTGTTACGTCTCTTTGAAAATACTATATTGTATCGTGCACTATTTTTTAAATGGGCCGTTTCACATGGCACGTGAATTTTCTCAATAAATGTTTAAAAAAAAAAAAAGGCCCAGGAGACACATGAAAAGAAATAACAGAAAACAAAAAAAAATTCTATTGTATTGTGCACTGTTTAAATGGGCCGTTTCACATGGCACGTGAATTTTCTCAATAAATGTTTAAAAAAAAAAAAAAGGCCCAGGAGACACATGAAAAGAAATAACAGAAAAAAAAATATCTATTGTATTGTGCACTGTTTAAATGGGCCGTTTCACATGGCACGTGAATTTTCTCAATAAATGTTTTCAAAAAAAAAAAAAAAAGGCCCAGGAGACACATGAAAAGAAATAACAGAAAAACAAAAAAAAAATCTATTGTATTGTGCACTGTTTAAATGGGCCGTTTCACATGGCACGTGAATTTTCTCAATAAATGTTTTCAAAAAAAAAAAAAAGGCCCAAGAGACACATGAAAAGAAATAACAGAAAAACAAAAAAAAATCTATTGTATTGTGCACTGTTTAAATGGGCCGTTCACATGGCACGTGAATTTTCTCAATAAATGTTTTCAAAAAAAAAAAAAAAGGCCCAAGAGACGCGTGAAAAGAGACAACAGAAAAGAAAAAAAAACAACAACCCTGCAGCCCAGGGAAAGTGAGGCAGGGGCCGGGCAGGAAAAAAGAAGGAGGGGGAGGGGCGGCGATGAGTGGTGCTCCTCTCCTCCCCTCCGGTGGAACGCGTGTGCACACGCATGCACGCGCGCACACACGCGCCACTGTGGCAGCCGGTGACAAGCTTCTGGCTGCCTTTTTCAAGTCATGGATAACACCATAACTGCTTTGTTTCTTGAGACCTTCGTCGTTCCTGCTTCTCTTGTAAACGTTGACCTTGCTTGCCGAGTATCCGTGGTCTTCGTTCCTTAGGTTTTTCTTTCTTCCGCTCGTGCTTTCTGATTTGTAAAGGCACATTTTTCATAACTAGTATAGTCTGTGCCATGTCTCCTCTTTATCTTTTTGTACATGTAAAGTCCTCTTCATTTTATTCTGAAAAAAATCCGCTTCTGGATCTTTCTCAATGGATGTATCCTAGTTACATTGTCTTGTCTGGTAATATTGTAGTCTCTCTCTATGCATTTAAATGTTGAACGCTTACAAGTCCGCCCGCTTCGGGTCCTCTCTTGGCTTTCTTTATTGGTTCATAAACAGTAGCAACTTAGGTTCAACAAAAAGATGGTTAGACCTCTACATTTTCACATGGAGGTCGAAGGATTCTAAAGAATGAATGTCCTTATCTATTCATTTGTGGCTGTATTTTCTTAATGGGCAGTAATTCACCGTTTCAAAGTCTTAGTCATTTGCCAACCTTGTTTTGTTCCTGTTGTCTTGCCAATTGTTCGCTGAGGGATGGAATCGGAGTCAGGGGTCAGAAATGGAATCGGAGTCAGGGGTCATCAGTTACAGAGTCTGGAGTGTCAAGAAAATTGTCCTCTTGTAAAAGAAAAACATTTTTCTTGAGATGACGAGGGGGGAATTACTTCCTCCCTTTTTTTGACTGTGGCTTGGCTTTTCTCTTGATTCCAGAGCCCTGCGTGACACTCTGGGTATCACTTTGAGCCTTTGCGTCACCGGTCCCTGCACTTGGAGCTTCATTAGTGTGCTTCTTCGCAGCGGATTGTCTGGTGGACGGCGTCCGCTTGCTGCTGTCTTTCACAGAGAACCCGGTGCCCTGTTGGGCAGCACTCCCTTTCGATTTTCTCTTCCCACCACCTTTTGCAGGAGAGTCAAAAGAACTTGCACTTGAAGAGGGCTCTTCCTTTCTCTCTGTGAAAGAGAGAAAGGCACCTCTGGTACTAACAGGCATATTTTCCTCCGAAGTTTCAGACACGATTTGAGTAGGTGGGTTTTCTGCTCCAGAAATACTGGAGAGGCTCCAAGAGAAATTCATCCGGGTATCGGACTTCCGCGAAAACATCCTCCTTTGGGTGAACTCCTTCTGGGTCGAGATGGCTTTCCTTACTGGCTGCCCCAACTTGTCTTCCTGGCTGTCTGCAGCCTCTTGAAGTCCAGTCCCCCTCTGAGGACGGAGCATCGATATTAGAGATAAACCGGCAGCGGACTTCAGGTTGGCACCGCTCTCCATGGGAGGCTTGCTGTCGTGAGAAGAAGGCATCTCAAAGGAGGTCTCTGGCACCTCAAAGACGTCGTGGCTGCAAAACGGAATTGGGCACTGGGAACTTTGTTGCGGCTCCTTTTCGCCGCCAGCTCTCGGCTTCTCGGTACTGGAGTCCAGCACCAGTTTGACAGATCTGGGGACGTAAGCTCTTTGAATGGCCATCTTGCCCAGAAAACTTGGCACAGGCGCCTGCGTGGAAGGCACGAAGTCCTCCTCGCTGTTGAAAGAACTCGATTCACACTGTTGCTCTTTCACTTTTAGTTTTGCGGCAAGCCTTTTGTTTTCTTCTCTTAAGCTGTTTCTTTCTGCGGTAAGCTCGGCAATGAAGCGAATGTTTTGTTGCTGCATATCATAGAAGTCTCGCTGTAGGGCGTCCCTGTAGGTCTCGTTTATCGAGCAGCGGTCACATGTTTTTGCGTTCAACTGAGCTCGCAAGTCGTGAATGGTGCTATTGAGGACTCTCTGCTGCTCGGTCAACTCTTTAATTTTAGCTATGGAGCCTGACCACCTCCCGTCTGCCAATCTCTCTTTCCTCAAACTGGTTAATTTTGCCTGTAAACGGTGTAACTCTTTGTCATGGAGCTCTTTCAGCATTAGCCAGGTCTTTTTGAATTCGTCAGACGACACGTCACACACACTAAACTGTAATTTCTCCCTTCCCGGAGGTTTCTTGCCACCTCCCCTGCCTCCTCTCCCCACGTTCCCTCCCTGCATCATGTCTCACCGATTTGGGATTTAGAAACGGTTGAGACGGGCCAACGGCTTGATCGCGCCTTCACCGCCACCGACAAAATGGCGGAGGGGCTGCTGTCTAGAGGTAGGCCACGACAGGAATGAGGCCTTCACCCGTTTTACAGACCTTCTGCGAAGCCGTCTAGTGGCACAGGACTGGCTCGAGGATGGACAGAAACTCCTCGTGTTTTGGTGGAAAGGGGGCACCCAGCTTTTGGTGGGAAAAGCTGGCGCGCTGGAGCCAGAAGGGCCGGTGCGCGGGCGCCACAAGATGGCGCCTCCACACAGCCCTTCGAGGAGGGCCGGAAACCCAGTGGCTTCTGGGATAGTTTGAGCTTCTCTGAGTAGGGAAGCAACCAAACGCAGGAGTAGGGGGGGCCGGAAGTGACTGCTGGGACTATTTTTTTAAATGAATCTAATTTGACGCTATTTTAGCCTTTTTATTCTTGGGGATCCGTGTTTTGTGATCATTGGATACTGTCAATACTCATGGTCTTAAAAAGTTGGAACTAAAAGCAAAATCTCTACATTCCTCCCTCCTCCACCCCCCTCCCTGTAGCCAACAGTGTCTAGTCTTCCATCCCTATCTTGAGCCCACGTGGTAGATGGGCCGGAAGTTTTGTCGTTTGCCGCCTTGGCCACAACCTATATGATTTTTACATCGAGAAGAAGAGCTTAGGGCACCGTATTATCTGAGTAGCATAAACAGGGAATGGAGAGGCGCACCCGTCTGACTCAGTGGGTAGGTAGAACTTTGCCGCTCTTGATCTCGGCGTTGCGAGTTCCCAGCCCTGCCTTGGGTGTAGGGATTACTTAAAAATAAAATCTAAAAAAAATAATAGTAAAAAATAAAAAAAGGAATGGAGAGTTAAGTGGTGGCAATCTTCTCCTTCTCCCCCTCCCCCTTCCCCTCCCCTCCTCTTTAAATCTCCCTATGTAGCTATTTGGAAGTAAAGAAAGAAGCAGGTCCGAAGAGAAGTATATGCGATAGATTATAGGGATTTTTACATCTGAAATAGTGCAATAGATATGCATGGACATATGGTTAAAAGATAAACGGGTGTATTCTTAAGAGTTTATTTGAGCAAAAATTGACTAGAATCAGGGAGCATGCAGTCTAGCAGATGAAATTCCTGGGGAACTATACAAAATGAAAGACTTTTATAGGCAGAAGGGAGCTGGAACAAGAAAGTTTATACAGGGCAAGAAAATGGGTTGGTCGTTGCAAAGTCACTTTCTTTAGGGGATGCCAGGGCTCTGTCAGGCAGATTGCCTGACTAGTGCTGACCAGGTGACTCCTAATTGACCAGGTTAAGATTCCATTCCTGGGAGACCGGAAACTGTAATTGTCTTGGTTTGGTGATGTGGGGCTTAGCATAAGCGATTTCGTTTTCAGCCTGTTGTGTTGTTTTTAACTGTGTGTGTGTGTGTGTGTGTGTGTGTGTGTGTGTGTGTATCTGCATATTACCAGGACTTCAAAGTTTATAATGCAGAGACAAAGAGGAAAAAAAAACTCTCTTCAAAGCTTTAAGTTTTCAAATTTTTTGGTTCACAGAGCCCTTTGAGTAGCAGGCAAAGGTACTTGACCCTTGAAAAATACGCACATAAAATAAGCACACCCTGTTGCATAAAATTTGAGGAAGTTCATTAAAAACCCCAGGTCTGTTTCCCTTCCTCTGTCTTCAGGGACGATATGAACATTAGTCTCAGCCGTCCAAAAGAATATTTACAAAGTAAATAAGAATAATTGTTAAAAGAATTACAGATTAAGCAATACCTTTGGAATGAACTCATACAGATACAGTGTGTGTAATGGGCAATGGGGGGGGCCGAGGATGTCGATGAAACAGCTGACTGTGAGCGCATGGTTGTCGAGGCCAGGCTATCGGTACTTTGGGTGCACTGTGCTATTTGCTCTACTTGTTTCAAGATCCACCACTTTATTTATTCCATTTTCAGATACTCTCTAACTTACTGGAATAAAGTATCTCCCCAGGAGCTCATAAACATTCTCATACTTCTAGAGTAAGTTATATTCATTTATTTTCATAAATGTTCTCCTTCTTTGGGGGCTAAAATAATAACCTTTTTTTCCCAACAGCTTATTTGCTAACAACATAGGAAATAGTCAACGATTTTGCCGGCATCAAGGCTAGCGTACAGGTTCTTCACACAGATAGGAGAAAGCATGGCGCTGGATACTTACAATATCACAGAGATTAGCTAAGACTAAACCGCCCTTTGGCCCAGCAGCAGTCTTTCTGTGAATCTGGAAAACTAGAAGTGGCATCAGCTGTCTGAAAGCATTCCTTTGGAGCAGATGCTGGCTTAAGGGAGCAGCTTCAATGACTGGAATTTGGGATTTGTACTCCTCTGTAGAGCTGAGTAATTCTACCAACGTCAGAAATGTGTGTGTGTATGTATATATGCATATATATGTGTATATATGTTTTGTCATATATATGTATATATACATATGTGTATATATTATATGTATATGTATCTGTATTATATATGATATATATACATGTATTTGTACATATATCTATATTATATATATTGTATATATATACCTATATATAATGCATTTCCATTCCAAAGCAGTTGGGGGAAAATCCAGTCTTGTTTCCTAGGTCAAGGTGGGAAGTTGCCCTAGATTGTTTGTTGAGCTGTATGTACATCCTGATTCAGTGCTAAAAGACAGATTAGAATGAAATATAAGAAATTTTTAAATAGATAGCACACAGGGGCACACCTGGCTGGCCCATTCGGGAGAGCATGCGACTCTTGATCTCAGAGTCGTGAGTTCGAGCCCCACGCTGGACGTAGAGCTTACTTTAAAAATAAATAAGTAGTGCACATAAATGATGTTTTTATGTGCATGTCTTTCAAAACAAAAAGAGGCTAATCCATGCATGTTTATTAAAGGCTTTCAAAATTTTGCAGCAGACATCAGCAAACAAAATGGCAGTTAAGGTTTTTGAAAAAACTATGCTGGGGCGCGTGGGTGGCTCAGTCGGTTAAGCGTCCGACTCTTGATTTCAGCTTGGGTCATGACCTCACAGTTTGTGAGTTCGAGCCCCATGTTGGGCTCCGGCTTCCGAGCTGTCAGCGTGGAGCCTGCTTGGGATTCTCTCTCTCTCTCCCTCTCTCTCTCTCTCTCCCTCTCCCTCCCTCCTTATCTCCCTCCCCCTCTCTCTCCCTGCCCCTCCCCTGCTCGCACGTGTGCGCTCTCTCTCTCTCGCTTTCTCTCACTCTCTCTCTCGCTCTCTCTCACTCTCTCTCTCGCTCTCTCTCTCTCAAGATAAAGAAACATGAAAAAAGAACTATACTAAAACATTTACTAATGAAAATATATGATGTTGAGGGTTTGCTTCAAAAACAAAACGGGAGGTAGGGAGAGTGGAGGGAGGGCAGGGAACACGTTCAGAGTAGAGGTTAAACAAGAATGGCCACAAGTTAATAACTGTTAGAGCTGGTGGGTGCCAGGGTACGTGAGAGTTTAGTTACGCTGTCCTCCCGACTTATGTATGTGTTTGAGGTTTTAAGTAATAGAAAGTATTTTTAATGCCATTGTAAAAATATAGCAGTTGCTCCAATTTTAAGGGCTTAAGAAGCTTCTCTTTAGGTATTAGTGGCTACACCAGAGATCTTTACTATGAAACGTTAATCAAGCACAATGTAGAATCATCATCTTCATTGAGAGGTTTTTTGTTTTTTTTTTAACTGTCGTTAGAATTGTACGTGAAGACATGGGGCTTTTTGGTGCTAACGTAGTGGTAGCAAGTAAATCTAGAAAGATGTAATATGGCCGACCCACAAGGCGTTATGTATAGATGTCTGTATACCAAAACATATTATCCTAATGAGGTTTATGTGGGCCATTCTTTGTAACACCCGAGTTTTCAGGTATTACATCGTAAAATGTAAATGTGATAATATCTTACTAACGTGCTATTTTTTTTTTCTTTCTAGAGTATGTTTGTTTCACTTTAGATATATGGGGAAAAGAAACATAGCAAGGTAATTCCCGCTGGAATGTCCACTTTTTCCCTTCTCTTCCAACAGAGGGCAGTCATGATCCTACCATGTAAAACCCAGGTGGTTCATTTTTGAGTTCACACGAAGGTACCCGTGATTGGTTTAATGTATCTCAACTCACAGTGTACATGAAACCAGTGCGAATCGATACATGTTTTTAAGTTTTCCCAAGGGCAGTGATTAGCCTGAGAGGCAGAGTTTCTGTTCTAGTCCTAGAATAGACGCTTGTCTTTTCCGAAAGAGGTGAGAACGGGCTTAGATCCAGGAGATGACAGGAAATCGTGAAGTGGGAACAGCTGTAAGGTCTGTACTTGCAGCAGCAACCTGTCAATATTGACTTCAGCTACTAAGGTAAATAGAAATCCCCAGCAGCAGTTAGGACGTGCATCCCGTCTTAGCCATTTTCTTCGTTTGGCTCCCTAAGTCTCAGTGGGATAAATACTTCGGAAAATGTTTGAGGGACCCTAAGGAAAGGATTACTTGTTCCAAGAAGATCCCCTTTAGAGGGAGCGTTAAGGAGCTCCAATAGAGTTCTTGTTTTAAAAAAATTTTAACTCCGCGGCACTTCCAAAAACTACAGAGGCAGTCTCGATGGAGTTTATTGCTGACTTTCGAGAGCCTGATCATAGGTGATTCAGGTGATGATGTCCACCGTCTTTCCTCGTAACTTGGAGCTGGCGTCGTAACGACCACCGTGAGCCGTCACCTCACTGTTTTACTGGAGGATAGTCCAACTCTGTTTCTTCCTTAGTTCCCCTGTGACCCCGCGGTAATTTTTTTTTAAACGGGATCTCACAACTGAAGGAAAACAAAAGTTGGCACGTCCATTAATAGACGCGTTTCCAGAGTAAAAATTTCCGATCCAGAGTTAACTCCAGTCCAGAAACAGAGTAGGTTGGCATTCGTTCTTGCACGCCCCACCCCAGGGACTCTCCCCGCCGTGTTTCAACTCCGAATATCCTTTCTCACTGTTTTCTCGTTCTCCTGCCCTTCCTCACCTTTTGAGAAAAGACTGAATCTTCCTGGAGTGTTGGCCACTTGTCTCTGATGTTTTCGAGAAGGAGGGAAGGAAGAACCTTTTTTTTTTTTCTAAATTCTTTAATTGTATTCTCATAGTAAAAGCTCTTTTAAATACACTTTAAGGGGCGCCCTGCTGGCTCAGTCAGTAGAGCACGTGACTCTTGATCTCAGGATTGTGAGCTCGAGCCCCACACTGAGTGTAGCGATCACTTAAAAATAAAATCTTTAAAAAATAAAAAAAAAGAAACACACATTAAAACCCCGTAACAGTTTTCAGTGATGCCTCCTTTAAGCCAAGTAATAGTTGATAGAATATTGAACGTAGCACACTGTTGTGCGGAAACCTGATCATTTATTAGTTAGTTTTTTTTTACTCTAACAATGAGGTCTATTCTTAGAGTACTCCATTTTCTAACTTTAATATGTATTTTAGGGTGCATGATGCCTGGCTTTCAAAGCACCTGGGGATAGACCGAAAATCGCAAACCATGCCGGCTCTTCGGAACAGGTCAGGAGTAATGCAGGCCCGCCTTCAGCATCTCAGTAGCCTGGAAAGTTCTTTTACACTCAACCACGGTAAGTGAAAACGTGGGTAGATACCCATTTGCAGCGTACACGTAATACTCTCTGACCTTAAAGCGATTCCAGCTTAAATGACCAGTGCGACTGGAAGTGACTTTCCACTCATGGGTATATTTGCATCCCTCTGTGTTTATATACAGTCCTTGCCCTTTATATACAATCCTTGTCCTCACAGTGGATAGCTAACAAAATACGCATGGGTTTTCCAGCCTGCATTCCTACCGTTAAACTTCAAGGCAAATAGTGGCATCTTTTTTTTAAAGGACTTTGTTTTTTTTTTAAGTTTATTCGTTTTGAAAGAGAGAGAGAGCATGAGCCGGGGAGGGGCAGAGAGAGAGAGAGAGGAAGAGAGAAGGAGAATCCCAGGCAGGCTCTGCACCGTCAGCGTGGAAAACGACATCTGAATGTAATAGTATATGTGACGTCTGTTTAGTGTAGATCGTGTCTGTTCGTTCAGTGATTTTTAACAGATTACACTTACACAGCTGACTGCAGAAATCCAACAACCGTAAATACTATTTCGACAAAGGTATATTTCACACACGTTGGAATATTGACGACGAGAAGCCAACCAGGAGAGACCTGTTGCCCAGCTGGGGGCCTCTGAAGGGCCAATATTAATAAAAAGTCAAAGAGAAAACTTTCATTTCCAGACGGTCCTCTGGAGGTCGCAGAAAAGGAAGCCAGCGACACTGGCTTCGTAACAAGGACCAATAATAAAAACAAATGTCCCGAGCTGCTGGAGCCTCGGCTAATAATAGACTCGAGGCCTTTAAAAAAAAAAAAAAATGCAAGTTTCACAGCTTTCAGCTTTGCTCCCGTCGCTTGTAAAAATATAATGGACCTACTTCCCTCGGTTGGCCCAGATGCTTTGTTTTCTCCTTCCGGTTTAGGAGCCAGCTTCCTATCGTGGGCATGATTGAAAACCTCTGGCTGCGGGGACCGCGCCGCACGCCATGTAGCTGACTTTCCATTTCCCGTTTTTGCGGGATCGTGTTTGATTAGGGAATAAATACGGCGAAACTCGTTCGGGCCGCAGGCATCTCGAGTGGCTTTTTTTCTCGATCGTCTCTCTCTGAGTCTGCGGGGGCGGGGTGGTTGCGGAATCATTCACGACCGTCCTGTGAACCTCTGCGGCGGGCAGTTTTAATTTGCTTGTTTTTAATCTTAGGTTCGGCGACAACCGAAGCGGACATTTTCCATCAGGCGCTTCTCGAAGGCAATACCGCCACTGAAGTGTCCCTGACTGTCCTAGATACCATCTCGTTTTTCACCCAGTGCTTCAAGGTAACAATGAAAAGTTAGAATTCGGTTGGTGTCATTGCAAAGGAAACCACACACGCCAGGTGATTAGTCAGAGGAAGCCGAGGGTAGTGGAAAAAAAGCCCCGAAGGAACAGTCTGGAAACTCACGTGACAGACGTCGTTCGGCTGCTGTGTGACCTTGGGAATTCATGGAGACTCCCTGCCCCCCCCCCCATAAAGGGAGGGGTTTGGGCTAAATTGCCCTTACGCTTCCTTCTGCCTCTTAAATTCTGCCGTTTGATTTTTGTGCGTTTAAAAACCGTTTGCGGTCACTCCGTTATGAAGAGTATATCCAGTCACTTTTAGGGCGACTTAGGATCGAGTCGGTTTGCCCGGATCCCCATTGCGATAAGCTGCTCTGCCGGGGCTAGGTGGTGGCCAGGCGGGCCGGCTGGCTTCCCGAGCCAGGCGCCTGGTGCTTTTCCCCAGATGGCCGCCTCTCAGCGGGATTTTAAAAAAGGAGCAGGTAAAAAGCAGCGATCTTGCAGGGTTGTAGAGGGCGTAAAATGAGATCATGACTAGCAGCCGGCTTCGGAGAGTATAAAGTATCTACCTGTAACATAATGTAATATTAGCGGGAGAACTCAAAATGGAGAAGCCTCGCCTGCTTTCCCCTGAGTTACACGCACCGGACCGGTTCTTTTCTTCCCTCTTCTCTGTGTAATTCGGTTCATCGCTTCAGCCCTCCGGATTTCCTGTGGACAGCCCGGCCTGGGCCTGAATTCTGATCCTTGGAAATGGAATTAGGTACTAGTAAGAGACCGGCTCCAGCGCGTCTTTACCCGGGATTAAGCCTGTTCTGATTAAAATGCAGCCCAAATTCAGATGCTTATTACTTGACAGACGTGTCTTGGTAGAGGTCAGACACCATCTTAAGCGCTTTACAGATATTAACTCGCTGTTTTAGTGGGAGGCTGGGGGTGGGAAAGGGGAGCGATTGCAAATGGGAGCCGGGGCTCTTTCTGAGGTGACGAGAACCCCCTGAAATTGGATGGTGATGGTCGAACACCTCTGTAAATTTCCTAAAAATAATTAAGTCATATATGTAAAATAGGTAAGTTTTAGGGGACGTAAACTATAACTCAGTAAGCTTAAAAATACAAATACAAACTCGCTTTTAATCCTCAGAGTAGCTCGATGATATAGATACTGTTATTCCCTCTTAAAATGAGGAAACGGAGGCTCACAGGGAGGGTCCTGTCTCCTTGCTGGTCAGTGGCCGAATCAGGATTCGGATCCAGGCCGGGCTTCACAAGAGCCCGTGTTTCTCACCACCACGCCCTGCGTGGAAGTAGCGGACTAAGGAAAGAACCAGAAAAGTCTTAAACCGTTCAGGGATTCTGGCCGTCGGTGTTACCGTCAGTTAGCTCTGTCACAGTTTTGTGTGTTGTTTTGGTTTTTTTCGTCGTCGTTACCTTGGGTCAAATCGTAACCCCCTAATTAGTTTCTTCAGGGATGGGAGGCCTACAGAAGTTAGTCAATGCTTAAAAAAAACAGAGGGGGAGTGGTGGTTCCCAAACCAGTAGCTACTTCTCTATAATTTGTTGTTTCTTTTATGTCTTTCTTTGCGAGGAATAAACATTTTATGTAGTCTGTTCGATTGCGGTACTTCTTATTGTCTCTCTTCCTGAGGGATTAAATTTGTCACCGGTGGCTAAATACATCTTATGCTAAACATACTTTTTTTAAAAAATTTTTCTTTAACATCTATTTTTGAGAGAGAGGGAGAGCACGAGCAGGGAGGGGCAGAGAGAGAGAGGGAGACAGAATCCAAAGCAGGCTGTAGGCTCTGAGCTGTCAGCACAGAGCCCCATGAGGGGCTCGAACCCATGAACCGTGAGATCATGACCTGAGCCGAAGTCGGACGCTTCACCGACTGAGCCACCCAGGTGCCCCTAAACATACTTTTAAAAGTAAATTAGGTAATAGACTTTTAAAATAGAAGTGATATTTTCCTTAATTCTCACATTATGTAGTCTTCCTCGAAGAAGAATGCCTTGTGTCCATTTTTAATTCACTGATTTCTTGAGAAGCAGTGTGGTTAATACTGTGTGCTGTCAATAGGTTAATAGGGGCGCCTGGCCGGTTCATTCTGTGGGGCACCAACTCTTGATCTCAGGGTTCTGGGTTCCAGCCCCACGCTGGGTGTAGAGATGACTTAAAAAGAATAAAATCTCTGAAAAAAAATATGAATAGGTTCACAGAAAAAATTCTTCCCATACTAGTTCTGTATTTGCGGTGTTACTTCAGAAAAATAATTTCCGAAACTTTGGAGCCACGGTTTGCTAAACGGGTGTCGCTAAAGTCGGCGCTCTCATTGGGGGAGGGGCAGCAGAAGCTCTTTCTGCAAAACGTGTGTTTGTTGTTGTTTCGCAGAGTCAGCTTTTGAACAATGATGGCCACAACCCGTTAATGAAAAAAGTGTTTGACATCCATCTGGCTTTTCTTAAAAACGGCCAGTCTGAAGTGTCACTGAAACACGTTTTTGCCTCGCTGCGAGCTTTTATCAGTAAGGTAAGGAGAAAAGTTTACAGCTGCTGGTGGGCCGTGGCCACGGCCTAAAGGAAAAGGGGGCAAAGACGATCCTTGTAATGACATGTACAAGCCTCAGAGAATGAAGCCACGAAGTACTGCCTTCGTACGTACGTACGGGTACGGAATAGCAAGATACATGGAGGACCCAACCGAGAACCCCTTAAAATCTGAACACGGTTTTTTTTTTTTTATTTTCAATTTAAATTTTAATTAATTAAAAAAATTTTTTTAATGTGTATTTATTTTTGAGAGAGAGACAGAGCGCCAGCAGGGAAGGGGCAGAGAGAGAGGGAGACACAGCTTCCGAAGCAGGCTCTAGGCTCGGAGCTGTCAGCACCGAGCCTGACACGGGGCCAGAACCCACAAACTGTAAGATCCTGACCTGAGCCAAAGCCGGACACTCAACCGACTGAGCCACCCAGGCGCCCCCCATGCTTTTTGCATTTTATTTCACCTTGTCATTCCTTTCCTTTTTCAGCGGGCTCCTTTGGAAAGGATCATTTGCAAATTACCAACGTTGCCAGTGTTCCTTCTAGTTCGCTTCTTTTGAAAGTATTCTCGAGACGCCGAGGCTATAGAAGTTACCATGGCACTCGTGTATAAGCCCGTGGAAAGCAGAGACCAAGTTGCCTAGCCCCGGGGTCTTGGAGGGTACCCCGCAAATGGGAGGCACTCGGTGCGCGTTCAGATGAGTGAATTCCGCCTGTCAGTGCTAATTGTATCCGCGGGCTCTACATTTTCAGGCCGCTTCCCTCCTCTTAACAGAAACCTCAGACCAGGCTTTTAGGAACAAATACGACTGAAAGAGATAGCGAACGTTGATTTCCGGGCTGTTCTTGATAGCTTTTAAACATTATAAAAACCATCGTAAACCAGGATGGAGTTAAAATTATAGAAAGCCGCAGTCTAGGCCTCCGCTCTGGTATGTATAACTCCAGCCAGACCAAGAGATTCAATTAATTGATTAGTGTAGCGGAACGGCCAAGCACGGAAAGCTTCTTTTTGTCATCCTTCTTCGTATGGCAACTTACTGCATTTAGTTGATAGAGAACTTAGGCGGATTTGAAGGTTGGTTTTTAGTTGCCACTGCTTAATATAATTTTTGAATAAAGAAGGATACGGAGAACAGTTCGACAGAAGCACGTTATAAGCAACTAAGGGGAAGAGATTCAGAAAGAATTCATGGACCAAGCCGTTACCGGGTAGGTACTTCCTGGCGTCGGACGCTTTGTCAGGGATACAGACTAAGGGCTTATCGTCCAGTAGAAGGAAACACACGCACACGCGCACGCACACTCACAACTACCATTAGAATAAAAGAAGTCTTTATAGGGAACCGAGGGCAGGCTGGAGGAGCGGAAATGTTCTACTTTGGCCAAAGTTTCCCCGAAGCAGGAGCGATAGAACTAAGTATGGACTGAGCAAGAGGGGAGACGGAAGAGGCAAATGGGGACCAGATCATTACATCCTCATCCTAGGAATCAGACATCCTCTTTTGGGCATCAGGAAGCGTGGAACCAACACAACTACATGGGTGTTAGCAGATTGGTGCCAGCGGGGCGAACCTCTCTCCAGAGTAGTGTGGAAGGTGGGAGGGAGACTTACTACAATAAGGCCGTGACAGTGGAGATGGAGGGTCAAAGGCAGACATAAGGCACGGGAAGGAAACTGAATTGATAGGATTCGGTCATCAGCTCACCGACTGGATGGTGGAGTAGGGTGGGTGATGTGAGCTATAGAGGAAAAACCAACATTCGGGGTCAGAGCTGATGAGTTCTGTTTCGTGGATCTGTTAAATTTAAGATGCCTTTAGGCCATCCAGTTAGAGCTGTTGGGACTGGCAGTTGGATATATGGATCTTTGCTCTGGAGAGTGATCTGGGTTAGAGAGCTAGACTTGGAGTCATCCGTATATCCATCCTTCCTTCCTTCCTTCCTTCCTTCTTCCATCCATCCATCCATCCATCCTGGATTTACCGAACACCTTCTCTCTGTCTGGCCCTGTACTAGGTACTAGAGATGCAGTGGTGGAGATACAAAAGAAACATAGTCTCTGCCCTCATGAAGCTTTTAGTCTAGTGAAATAAACAAGTAAACTAGCAATTATAAGGTCTAGGAAGGCACCAGAGGTGCTAAGATAGAGAGTAAGGATTTGTGGGAGATCCCTTACTTTAGGTAGGCTCGTCCGTTTTGAAATGAGACCTGAAATAGGAAAAGGGGCCAGCTGTTTGAAAAGCTCAAGGGAGAACACTCTAGGGAGAAGGACATGCATATGCAAAGGCCCAGAAATTCTGGGAACTGAAAGGCCCAGTTTCGCTGGAACCTAGTGAACTAGGGAGATCGGCATATGAGTGGTAATTGAAGCCAGGGGAGAGGCTTAATTTCCCCTGGAGAACATGCAGAGGAAGAACCCCCCCCCACACACAAAGGTCAGGAGCAGTACATTGCAGCAAAACAACATGGAAGGGGCTGGAAAAGAACTCTGTGGAGATGAGAGGGGAACAGTCACAGAAGGAGGGAGAAAGGCAAAAAAGAAGGCTATCCCGGAAGCCAAAGGAGAAAAAAGCTTCAATGTTATGATGAGGTACGGAGTAATCCGATAAGATAAGGAGGGAAGGAAACCCATCGGGACTGGCAGTTAGGAGGTCGTTGACGATTTGGGCCATTACCCACTCAGAGAAGTGTGATGGAGGCAGCAACTGATGCCAGTGGATTAACTAGACTACTCCCATGCCCTCACTTACACCCTTATTTTCTTACTAGAGTGTCTTGCCCAGCAATATTTGGCCTAATCTGGTGAAACTGTTGTTGAGATTTCCCAGTTGCCAATCAGAGAACGTTCATTAAACATTCATTGTGTGCCTAGCATTGTACTCGGTGTTAAGGTGATTAAAACGAAATCGATTCTCGGGGCGCCTGGGTGGCTCAGTCGGTGAAGCATCCGACTTCGGCTCAGGTTGTGATCTCACAGCTGGTGGATTTGAGCCCCGTGTCTAGAGCCTGCTTCGGATTCTGTGTCTCCCTCTCTCTCTCTGCACCTCCCCTGCTCACACACACTCTCTCTCCCTCAAAAATAAATAAACATTAAAAAAGGAAGAAATAGCTTCTTGGGGCACCTGCTTGGCTTGGTCGGTTAGAGCATGTGACTCTTGGGTCATGAGTTTGAGCACCACCTTGGGCATAGCGATTACTTTAAAAAAAAAATAGGTTCCTATAACATGGGTTTAAACTCAAGATTCCCAAGGAATAATTTTGAAAGGGTGGCCCTCCAGCTTCACACTCCCTGAAAAAATCCATCATGCGCCCTCGAAGCAACTTGCTGCTTGTGTAGACGTGTACGTGTGGGAGATCGCAACAAGCCTGTTATATGAATGGTTTATCTTCCACAAAGCAGACTGAATACATTTTCTGAGTAATAGCCACTTGGCTGTTTTAAAGATTGAGCATAACCTCTGTACTCTCTTTCTAATGCCAAAATGTATCTTACTCAACACTATTTATGAGTAGAAGACCCACGGGCGTCTGTTCGTGGGTGTACACTTTGCCTATACCCCCGTTTGTTAAAACATCAACTTTACTTGCTGAATGGATTGCCGCGATAATTTTCTCGGCCTTGGGCAGTTCATAATATAAGGAACTGGTTAAATACAAAGCGAAAGAGTAAACAGTGCAGACCGTCCTTCCCATTTTCAAAGCCCCAACTGAGACCAATCAGTCATTCATCATTTCGGCCATTCATTAATTGAATACATATCATCAAGAACCTACTTATCGGGGCACCTAGGTGACTCAGTTGGTTAAGCGTCCGACTCCTGATTTCAGCTCAGGTCGCGATCCCAGGGTGATGGTCGTGTCGGGCTCTGCGCTCGGCATAGAGCCGTTTTGGAATTCTCTCCCTCTTCCTCGCTCTGCCCATCTCCCGTGCTCACACACGCTCTCTCGCTCTCTCTCTATTAAAAAACAAAGAAATAACCCCAAAACCAAAACCGAACAAAAGAACCTACTTAGTATCTCCTCTGGATCATCGTGAGCCCTTCTCAGATCCGTAGCATTCATGGTCCGTACCGCCTGTTTTTGTCGTGACCTGTACGCTGACTCGAGTGGCTCTGTTATTAACGCGTGCCGGTCTCCGGTTCTCGGGAGCAGAGCCCTCCCTCGCCTTCTGTTGGTCTTGTAGCCTCAAAGCACCCAGTACAGTTTTGAGTGAGGAGACAGAAGGCGTTGGGTGGGTGAGTGGTTTCTGCGAGTGTGTTTTCAGGTGCCTTCTTCCGTTTTCCTGTTCTTCAGTTTCCCTCGGCCTTTTTCAAGGGAAGGGTGAACATGTGTGCCGCCTTTTGCTACGAAGTTCTGAAGTGCTGCACCTCGAAGATCAGCTCGACCAGGAACGAGGCGTCCGCGCTCCTGTATCTTCTGATGAGAAACAACTTCGAGTACACCAAGAGGAAAACCTTTCTGAGGACGCATCTGCAGGTCAGCGACCATCAAAGCCCCTGTTCTTTCTTCTGTTCCGTCTTGATCGAAGACCCAAGTGCCCAAAAGTGAAATATCTCAGTCGTTTTCTGTTGACTCTGCGTTGACGTGATAGTTCGGACATAACTGGGTGAAGTAGGATATGTTAAATTGCACCTGTATCTTTTTACTTTTAAGTGTGGCTGCTGGACGCTTTCAAGTTACATGCGCGGCTCACGTATTTCTGTCGGACAGCGCTGTGCTGGAGTGTAGACGTTATGAGCACGGACTCTAGTTCGGATTCCCAGATTCCCACTCAACTGTGTGACTTCGGACAACTTCCTTAGTCTCTCAGTGCCTCAGTTTCTTCATAGGTACAATAGTGGTAAATGCCTGTACCTACCTCATAGGGTTTCGAGAGGATTAAATGAGATGATGAAATACCAAACCGAATATTTGTTAGAGAACAGAGCCGGTGAGATCCCGTGTATTACCGTAACCGGTCATTTAGTTTTTCACATGCTGGCGTGCCCAGTTCATAAAGAATGAGAGAAGGCTCAAGGTTTAATGGAAAGCATGGGCTTTGGAATCGGACCTACCTTGGGGTAAATCCTAGTTCAGCTACTTGCTCACCGTGTGACCCCAGGCAAGTTACTCAGTCCGCCTGGGACCGTTTGCCTCATCTGTAAAATGAGGCAGGTGTAGCTCTCACTTGTAGTTCCCGTGAGGTGTGTGCAGTGCCGGGAGCCACGCCTAGCGTGTACGCAATAGACACTTAGGACGCGGTAGTTGTTCGTAAACACCTACATTTCTGGGGCGCCTGGGGGGTTCAGTCGGTGAAATGTCTGACTTTGGCTCAGGTCATGATCTCACAGTTCGTGAGTGTAAGCCCCACGTCGGGCTCTGTGCTGTGGGCACAGAACTCGCTTCGGATTCTCTGTCCCCTTTTTCTGCCCCTCCCACCTCACGCACACTTCTGTGCTCCCGCTCCGTGCGCTCTCTCTCTCTTTCTCTCGAAAATAAACAAACATTAAAAAAATTATTTTAAGGCGCCTGGGTGGCTCAGTCAGTTGGGCATCCGACTTCGAGCCAGGTCACGATCTCCTGGTTCATGGGTTCGAGCCCTGCATCAGGCTGTGTGCTGACAGCTCAGAGCCTGGAGCCTGCTTCAGATTCTGTCTCTCCCCCTCTCTCTGCCCCCTCCCCGTTTGTGCTTGCTCTCTTGCTCTCTCTCTCTCTCTCTCTCTCTGTTTTTCTCTCTCAAGAATAAATATACATTAAAATTAAAAATTTTTTTTAATCTACATTTTTTTTTTTTTTGCTTATTCGATGAAACAGCTCTGAACTAAACCACAGTTGGCACTTCTTAGACACAGTAGGCATCTTTGTGCCACGGGCAATCCTTGGCCGTATTTCTGTCTTCACTACCATGGTCGGACCCATCGGAGTTGTTTATTGGAGAGTGGGCTATAAGTGGGGAAACCAGCATAAGCAGTTTTCTAGAAATGTCCGCAGCAATGGGACAATCTGACAGAGATCTGTGCTTCCTATAAATGCTCCTATTTTTACAGGAGTACCACGTAGGTACTCTTGGATACGAGGGCCAGCATTACAGGTTAGGGCTTCGACTCTGCTCTTATGAGGTGTCACTTAAATACCACCTTCCCCAAACCCTTTCTGCAATAAACATGCCGCTCATGCCGGAAATGCCCTGCTAAGGTCCATTCTTCTGGCTCAGAGCGCCTGTTCTCGCAAGTCATCTATTGAAATATAAACGAGTAAATGGGAAGAGCTAAAACCATTTCTGGCACATAGTAAGTGCTCAGTTAAGAGTTAACAGGATGTTTACCATTTCTTCAGTTCTCACGAGAGCGCTCTCAAACAGGTGTTGTCATCACCCCCATGTTACAAATGGGAAAAGCGAGGCACAGAAGGGTTCCGTAACTTCCCCACAGCCACACGGTGAATAATCACGGAAGTCAAACTTTGAACCGAAGGCACTTTGACCCCACAGCTCGTACTCGTTGCTCCTACAAAGGCCCTGCTTCCCGGGAGCGGCCGTCAGCACCTTAGTGTCAATCATTTAGGTACTCATCCTAGGGAGCCTGACAGATTCAAATCCCCATCAAAGGCCCTTCCGTCTGCCGCGGTCTGAACTAGACAGACCCGTGTCAGAAGCCAAGGAGGGAGCGGAGGTCCTGGAGTCGGGAGTGTGACGCACTGAAAAAGACCGGCGAAAGGCGGTCAGAAACCATCAAAGACAAATGTCATTTACTCCCGGCTTGGCCAGAGCCACTCCCTAGCAAAGCATATTCAGAGTGGGGGCCTGAGCACCATTGTTACCAGTTCACGACTTTGAAAACCATTTGTGATCAGCTGTACCATGACTTTGGAACGGCTGTTGACCTCTAAACCAAGAAACGTCCCAATAACATTTGCAGCTGGGACCTTTGCAGTCGCTCTTGCTCTAGAAGAATTTAAACCCCTCACATATGAAGAAACTAGATTATGACGGAACTGTGAGGCATTTTTTAAAAATTTTCAAGTGTATTTATTTATTTTGAGAGAGTGTGCGAGCAGGGGAGGGGCAGAGAGAGAGAGAGAGAGGGAGAGAGAGGATCCCAAGCAGGCTCTGCACTGTCAGCACAGAGCCCAGTGCAGGGCTCGATCTTACGAACCTTGAGAACATGACCTGAGCTAACATCAAGAGTCCGATGCTTAAGCGAATGAGCCACCCAGGCGCCCCCGTGAGGCATTTTTGAAAGAAGCATTTCAGGGGCACCGGGGTGGCTCAGTCCGTCAGCATCCGACTTCGACTCAGGTCATAATCTCGAGGCTCCAACCCCGCATCGAGCTCTCTGCTGTCAGCACGGAGCCCACTTCTGGTCCTCTGTCTCCCTCTCTCTCTGGTCCTTCCCTGCTCACGCCCGCTCGCTCGCTCGCTCGCTCTCAAAAATAAACATTTATAGTGTTTTCAAACAAAATAAAAGCATTTCGTACGGGCGCTGCTGGGCTCATACAATGATGAAAATAAGCGGCTGTTTGTTCAAAAGACCTTCAAAAACCAACGTGTGCTTCCTCCCACAGATCATCATTGCCGTGAGCCAGCTGATAGCCGACGTGGCACTGAGCGGCGGGTCGCGGTTTCAGGAGTCCTTATTCATTATCAATAATTTTGCAAACAGCGACAGACCTATGAAGGTATGTGCTCCCTTCAGACCATAAGCCAGAACCCCGTTCGCTGCCGGAGAAGTTTACGCGCCTCTGGTTGAACTCTCCTTGGATTCCCAGCTCTTGATGGCACAGGGTGTATGTAGGGTGTGAGTTTCATGAGTCGAGACTCCGTTTGGTGCAGCAGCCAGAACACACTCTGTCATCTAGAACCACCTGTCTCTAGCACCCAGAACACTGCGTGGTACATAGCAGATTGTCAGTGTTAGTTAACCGGATGGACGAATGACTGTATTCTGTGTACACAGTCGGGAGAGCTGGTAGCACTGGAATTTTGCCCCCAGCTCGATTTCTACACTCGCTCAGAAAAACCACAGATTCTCTTTTGACTGCCATGTGGATACCAATACCATTTATGGTGCTGGTTATTGAAGCCCTGAGTTTGAACTTCCACAGAGTCCCACTTAGAGTAGCCAGCCGCTCCCGGCTCCGTTGCCCACAGAGGAGGAATAGCACAGAAGGGATTCGTTACTTGACGGTCTCCCGAGTTTCAAGAATTATCTCTCTGAACCAATCGTGGCTTGCCGTAGATCTGTATTTGGCAGACCCAAGGCCGAGGCTGTCATCCTTCACCACCAGCTGGCTGAGGCCAAGCCCGAGACCCTGACCACCGTTCCTGTTTCTTACCCACATACTTAGAACCCATAACATTGTAAAAATTCGTTTGTCTTGTGGCATGAAAACAGGGTGTGACCTTCAGCGATGCGTGCGTACAAGAGAAGAAGAATCTTTTGCCAATCGGAGACTTTTCCTCTCCGGGGGGTCACCCCCATTCTTGGGAAAGGTCACCCTCCAGGATGATTTGACAATATTGTGTAAAAACTATAAGAAGAAGAAGAAAGAAAAAAAAAAGCTCCTAGTCCCAGCATACTCGAGGTTCGGGACATGTAGAATTTATGTACCAAAAAATAATTCCCATAGGAACGTTGCTTAGACTGAAAAACAAAACAAAAAACCCCCAAAACAACAAAAACAACACTGAGTAGTGCCAGCCCTTCTCAGGCTGGGAAAGTTTGCTCTTCAGCCAGTTCTACTGGTTCCCCGGGAGCTCCAGCTAATCCCAGGGGCACAGAAACATTCTGTGTCATTTAGAATCTTCTACTCGGAGAGTTTATTTGACCACTTGTGACCATTCTTCTTTGTTACGTAAAAGTTGGCTCAGCATCGCTTTCAAAGTAAATGAGATCCGTATTGGCCGACCTCGAGAAGAAATTTTGTTTCATGACTCATTTCTGAAATGACCTCGCTTTATTCTGGCAGGGCTGTCATTACCCATAAAGCCTCTTACCACAAGTTATGCCTTCACCCCAGTAAATGGGATCACTACTGGGGTCTCAGCAGGAACTTGATTATATAGAAGTACTAATTTGGACGGGAGCAAGAAGGCACTTGGAAGAAGCATTTCCTCCACAGTTGGCTATATTCGCCTCGAACAGCTCCCCAACCCCTGTACTTTTCCCTTCCCGGTCTTCTCTGAATCCTCCAGATAGCCGTGATCACTCCATTGGGGTTAAGAGGAAGCGAGAATACTTTCTTAATAGCGGCCAGGATAAAAAGGAAGCTGTAACTTAGTGGGTTTGGAGGACAAAACAACACATCGAGAGAGGCTATATTAACTCTTTAGGGTTCTGTGATTCACAGCCTTTTAGTTGTATAAGTGGAAATTGTTACGGTTTTGGTATAAGGTTTTGACCTTAGTGTATGTGGCAGTTGGTGGATGAGGTAGGTCTGTCTGGATGGAAGAGAGGCTAAGGTCACTAGCTCCGGAACCAGAATGGGTATAAATCCTGTCTCTACCACTTAACCAACTCTGATGCTTTGGCCAAGCTGTTTAACTGCCATGTGCCTCCATTTTCCTTTATCAAATGAATCAGAATGGTACTTATTTCATAGGGTTGCTACAAAAATTAAAACACGTAAGGCACACCTAGACCATTGCCTGGTACATAGTAAGCTGTCAGTTTTTAGTTACCGTTGTAACTCAAGTCACACGAGAATGGCAAATAATTCTCTTGGCTGCCGAGTTTACCGTGGACGGGGTGGAAGGCCGGAGTTCAGAGCCAAGGAGTCTGGCTCCAGAATCCATGCTTTTATGTATTGGGAATATACTGCCGTCAAGTTTAGAGCTTTCGAAGCCTGAGCTAATGGGACCCTGTAAAAAGAATTAATTTGAACTTCTTTAGGGGTGCCTGGGTGGCTCAGTCAGTTAAGCATCCGACTCTTGATCTCGGCTCAGGTCATGACCTCACAGTTTGTGAGATTGAGCCCTGTGTCGGGCTCTGCGCTGACAGCAGAGCCTGCTTGGGATTCTCTCTCTCTCTCTCTCTCTCTCTCTCTCTCTCTCTGCTCATCCCCTACTCACGCTCTCTCCCGTGCACACTCTCTCAAAGTAAATAAATAAGCATTAAAAAATAAAGCTCTTTATTTTTGTTTATTTATTTAAATTTAGACAGAGTATGAGCAGGGGAGGGGCAGAGGGAGAGAGAGAGTGAAAGAGAGAGAGAGAGAGAGAGAGAGACTCTTAAGCAGGCTCCATGCTCAGTGCAGAGCCCGACACGGGGCTCAATCCCACAGCCCTGGGATCTTAACCAGAGCCAAAATCAAGAGTCGGATGCTCCACCGCCGGAGCCACCCAGGCGCCCCGTAAAAAGAAAAAAAAAAAAAGCTCTTTAGACATAGGATGTACCAAGAACTGTAACAAGGAATAGAAGTCCTGCGGTTCCCAGGCTTAGAGTCCACGGGTAATATTGATAAACATGTCTTTTTTTTTTGTTTGTTTTGAAATTAGGCCACTGCTTTTCCCACAGAAGTCAAAGACTTGACCAAGAGAATCCGTACCGTCCTAATGGCCACGGCTCAGATGAAGGAGCACGAGAAAGACCCTGAAATGCTCATCGATCTCCAGTACAGCCTAGCCAAGTCCTACGCGAGCACCCCCGAGCTCAGGAAAACCTGGCTTGACAGCATGGCCAAAATCCATATAAAAAACGGGGATTTTTCAGAGGTGACTACCTCAGACGTTGTTCTCAACCCCACCCTGTGGAAGGTTCTGGAACGCATCCTGACCGCTCTTTCTTTGTCATCCTCTTTCAGGCAGCGATGTGTTACGTGCACGTGGCAGCTTTGGTTGCCGAGTTTCTTCATCGAAAAAGTAAGAGATTTCTGTTCCTAGAGGCGGGGAGCATTTCAGTTAGCCCCATCGTTTTCCAATTTGTAGCTCGAATGTGGTGTGATTGAGCTCTGAAAAAATGCGTTCACCTTTCACCTCATTCGGTGTTCAGACAGAAGTTGTTTTCAAAGAAAATTGGATTATTCATTTCGCCTTCTGCTTTCATTGAGAGTACAAGAATAAGTTAACTAGCACAGGGCCAGGCCCGACGCCCAGTGTTTATTTTCCAAGACTGTCTCCCTGGAAGACTGCCACAAATTAAATTCTTCCCAGGGCTCATGAGAAGCTCTGGTTAGTACAGATCGTTTTCCCCTCATCGGCCTCAGCTTCACGAAAAGCCGCACGCAGGTTACATCTCTATAGCCACTTTAGCGCAAAGATACTTTCGTATTAAAAGGGAGGCAGGGGGCGCCTGGGTGGCTCAGTCGGTTGAGCGTCTGACTCTTGTTTTTGCCTCAAGTCGTGATCTCACGGTTCGTGAGTTCGAGCCCCGTGTCTGGCTCCACGCTGCCCGTGCGGAGCCCGCTTGGGATTCTCTCTCCCCCTCTCTCTGCCCCTCTCCTGCTCTCACGTGCTCTCTCTCTCTCAAAATAAATAAACCTAACAAATAAAAGGGAGTCGGCACATCAGCAAGATGGCCAAGTAAGATGCCCCGAGTTTCTATATCCCTCCTTGACAATTTGGCCTCCGTCCATGGACGGGAGTGCCTCCGTGGGAGCTGTGGGAGCCAGCACCGTACACCCCGGGACCCGGGAGGAGTCTCCCCCCACCCGTGCCTCAGGGAATAGGCAGACAGACCTTGGTCATGGATGCAGACCCTGTAGTGGCTCATGAACTGGCCCTAGCCCTTCTCAGCTGGGGTCCGAGAGCCCCTGGGGAGCCCCGTCTCAGATAATCATCCGCAGACCAGAGGACCTTGGTGGACATCCAGGAGGCCCGTTGAGAAGTTCCAGCATACCGTCGGGGCAAAACAAATATAAGTTCAGATGCGTTATAGCGGGTGAAAGGAACGGTTTGACTTGACTTATGTCACCCCGTCCCCAAGGTGGCACAGCTCCATGCCGAGAGAGACCTCCTCCCCTGTGATTTCTTCTGTAGGGAACAAGCGGGAGCCTGCGAGTGGGGCACCTGGCACCCGCAAGGGTACGAGACCTGCCATACGGGCACTTTTCTCTTTCCCCCCATCTGGGGGCCTGGCTCAGGAGCTGCACGGCTAGGGGCAGGAAGAGGTGAGAGTAGATCAGACTCTTTGAGGGCCTTAAAGAGGCGTGGATTCCTCTAACCGCATTGTGGGCTCCGTCTAGAAGCCCGCCATCAAGGCGCTAGGGACCGACCCTCAGCTCATGGCTTCCCCCTCCCCCACCCTGCCCACAGGCACCTTCTGCGCTCTGCGCATCTGAACCCGAGCTCCTTTATCCTATAGCCGGCTCCCTGTGTGTGCTCCTGACGGGCAATGAGGGCCAGCTTTGGCAGATGACTGGAAGGCCACCCGGAATCTGTGGGCCGCGACGGGGAGTAGGCGCACAAGCTCCAGAAATCCGCCACAAGACGGGCACCCGGGCGGCTCAGTCAGTTAAGTGTGGGAGTTCGGCTCAGGTCATGATCTCACGGTCTGCAAGTTCGAGCCCCGCATCGGGGTATTTCTGTCCCGAGGTCAGCAAATATGGTTGCAGGTGACTGCTACTTCAGAGACAAAGACAGCCATGCAAAAGACTCAGAGAACAGGAAAAATGAAGCAGACACGGCACCACCAAAGGCTCACGATAATCTTCCAGAAACCCATGCCAAAGTCCTGGAGAGCTACAACTGACCTCACGAAGAATTCAAAATAGCTGTTTGAAGGAAGCTTGATGAGCTATGATAAAACAGAGAATTCAGTGAAACCAGGAGAACGGTACAAGAACAAAATAAGTTAAATACAGACAGGAAATTAAGAAAATAAAAAGACTCTGCAATTGAAGAATACGATGGAGGAAGTGAAAAATGCAACAGAGAGCGTTGCCAGCATTGCCGCCAGAGTGGATCAAGCAGAAGAAGTGATCTGTGAATGAGAAGCCAGGACCTTTGAATTTATCTCATCTGAGGAGAACAGAGACAAAAGAATGAAAAAGAGTGAAGCCGCCTCCGGGCGTGATCTCTGGGATAGCATCTTGGAGTCCCAGACGGAGAAGGGAGGGAGAAAGAGACAGAAAACTTTTATTTCGAGAAATAATGCCTGAGAATGTCCCCCATCGGGGGAGGGATTTGGACATCCGCCGTCATGAAGCTCACAGATCCCCAAAACACTCAACATAAGGAGAGCTTCTCTGAGATGTATTATGATAAAACTAGCAAAAGACAAAGAACCCCAAGGCGGCAATAGGAAAGAAGTTCGTAACTGACAAGGGAACCCCCATAAGGCCGTGGGTGGATTCCTCGGCAGAGCCTCGCAGGCAAGGAGAGAGTGTGATGAGGTGTTCAAAGAGCTGAAAGAATAAAACTGCCCGCCAAGAGCACTGCAACCAAGGTGTCCTTCAGAAACGAAGGACCCATAGAGACGTTCCCAGGCCAACAAGCTGAAGGAGTTCATCCCCACTCCGCCTGCCAGGCAAGAAAGGCCGAAAGCAGTTCTGCAAGCTGAAATGAAGAGATGTTCATTAATACTACGAAAACATATGAAATGGATCCGTAAGAACAGATAAAGAAGATGTGGTATATGAGTGGAACGAGTCAAAGAGAAAGACCATCGCGGTGTGATCTCCCTTTCCTGTTGCCTCTAAACACTCAAAAATCACAGAGGCAGCACGGCATGGTAGTTGCCAGAGGCTCGGGGGTGGGGAAAATGGGAAGATGCTGACCCAAGGGTACAGACTTTCAGTTGGAAAGAGGACTCAGTCCTGGAGATCTCATGTACCGCACAGTGATGATAGTTAATACCGTATTACATACTTGGAAGTTGCTGAGAAAGTGGATCTAAAATGTTCTCATGGCCCCCAAAATGGTAATTAGGTGTGGTGGCAATCGTTTCGCAATATACGTGTATCAGGTCAACACACACACCTGAAACTTACACAGTGTCCTCTTTCAGCGGCGTCTCAACGGAGCTGGCGGGGGAGGTGGGGGAGGGAGAAACGAAAAGGGAGTCGGTGGTCTTGAAGGGCTTTAGGATCCGGCAGGTCTAATGCAAGAATGCCTGAAAGCTTCCCTTTCGAGAACGAGTATCGTTGACTATAAAACGGCTCAAATAGTTGAGTTAGCAGCCTTCCCCTAGCTATCATAATGGCCAAGCCGTTTCCTCTGCAGCAGTTGAATGAGTAACATTAGGGCAAAACGAAACCATCTCGTGGGAGCCCTATCACTCTGGTTTGATCTATGAGAACACAGCCAGGTTTTCTTTTGTTTTGAATTCCTACAGTTAACCATATAGTTTCCATTTTACACCTAAGGCTCGGTTTTCGATGGCCTCATAGGATAATACCGTCCCCGGGGGGAGAACTTCTTTCTACCAAGAGTCATCCCAAGCATGGTATCACGACTAAAATGTAGATCCATTTTACTTCTAGTTTTTAATTATTTTTTTAATGTTTATTTATCTTGAGAGAGAGAGGGAGAGAGAGCGTGCACGAATGGGAGAGGGGCAGAGCGCAAGGGAGAGAGGGAACCCCAACGGGCTTCACGCTGTCAGTGCAGAGGCTGACGTGGGGCTCCATCTCAGGAACGGAGAGATCATGACCTGAGCCGAAACCAAAAGTCAGACGCTCAACTTACTGAGCCACCCAGGCGCCCCTTTTTTACTTCTATTTTAAATTAACTCTTTCTGTTTGATACTGAAATATTTGACAACCCACATGTTTGAAATTGGTATACTCTAGTTTTCTCCTTTGAGTACGTGGACTTGGTTTTAAAATGGAAAAATAATAATTATTAAAAGAAGACCCCATTTGAGGGTTGCTTTCTTTTTTCCTACATCACCGATCAGCCTGTGAAATTACAGTCGAAATAAATATTGAAATTGTACATCCGTAATTCCAAATAAACTGATAAGCCCTCTAAACACAGCAATACATTTTTAGGCATAGTTTTCAGACAAACGAGGTTAGTATCATCTCCTCTTTTTAATTAGACAAAGCTGAATTAAGAGTTTTATGTCCATGGAGTATAAAACTATACCCTTTAGATACTGAAAATTGTTAAATATATTAAAATAGTTCCCTAGATTTTTTTCCTAGAAGTCCAAAGACCTTAAAATGAAGCAAAATTTAAGCAATCAAGCAAAATCCATTATCAGTCCTTAAACTTTGAAAACACAAGACTGGACAGAATAGCAACTAAAGTAGAATATAAATATTGCCGTGGTTTGCTGGACATTAGCTGGGGGCAGCTGGGCTGAGTACCAAACAGTGTGACATGTTTCAGCAAATGGAAAGAGTGCTTTAAGAGTTTTTTAAAAAAATTTGAGTAGAGTCGACCCACGACGGTCCATTAGCTTCGGGTGGACGACATGGTGACTCAACTTCTCCGTGTGTTACGCTGTGCTCGCCACCAGCGTAGCTACCCTCCCTCTGTCACCATACGAGGCTGTTGATGTGCCGTCGCCTGTGTTACCTGTGCCGTGCCTTTTAGTCCCCGATTATTCATCCCGCAGCTGGAAGCCTGTATCTCTCTCTCCCCTTCACCCATTTTGCCCATCCCCCCGTTTAAATATTTACTTCATAGTACCGCAAGGTTTTTAAGAGTTTATCCTTCATGTAAATCAAAAGGGTCCCTCTCTGAGTAGGAAAAAATGTTTTGCATTCAACAAAACATGTGAAGTTTAGGAGTTCATGTATTTATTTATAGGCCCCATCTATTTTTAAACCTGGAAACTCCTACTTGCTTAAACTAGCAAGCCTCGGTCTAAGAGGCGCCCCGGTGGCTCAGCTGGTTAAGCATCTGACTCTTGATTTTGGCTCAGGTCACGATCTCACGGTTCGTGAGTTCGAGCCCTGGCACTGTCAGCGCAGGGCCTGCTTGGGATTCTCTCTCTCTCCCCCTGTCTCTGCGCCCCTCTCCTTTTCTCTCAAAATGAATAAATAAACTTTAAAAAAAACGCGACCAGTGGCAGTAGTAAAATCCTCAGGGTCCCCCCACCCTCGGCTTTAGTCATTCAGGTGATCCAAAACACCTTCTTTTGCTGATTAGTTGATTAAACTCTGAGAGTTATACCAGTATACGCAACTAATTGAAAACACAGGTTAAAAATTTAATCTGTTAACCTGTCATCCAGCCGGGGAACTTCATGATCTAGATAAGAGCTGGCTATTTACAGAGTAAATACAAAAAACAGTTGAGTGCAGCGCTGGGGAGGAAAAAAAAAAAAGGTTTTATTAGCACTTAAGACGGACGGGCTTCACAAAAATAGCTGAGCAGCTCCACAACCCTCTGTGTTCTACTGTTCGGCGTCCTTTGATAAGACAAAAGGAAAGGAGAGTTAGAATGTATTTTAAATCTCGGACATATCAACTGGGAAAATTTTGTTTTCCCAAACTCCTATGCCATTTCTCTTGAAGTCGTTATAAAGTGCTGCTTTTAATCAAGATGGAATGAAATACTACTTACCAGCTGACGTATTGGAGACAGATGTTCTGATGAGATTTTTTTTTTTTTTTTTATGAGTTTGTTCCATTGGCTCGTTGCCTAAACAAGCAAAGGCTCGGGCCCCTGTCCCCCAGGACTGACTACAGAACACCGGTGATGGCTTATTTCTAGATCCTTCTTTTTTCACGTTCCAAGCACCGAACGGAAAAGGAAAGGGGATGTGCAGTTTTCCCTGCCCGCCCCCTCCCCCCTTCTTTCAGTCAGCCAGAGCTCGTGCTCCCGGAGAAACCTTAAGGACACTCTTCTCTTCCTTTGACTAAGTTCCCCTAAGTGGTGGTACTTACTGGGCATTGGGTACTCACCCCCGCGGATCTAAAAGATAAAAGGCCTCCATGTCCCTATTTCTGTTCTGTCTGAGACCCCCCCCCCCCCCAGATATTCTAGAGCTCATTCTTTGGAGGTGAGACTCGATGTCCCTCTCTCTCTCCTCTTCTCGAGAGAGGGCACAGCCGTTCTAACCTGGGGGAGGCAAGAGTCAGGTGTCTGCGCCCTTCCACCACTACTTGGCCTCCAAGGCTCAGCAAAGCTTTGGTACTAGAGGGCCCCCCCCCCAACAACAACCCAGAAAAAGGAATTTCCTTTCCCATAGAGTCTGTTCCTCTCATTCCTTATAGGGTAATATTGCTCCCTCCCTTTAGTCTTTTTACCCAGGGTCTGATAGCTTAAGTTCTGCAGGCTTTTTATTTCCTGACTCCTTGCCAATCACAGCCCTCCCCGCCTTTTGCTCCCCCTCCCCCTTCAGGACTTTTAACCTCTTCTTCTTCTGACCAGCAGTCTTATTTTATCAAGGGTTGAACTGCCTCCCCACCCTCCAAACTCCTCCTGGCTTTTATTTTTTCCTGGGATCACTTGTTCTCAAGAGAATGGCCCATCCTTGGACAGTTTGCCTCTTGCTTTCCCTAGGACCGCGGTCAGGAGTACAGAAGCTATAGCTATGAAGGGCAAGGTCAGGAATCGAAGACCACCTTGTATAATGGTACAGAGTGCCATGCGAGGTCCCCGAAATGCGTGTCTCCCTCCGTTGGGATACATGCGCTGACCACTTCTGGATTCAGCAACTTGTTTCATCTAAAACTCTTTCCAGGGGCACCCGGGTGGCCCACTTCAGCTCAGGTCATGATCCCGCGGTTCACAAGTTCGAGCCCCGCGACAGGCTCTGTGCTGACGGCTCAGAGCCTGGAGCCTGCTTCGGCTCCTGTGTCTCCCTCTCTCTGTCTGCCCCTCCCCCGCTCATACTTGGTCTCTTCTCTCTCTCTCTCTCTTTCTCTCAGAAATAAAATAAACTTTAAAAAAAAAAAAAACTTTAAAAATCTTTCTAGGAGTAAGGGCAATCAGAAATTTCCCCAAGCATTTTAAAGAGCCTCACAACGAAAAGAGTCCTTGTATCATTGGATAGTTTGGTGGGTGCTAATAATTTATGCAAACAAGGGGACATATTCTCCTCTAGGTAGAGATACGTCATTAGGCATGGGACTCAAGATAACACACTTAGCAAGAATAGTGGACTCTGAGGCCAACAATCCATGAACCAGACAGCATTGACCTGTCGGCATCTGAGAAAAAACGTGATTTTCCCTCCTTCTACTTAAAATATATATATACTTGAAGGGCGCCCGGGGGGCTCAGTTGGTTAAGCGTCCGACTTCGGCTCAGCATGATCTCGCAGTTCTTGAGTTAGAGCCCTGCATCGGGCTCTGTGCTGACAGCTCAGAGCCTGGAGTTTCCTTCAGATTCTGTGTCTCCCTCTTTCTCTGTCCCACTCCTGCTCTCTCTCTCTCTCTCTCTCTCTCTCAAAAATAATAAACATTAAAACTAAAACATTACTTGAAATGGACTTAAAATATCTCTCCCAAGATGCTTTAGCCTCATCTGATCTCAGGCACAGGAGTGTGCCCCTTTTTGTCCTCCCCTAAATCACAGCGTTCTAGAAAAATCCTAGATTTGGGCATCACTTAAAATAATAGACTCAGAGCAGACAGAAATTGTTTCCCTAGTTGCGGGCCGAACTGCTTTTCTTCGTTAAGGACCATACCCCACTGCTTCACTCAAGTTTGGGGGCCCCCTTCCCTACTGCCTCGCTCTTGACCTCACAGAGGTGATCGGGTGGGACCTCGTCTCCTAAATTTCAGAAAGATCTCCTAATGCACTACTCGAATAGTGGCTGACCCAACAACTGTTTGTTGCTGGGTCACAAGCTAAGGAGGATTATCCTGAATGGAAATCAGCTATGTCGCTGAGCACATTTCGTTTAGTGGACTTTTTTTTTTTTTTTCCACGTAGACTCCGTGGAAGAAGGAAATGATGAATCGATTTACATTTGGGCGCAAGTTCCTTGTCTTGTTGTGGTTCAGCACTTTGAGTAGAGCTTGCCTCGAAGTCTGTAACAGACCATTTTAGACTCCTTTACCTTCAGAAATGAAGTGCGTTCTGCTCTATCTTCTGTGTCTTCCATTACCGAATTTCTTTGGACAAAAATGGCCCCGAAGGCCATTAGGTCAAAGTAAATCTCGTTTTCATTTCTTTTTGTTTTTTTTTTTTTAAGTTTATTTATTTCAAGAGAGTGAGAGTGTGAGCGGGGTAGGGACAGAGACAGAAGGGAGAGGGAATCTGCACCGACAGTGCAGAGCCCAACATGGGGCTCGACCCCACGAACCTCGAGGTCATGACCTGAGCCGAAGTCAGACCCTCAATGGACGGAGCCACCCAGGCGCCCCTTATTTTCTTTTCTGCCTCTCCTTTCTTCACAGAAATCCACCGACTGCTCCCTCTGTGTTTCTCCATTCTTGAAAAAGCACTTCAAAATAACCCCATCTTCCCTCTCCAGAAGCCCATCTCTCTCTCCTAGAAGCGAGGTGCTGATTTGATAACTCACGCTCTGTCAGGCCTCTGACCAGACCATGTATGTATGTATGTAGCCTTCACTCAGACAAGGGGGCCTGGCAAAACCCACGCTCTGGTACCCGACCTTTTTTTCTACCGGAATTCTGAGAAATCTCTTAAAGAGGAAGCCTGACTCTCTTGAAACCTTCCTTCTTCTTTCCCCAAGAGCGTCTGGACACATTCACAGAATGTGTAGGGCAGCCAAGGGGCCTGCCTTCTATACCCAGCCCCTGGCTTGACAGCGGACATTTGGTCCACAATCCCACGGCAGCTGTGCTCAGCTTGAGCTCGCTCGCCGCTTCCCAGGGGCCCAGCTGTCGACTCGCGATACCAGCTGGCCGCAATTGTCCAACCCAGGAAAAGCTCCTTTAATTTTCGGTAACTTCGGGCGTTAAGAATTCATTCCACACTCCTCCTAGGCTGGGTTCCCTTCGACACGCTTTGCGCTTCCTTAAATTCTCATAAAGGAGCGCTTCTCTCCGTTTTGTAGCCGGCGAAAAGTTTTAACGGTGCTCGAGAGAGAAGCCTGTCTAAAATCGCGCAGGTGGTGGTAGAACCGAACCGAGGCACTCTGAAAGCCCCGATTCCCCCAGGGCCCCGGCCCCTTTCTCCAAAGATGCGTCGGCCTCGCCGCACGCTTCCTCTGCCGCTCTTGCAAGTCCTGGGCTGGGCTTCCTCCAGCAACCCAACCCACTTCCCTTTTCCAGTTCTTCAGGAAAATTAGGAACTAGACATGGTTACAAAAGCTCGGTCCCTGGTTGCCTGAAAAGGACACGCCCTTTTTGTTTAGGTGACAACCCGGAAACGCACCAGATCAAAGCGTCCAGTTACCCCGGGAAACATTGACTATACTAGCCGCCGAAGACGATGTGTGGGTCAGAGAACGAAACCGACTTGTTAGTAACTTGAGCTCGCTTTGGGGGAGAAAGACTGGTAGAATGTGTAAGAGATGGGAGTAATTTGGAAAATTCTTCACAAACTGAAAAATCGTGCTAATGGCTTTGCCCGGCACAAAAATCTCTGTGTTTGTTTTCAGGGGTGAGCTGTCCACGTAAGGCCGTTCCTCATAAAACACTTTTTAAAAAATAAATTAACTGGGGCGCCTGGGTGGCTCAGTCGGGTAAGCGTCCCACTTCGGCTCAGGCCATGATCTCACGGCTCGTGGGTTCGAGCCCCGCATCGGGCTCTGTGTTGACAGCACAGAGCCTGGAGCCTCCTTCAAATTCTGTGTCCCCGGCTCTGTCTGTCCCCAGGGAGCTGTCTCAACCTGTGAGCCCCAAGATGGCTCCCAACACGCCCCCACGCATGCTCTGTCTCTCAAAGAAAGAAAGAAAGAAAGAAAATAAAAAATAAAGTTATTTCACTGCTTTCTCTTCATGCAGAATTATTCCCTAGTGGATGTTCAGCCTTCAAGAAAATAACTCCCAATATAGATGAAGAAGGAGCAATGAAAGAAGATGCTGGAATGATGGATGTCCATTACAGTGAGGTAAGATTCCAGGGCCTGCAATGCCAGTTATATAAATTTAACTTCTTAAAATTTGTATTAAAAAATTATTACGGCTAACTTAATTTGGAAGGTAACCAAGGGCTGATGAGCTCTGGAAGCATGAAAACCGCCCGGGGCAGAGATGCCCCTATTTGGAATGAGTCGTCTGGCCTCCGGAGCGGTTCCTGTTGTCTGGTTTTCGAGAGGCAAAATTCATCATCTTCAAATTACCGTCCCCATAACCAGATCAGGGTCCGCATACTTTGGGAAAATCTCCATAAAAAATAGAGTTAACCATGCCGCCGCTGAGCAGAGTGCGCAGGAAAAAAAAATATTTTCTACAGTGGAAAATTTCTGCTGTAAACTTCTTACGGATAGCAAACAGCTTCGGTTGTCAATCGATAAATATTTATTGCCTGAGAAGCAACGCTCTGGACTCGGGGATAGAGGAGCTATAAAATAATTAGCTGTGGCTAATCCCTGGCCTCCCGTATGGAGCCGAGCAGCTAATACACCTACATGGAAATGCAAAACAGAACACAACAAGACCATGCCATTTGCATAATGGCCTCAGTGCGCTCCATGTAAAGTCAAAGGTGAGGGCGATGCCTTTGAGCTGAGGTAGAACAGAGGAGGTATGATCAGGGAGGGGTGGGGAAGGACACCCCGAAGGCAGGCCGACAGAGGCCCGGAGGGGCGCCCGGGTGCTCAGTCGGTTAAGCGGCTGACTTCAGCTCAGGTCATGAGCTCTCAGTTTGTGAGTTCGAGCCCCACAGCTCAGAGCCTGGAGCCAGCTTTGGATTCTGTGTCTCCCTCTCTCTCTCTGCCTCTCACCCCCCCCCACCCCCGCCACACTCTATGTCTCCTTCTCTCTCAAAAATAAATAAACGTTAAAAAAATTTTTTTTCTAACAGTTAAGAGGTGGGAAATTTAAGGGGTCGGGACCCCGGAATGGAATCCTTCTGGCTGAAACCAGCTCACGCAGACCAGAGTAGTGGCGGAGGTCAGATTTTGAGACACTTTGAATGTTTGGGCTTCGTTCAACAGACCGTTGAATTGCTCGCCAAGGTTTTTGAGCAGAATAATGGCCAGATGAAAGCAAGGAAGAGGCGAGGGTCGTCTGGGGAAACGTGGCAGATGGAACCGAAGGCGCTGCCCAAGGGTCCCGACGTGTGGCAGTGAGGGCCGAAACCTAGATGGTGACAGGCCGAATGCTACGCAGAAAAGAGGAAGGCCTGCCGGCTGTGGGAGAAGAGTCACAGGTAGCCCCGAGCTTTCGGGTTTGAGATATTCCAGAAAAGCAACAGGTGGATGATTTCCCGGGGAAGATGATGAATTCCGTTTTTGATGGGTGTTGAACTTGAAGTGGGAGCTTAGTGAACTGGAAATGACCGTCAGGCCATTAGAAGTTTGGAACCGAATCTGAGGCGAGCGGTCCGGACGGGAGATACGCATCTGGAAGTCATCTGTGTGAGAGGCGAAGCAGAGCGAGGAGGGGGGCTAATACAGCCAGCGAAGGCCAGAGAACCAAAGACTGAAGCGTACGGAAGTTCGCAAAGAATGGGAAGATGCTAAAAAGAAAGAACAAAAACAGAAATTTAAGGGGGTGTAGTCCTACAGGAAAACATTTTTTTTCCATTTATTTTGAGAGAGACAGAGACCACGTGAGTGGGGGAGAGGCAGGGGAGGGGGAACGCAGAATCCCAAGCAGGCTTCACGCTGCCAGCACAGAGCCCCGATGCGGGGCTCGAACTCCCAAACCGTGAGACCATGACCTGAGCCGTAACCAAGAGTGGGATGCTTCACCGACCGAGCCACCCAGGTGCCCCCAGAAATAGATTTTTGAAAGTCGTATTAAGAAACAAGGAATCAGGTTGAAGTGACAGAGACCTACTTTGTTGTACGTTAGGAATTGTTTTTTGTTTTTAATTCAAGATCATCTCAAGTTAGCTCTGGTTCCTTCAGCTAAAATGACATGCCTAGAAGCTTTAACTACTATTCCTATGTGGATCTCTTGCCTCGTCAGTAACATAAAGACAGTACCGTCCCGGTCACTTCCAAAAAAAAACGTGAAAGCTCTTTGTGGCTCATTAAGTTGGTACCTCAATATCAGGCTCGATCGCTGACCTACTTGACAATGACATTGCCTCTTACCCCAGAACCTGGAAGACTGAATACTTAAAGCACGTTTGCTAAGTTAATTATAACCGATAATCAAGAAACTTGAATTTTAATTCCAGCTCAGTTCTTGACTGTGAAGCCTTGGGTAAGTTAATTCACTTTTTTTTTTTTTTGGTCTCACACTTCAGTGATTTTCCAGAGACCTCCTCCAGTTGTTAGGGGCTGACAGTGGAAGGACTTGGGGGAGTTCGTGGAAGAGAAATGGTTCAGCACAACTGAAGTTACATTCTCGTCTTCCAAATAACAGCTTCAAGTTATTCATAGAAATAGCCTTGGGGTGCCTGGGTGGCTCAGTCGGTTAAGCGGCTGACTTCAGCTCAGGTCATGATCTCATGGTCCATGAGTTCGAGCCCCGCATCGGGCTCTGTGCTGACAGCTCGGAGTCTGAGCCTGCTTTGGATTCTGTGTCTCCCTCTCTCTCTTCCCCTCCCCCGCTCACACTCTGTCTCTCTCTCTCTTTCTCAAAAAGAAATAAACATTAAAAAAGAAAGAAAGAAATTGCCTTGCACCTGACTCTTTTTAATACTCTCAAAAGAAAACGGTTACATTTCTTATTAGTCAAGAACTATAATCTGTTTTCTATGTAAACACATTTGTTGGAACTCTTTCAGGTTCTACAGTAAAAATTTATATATTTTATTTGATGTATACAAATAGAATCCTGTTCAAAAAGAGCCCTCATATATTTCAGCTTACATAAGAAGGCTTCGTCCTTGTGCCCTAACCAGTGGAAAAATAACTCACTGATTTATGAGTTTTATTGAAATGAAAAGCACAAACGTTTGTCTATTTAGTGCCTGTATTTAAATTTTTTATGTTTAGTTTTTATATTTGAGAGAGAAAGAGAGAGAGAGAGACAGAGTGCGAGCAGGGGAGGGGCAAAGAGGGAGGGAGACACAGAATCCGAAGCAGGCTCCAGGCTCTGAGCAGAGCCCGATTTGGGGCTCGAACTCACGGGCAGCAAGATCATGACCTGAGCCGAAGTCGGATACTTAACCAACTGAGCCACCCGGGTGCCCCAATTTAGTGCCCGTATTTACATACATGAATAAAACCAATAATAGTGAAATTTAATTTGTTTCTAAAATGACATTTCTGACTGATCTTCAGTAGTTTATAAAGATAGAATTAGCATACAGTAAAACGCACATTCCTAAGTGAACAGTTTGATGAACTTTGGCAGTTGTGTACACCCATGTAACTTCCCATCAGAAACAAGCAAGAGAACACGCCCATTCTCCTAGAAAGTTCCCTCGTGCCCATTTCCAGTCAGTTCTGCCCCCACCATCTGATTTCTATCACCATAGATGAGTTTTGCCTGTATTTTGGTGTCATAAAAATGGAATCATTCATTCAGTACACACCATTTTTGTGTCTCGCTTCTTTTGCTTAACCTAATGTTTTTGAGATACATCCATGTTGTCGAGTATATCAAAAGTTTGTTCTTTTTCATTACTAAATAATATTCCATTGCATTGATGTCTGATTTTTTCGAATCCATTCTCCCGTTGATAAATTTTGGATTGTTTCCAGTTCGGGGCTGTTAGGGATAAGGTGGCTTTAAGCATCCTTCTCTGTGCCCTTTGGTGGGCTTGTGCTTTCAGTTTTCTTGGGTAAATACCCGGGAGTGACATTGCTGGACCCCAGGGAAGTTGTATATTTAATTTTCTAAGCAATTGCCAAGGAGTTTTCCAACGCGCATGGACCATTCGATACTCCCACCAGGAACGGGTGACAGTTTCCGTCGGTCCGCATCCTTGCCGACACCTGATATTTTAATCTTTTTCATTTTTCTTTTTGCCATTCTGTTAGGCACGGATTGGTATCTCACTGTGTTTTTTACTTCTATTTTCCTAATAACTGATGACGTTGAGCACTTTTTTGTGTGCTTCTTTGCCTTCCGTATATCTTCTTTGTGAAATGCGTGTTCAAGTCTTTTGCTCGGTTTTAGAAGTGGCATTGTTCGTTTTTTAATTTTTGATTTGTAGACATTTTTTGTGCATTCCGGATCTAAGTTCTGTGTCAGATATATGTGCTGCAAATTTGTCTTTGATTTGTTTATTCATTTCTTGGTTGAGTCTTTTGTTGAGCCAAAAGTTTTGGTTTTGGTGAAGTCCAATGCACCATCATTAATGGTTTGTTCTTTTCGTGCCTGGTCTGAGAATTTTTTGCTTACCTCCAGACTGTAAAGATATTGTCTTACACTTTTTTTTTTTTAAGATTTTGTTTTTAAGTCATCTCTATACCCAACCCCAACGTGGGGCTCGAACTCACAACCCTGAGATCAAGTGTCACATTCTCCTCTGACAGAGCCAGCCAGGCACCCCTTACATTTTCTTTTATTAACCCTGTATATGAGTTTTATATTTAGGTCTGTAGGGGCGCCTGGGTGGCTCAGTCGGTTGAGCATTCGACTTCGGCTCAGGTCATGATCTTATGGTTCATGAGTTCGAGCCCCGCGTCGGGCTCTGCGCTGACAGCTCAGAGCCTGGAGCCTGCTTTGGATTCTGTGTCTCCCTTTCTCTCTGGCCTTCTCCTGCTTATACTCTGTCTCTTAAAAATAAATAAACATTAGAAAAATGTGGGGGGACATAAAACTTCCCTTTTGCCTGATTGAATTCCTTTGGCACTGTGGTTAAATTTCAGTTCTGTATGCGTGTGCGGCCTATTTCTGGACTCTGTTCTATAGCACCGACCTTTTTGTCCATCTCGATATGAGTATTACACCGTTTTGTTTGCTCTCACTTTAATAAGTCTCAAAATCAGGTAGTGTTAGCCCCTAACTGTTTTTTTCAAACTCATCTCGGCTATTCTACACCCTTTGAGTTTCCGTATAAAATTTAGAATCTTCTTTGCTATTTCCTCAGAATAGCCTCCTGGAAGTTTTGGGGGGATTTTGTTAAAGGTATATATGAGTACACGGAAAATGGCGAGCTTAGCAGTATTGAATCTTTCAGTGAGCCTTTACTGAGATCATCTTCACTTTCTGCCAGCAGCATTTTGTGATTTTTCAGGGCAGAAGACTTCTGCCGGATTTATTGTTCGATAATTGATGCTTTGCCGCCAGTGTAAATAGTGGCGCTTGATTTATTCCTCAATTCGTTGTTGCTAATACATACCACTACAGTTGATTTGTGCGTGCTGATCTTATGATCTGCAACCTTGCTAAATATGCTTCTTAGTTTTAGTAGTTTGTTTATTCCTTAGGCTTTTCTGTATACACAATCATGTCATCTGCACGGACGGTTTTCTATTTGCCAATCCGTATGCCTTTTCTTTCTTTTTCTTGCTCCGTGCTGGCTAGGACCTGCAGCATAATGTTGAATTCAAGCGGTGAGAGCAGGCATTCTTTTTTTTTTTTTTTCAGTTTATTTATTTATTTACTTTGAGATCAAGAGAATGCGTGCGCAGGGAGAAGGGGCAAAGAGAGAGGGAGACGGAGAATCTCAAACCGGCTCCGTGCTGTCAGCGCAGAGCCCGATATGAGGCTCGAACTCACAAACTGTGAGATCGTGACCTGAGCCGAAACCAAGAGTCGGATGCTTAACCGACTGAGCCCCCTGGGAGCCCCAAGAGCAGACATTCTTGACTCATTCTCAAACTTCCGAGGACAGTGTTCAGCCTATAGATTTCTCATAGTTGCCCTCTGTCAGATTGAGGAAGGTCTTGTCTAATTTTTGCTTCCAGAGAGTTCTTTTGTAATATCGTGAAGGGATGTCGAGTTTTTTCAAATGCTTTTTCTGCATCTATTCCTGGAGGTTCCATGTTTCTCTTTTATTCTGCTTTGTTCTGTCTAGTACATTGAATTTTTTTCCTAATTGTAAACCAGCTCTGCATTCCTGGGACCCAGTAGTTTGTCACAGATTTTTAATTCCCCCCCAAAGTTCTTCCTCCCCACTGTTACCAGAAATTTTAATTTGGCTGTTAAATGGGAATATACACTTATTCAAGTAGCAACAGTGACCGTCTGTGCGCTGCCACTAGTGACCGAAGAAACCAATAAAAATAAGATCTCATTACTGCTCTTGAAGAGCCAAGGCCTATTTGGAAAGTCAGATACATAGACAACAGGCAAGTGTGGTGAGAGACACCCACCCAATGAATTATCAGATTAGGAGAACAGGTAGCTAGTGTCTCGCTACTCTGTACTCACTGGGGGAAGGCCCCCAGAAGCAGTGATCTTAAAGAGGGGTCGTCAAGGGGTTAACCAAGTAAGGGGCGTACAGGGCAGAGGGCCCAGCGGGAACAGAGGCACAAGGTGAAGGCGACACGGAGGGGCTTCAGGAGGGCTACTGAGAGTTCACTGTCGTTGGAGCACAAAGTACAAGGCTGGGCACGGGGAACGAGAAGATTATAGAGATATCGGCCAGACTATTGCCGGCCTTGGGTGCCAAGTGACAGGACTTGTCCTTTGCTCTGTGAACGAAGGGGTAGCCATCATGAGGTTTTTACGAAGGGGAGAGGGACGTGGTCTGGTTTGCGCGTCAACCAGAAGCCCATGGCACGTAGATTGAAAAGCGCCAAGGCCGGAGGCAGGAAGACCGATTAGAAAAGAATAATGAGGTCTTCGGCCTTAGCAGGGAGAGTGCCACTAGAGACGCAGGGTCGGATCTGAGAACTGTTGCGGGAGCAGCACCGGCGGCAGGCGGGGGTGAGCCGATGGGAGGCTGAGTGAGGAGGGAGGGTATCCGTTTTCCAGAGCTGCGGCCACAGAGGACACGCACACTCGGGGTCTCACAGTTCCGGCGTCTCGAAGTCCGAAGTCAAGGTGTCATTGGGACCGCGTTCCCTCCGAGACTCTGGGTAGAGCCTTTCATCGCCTCTTCCTAGCTTCGGGTGGTAGCCGCTGGTCTCTGGGTCCCCGATGTCACAGCTGCATTACTCCAGCCCCGCTTCTCGAGTCGGGGGTGGCCTCGCCACCCGTCTCTGTCTGCTTGGACAGACACCACTGCTCTCCGTTGAAGAGCCCAGCCTCCTCCAGTCTGACCTCGCCTTACCTACCTCTACCTGCAGGGACCCTGTTTCCATAAATAAGGTCACATTTGGAGGTACCGGGGGTCGGGACTTCGACATCTCTTTTTGAGGGGCACAAGTCCCCCCATGACAGGGCCGAGTCAAAACTACTCTCAGCTTTTGTAGCTAAGTGTTTATAGGGTGTCGCCCCTGGCTAGAGAGAAAACACAAGTGAAAGAGCGAGGCTAGGAAGAAGTCGAGTTCAGAACCGCCGAAAGGGCATACAGGAGAACGGGTCCAGCGTTCAGTTCCGTAAACCTCAAGAACGTCTCTTTAAGACAGAAACAAGCTGGGGCGCCCGGGCGGCTCGGGCGGCTGAGAGACTGACTTCGGCTCAGGTCATGATCTCAAGGGTCGTGGGTTCGAGCCCCGCGTCGGGCTTTGCGCTGACCACTCGAGCCCGCTTCGGGCTCCGTCTCTCTCTGTCCCTCCCCCATTCACTCTCTCTCTCTCACGCAAAAATAAATAAACATTTAAAAAAAAAAAAGAAGCTGTCGAGACTTCCCAATAGAGTCCGCAACGGGCCTCATCTTTTTATTGTTGAGATGAGGTTTCATAAAATAATTTATAGCAACTGTTATCATTCTGCCAAGGTTGGAGATCTCTGTCTCGAGCAGGTATCCTGTCCTTCTCACAGATTTTAGGGCTAGCAGTCAGGAAGGAAGCGTTGTTTACCAGTGCTGCTTCGTTTTAACAAACGCGTGTATCACTCACACAGTAACCTGCAAGCTGTCCAGTCTTAACACTCTATTACATCATGTGTAAATATAACTTCAATATAAAAAGGAAACGGTGAACATTTATAGGCTTAGTGGCAGGTACCCCATCAGACATGCAGTTTGGAACAAACAGTGTATCTCCTTTTAAAGATACTCCCTGTTGGGGGCGCCTGGGTGGCTCAGTTGGTTAAGTGTCCGACTCTTGATCTAGCTCAGGTCTTGATCTCAGGATCGTGAGTTCAAGCCCCACGTTGGGCTCCACGCTGGGCACGGAACCTAACTTTAAAAACAAGAAAAAGGATACTCCTTCCTAATGGGCTCCATTTATAAGTACAGCGAACATCTTCGTTATGAGAGTGAGCGAAATCAGTAGGTACACTTCAGTATCGTCCGTATTCATTTCACATCTTTAAGAGTGGTTTCCGTTTCAAGCACGTCAGGTATTTGACTTAGAAAAGACAGTCGCACGAGCATCCTCCTCCTGTGCGCCTTCCGCTCGCGCTCCGCGAACTCAAAACGGGGCAAGATGTCTTGGCCCGGAACTCTGAAAGCCGCTCTCGGTCCTGATTGCGTTTTGCCCTCCACGCAGGAAGTGTTGCTGGAGCTCCTAGAGCAGTGCGTGGACGGCTTATGGAAAGCAGAGCGCTATGAAGTCATTTCCGAGATTTCCAAGTTGATCATTCCAATTTATGAGAAGCGGCGCGAGTTCGAGGTAGGTAATGGAAACCTCTGCCTCCCTGGAGGCGCCCGGGCGGCTCAGTCGGCCAAGCCTCTGACTTCGACTCTGGTCTTGATCTCGAGGTTCGTGAGCTGGAGCCCCACATCGGGCTCTGTGCTGACAGCACGGAGACCGCTTCGGATCGTCTCCCTTTCTCTGCTCCTCCTCCTCCTCCTCTCTCTCTCTCTCTCTCAAAAATAAATAGACATAAAAAAAAAAAACCAGGGGCGCCTGGGTGGCTCAGTCGGTTGGGCACCGACTTCAGCTCAGGTCATGATCTCGCGGTCTGTGAGTTCGAGCCCCGCGTCGGGCTCTGTACTGAAGGCTCAGAGCCTGGAGCCTGCTTCAGATTCTGTGTCTCCCTCTCTCTCTGCCCTTCTCCTGCTCACACTCTGTCTCTATGTCTCAAAAATAAATAAATGTTAAAAAAAAATAAAAAAAAAAAACCAGTCTAACCATTTGCATCACTGGCCTAAACTATATTTTATTTTGGTCTCGGAAAGCACAGTGACGTAGTTATGTTACTGTCCCTCTACTATATGTCCTCTGAAGAATAAAAGGTTAATTACATTATGGCATTTGTATTTTATCGTAGAACATAGGTACTTTGTTGTGTTGACACATTTGTCCGATCCGAAAGCTCCTATCCTTAAAAATCCTGCGAAATCCTAAAATGAGAATCCTACCTTACGTTCATATAAATTTTCCAAGGGAACTTAAGGGTAAAACATCCAGAATATAAGTTGAATTTTAGATTAGACAAGTGGTTCTTAAAACATTTTAATCTAGCAAACCCCCCCCCACTTCCCCGCAGGGCATAAAAAATTCAGTGTTGTCTTGACCAAATCTTCACTTAAAAAAGCTCTTGAGGGGCGCCTGCGGGGGGCTCAGTCCGTTGAGCATCTGACTCTGATTTCGACTCTGGTCGTGAGCTCACAAGTTCGAGCCCCACACGGGGCTCCGAGGTGACAGGGCGGAGCCTGCTTGGGATTCTCTCTGGCCCTCTCTCTGCCCCTCCCTCCCCCTCTCTCTCTCTCAAAATAAACTTAAAAAAAAAAAAAAGCAGCTAGCGAATGTCCATGTTGTCCTGCGGAGAGACCTAGGCTTTTCCTATTCTTTGCAACTCGATGGTGAGACCGAAAGTGCTGGCAGGTGATGGTGGCGGGGGGAGTAAGACATTAGTAATCGTCCTACCAGGAGCGGTTTTTCCAGTTTACTCTGTCAGAGAAAGCTATTGATACACAATTCATAAAGAATAGTAGTATGTTGAACACTGGACAGGAATGTTTCATATTCAAGTCTCTGAGCCTGTATCGTAATTTCTACCCCTACTGTATTAGGAAGGGGTGGTTTTGGAATCAAGTCCTTTCTGTGAAAAAAGGTTATCTATTTTGAGAAAGAGAGACCGCACGTGCACAGGAGCCGGGGAGGAGCAGAGTGACAGCGAGAGAGAGAGAGTCCCAAGCAGGCTCCACGCCCAACACAGCCCATCGCGGGGCTCAATACCACGAACCGTGAGATCACGACCTGAGCTGAAGTCAGGAGCCCGACGCTCAACTGACGGAGCCACCCGGGCGCCCCTCAAGCCCCCCTTTTTTTTTTAAAAAAAACAAAGCAATTTATCCTTAAGTCGAGCAAGTACACTCTCATTGCTGAAGCGCTTGAGAGAAAACACATACGCTGAAGGCCATCTGCATTGTTCTCCTCTCTCTGCAGACTGGCCCTGGCCAAACTTACGGTTTCTTCCCAGGTTCTAGGCCTTTCTCTCTTTGCCGTACTTTTGGGGCATGTGAGGCCTACCTGAAAAATCATAGCAGAGTTCAAGCTATTCTATTAATAACTAAACCGAGGTCGTAGAGGTGGCCAAGAAGAGCCTACGCGGTGATCGCTCCTTTTATCAAAGCATTCATCCCGCGGCCCTTTGTTAAATTTCCAGAATACTCCCTTTCTTACCAGCTTGGAGAGAAGGCTATTAGAACCCCAGGGGGCACTTTGCTACTCAATCCACTAATAGGGAAGGAAGAAAAAATAATCTCCTCCACGCATGAAAGGGAACGCCGTTTTCTACAGGGACGCTCCTCCTGTCGCCTCATAGGCTCGTGAAAGTCTGTGCCGATCCCCTCACGTGCCACGGGAGATGTTGCTCGGACAGCGATGTATCGCTTTTCCCTGCATCTTTAGGGGACAGGCTGAAAAAGCGTCAGAGACAGCAGCCACGGAGATGAGGGAGCTCTCCCTCAATTTGAGCACAACCCCTTCCGTGCTCCCGTTTTTTGTCAAGGTGAAATTCACATAAGACGCAAGTAGCCACATTTAAAGTGTGCAATTCAGTATCGTTCGGTGCGTTCGGGATACCCCGAGTCCGCCACCTCTCTCTAGCTTCAAAACATTTTCGTCACCCCAGAAAAGCACGTCCCCCCCGCGCAGCGGTCACCCTCCACCCCCCTCCCTCCCCCGGCATCCCCTGGCAAGCACCAATCTGCTTTCCGTCCCCACGGGCTTCCCTCTTCTGGCTGCGTCAGAAAAAAAGGATGAATAGAGCTGTGACCTTTGCGTCTGGCTTCTTTCACTTAGCACAGCATTTAGAGGCTCCTCCAAGTGGTGGCACGTATCAGAACTTCATTCCTTTTTATGGCCACATGATTTTTCCATCGCGTGGAGACACCGCCATCTGTTTATCCACGTAGCCGTAGCCGTTTTCACCTCTCGGCCGTTCCGGAGCGTTGCCGTTGTAAACATTCACGTAGAAGGTTCTGTGCGGCAACTATGGTGTCATTTATCTTGGGTATTCACCCGGGAGTGGAACTGCTGGGTCACGGGGTAATTCTCTGTGTAACTTGTTGAGTAACCCCCGAAGCGTTTGCCCCTTTCCCTCCCTCCCCCCCACCGGCGACGTATGCCTTCCACATTCTGGCCAACCCCTGTCGTGTTGGATTTTCCATTATAGCCGTCTCAGTGGACGCAAAGCGTTCTCATATTATGGCATCTGACTGGTATTTCCTCGAGACCGATGATTTTGGACATCTTTCCACGTGTTCGTGAGCCACTCCTGTATCTTCTTTGGCGACACGTCTGTTCGAAACCTTGGCGCATTTTTAAATCGGGTTGTCTTTTCCCTGCGGAATTGCGAGAGCTCTTTAGCTCTTTATATTTTTCTGAGGCTAAGCCTTCATGAGATCTGCGATGGACAAATAGTTTCTCCCGTTCTATAGGTTGTCTTTTCACGTTCTTAAGAATGTTCTTGGCACAACGTGCTCCCCCTTTCTGGGTGTACAGATGAGTATGTTCTTTGAAAACTTCCGGAAACATGTAGAAAAGCAGTCCTCCCTGAGGCATATGCTCTTATTTTTGTATCTGCATTTTTTGTTTGTTTGTGTCTTCTCTTGGTTGCCTGCCATATCTCTGGGGCTACTATCTATGCCTCAGAATGGAAGGATCCGGACCTCTCTAGCGTCCCAAATCAAGCCTTTCCTAATCACTCCACCCCACTTCTTCATCCAAAAATAGGAGAGGGAGATTGCCCCCAGCTTCTGCTCTTTCTCCGAGCTTGCCCGTATCTGCATTTATTTTTATCTCCAGAAGCTGTTGCACGAAGTTTTAATTCTCGTCTCTGCCTTAAAGGCTCAAGCACAGCATTTGGCTTCTCGTTCGGTGAAACGAATTCAGACGTAAAGAAAATAATAGTCAACCATACAGTATGGGGGGAGTATGCATTACCATTGAGGTATGAACGAAATAGAAAGCATGGTATTTAGAAACACACAGATACACGTCTAGTAGAAATGGTTACGGACCATTTTAAGTTCGACCCTTAGACTTGACATGGTTGAGGAATTCGTCTAATTGTGACAGTGGGGCAGGGGAGTGCGGCTGACCTCAAAAAAACATTCTGAAAAGGAAATAGCGTTGCTTCTCACCCCACCCCCACCCCCACCCCCCGCCTCTGTGTGTTTATCTTTGCCACTTAGTAATTAACCGAAGGACAAAACTGATTTGTGTATTCTCATTTTTCAGAAACTCACTCAAGTTTATAGAACGCTTCATGGAGCTTACACAAAAATCCTGGAGGTCATGCACACCAAAAAAAGACTTTTAGGGACTTTCTTCAGAGTTGCCTTTTATGGCCAAGTAAGTATACTTCTGTTCATAACGTTTTTCTTTTTAAACATTCACCTTTGGGTTATTAGATTACTGTGGCAGCAGGCATTGGCTCTTGCCTTCCGTCTAGATAGAGTGCCGAGCGTCATAGCCGGAAGCCTCTGTAGGTGTAAAGTTCACTTTGGTTTCCATATCTAAATCCATTAGGTCAGAGTTCAACCAGAAGATTTGAATTTTCCCCTCAGTTTCATTTTCTGTTAAACTTCTTAAGGTATATATTTAAGAACTAGCACTGAGAGCTTTCAAATAAAAAACGGGTGAGTATGCCAGGGGATGAGAAAAAACTAGTGTGAAAATCATCAGGCCGAGTGTAGGTCCATATGACTGCGAATTGGAAAGTTCGTATTTATTTGAAGTTAAAAGGGTCAGTGCGGTGCCACGTGGCTCTCAGTAGCACTTAAAATGTATTTCAGGCGTATTTTTGCGAGTTATTTCGTACACTGGCTTTCCATGCCGGGCCGGCTCGTGCTGTTTGTAAGTGATCGTGTGTTTCACTTTACCGTAGTCCTTTTTTGAAGAAGAAGATGGGAAGGAGTACATCTATAAAGAACCCAAGCTCACCGGCCTCTCGGAGATTTCCCTGAGACTCGTTAAACTTTATGGTGAAAAATTCGGTACCGAGAATGTTAAAATCATTCAGGATTCAGACAAGGTAACGTCGACCCTGCATTTCGACATCATTAGTTGTGAGTTCCCAGCATGGTATGCTGCTCCTGACTCTTTCCTTTTTTAGCCGGTGGAGAAGTTTGCAAATAGAGCCTGTCCAGATATTTAAAAAAACGACAGGAGGGGCGCCTGGGCGACTGTCGGTGGAGCGGCCGACTTCGGCTCAGGTCATGATCTCGCGGTCTGTGAGTTCGAGCCCCGCGTCGGGCTCTGTGCTGACGGCTCGGAGCTGGAGCCTGCTTCGGAGTCTGTGTCTCCTTCTCCCTCTGCCCTTCCCCTGCTCACACTCAGTCTCTCTCTCTCTCTCTCTCTCTCTATCTCTCTCTCTCTCTCTCTCAAAAATAAACATTTTTTTAAAAATATAAAAGAAAGAAAGGACAGGGGCTTTAGGGTCCGAGAGAGATGAATTCAAATCTCCATCTTCTTGCCATTCACTAGCTGGTTGACACAGGGAAGTCACTTAATTTCTCTGGGCCTCCTTTTTTCTCTTTAATAAAATGGAGATAATACTAGGGCTTTTAGTGCATCTTATTCTAAGATAGCCTTAGTTTGGTAGTTACATTTGCAATGCAGTAAATTTAGGAGAGATCCTTGCCAGGCCAGGATGAGAAGGGTTCCGGCCAGAGAGGCCGTCTCCTAGAGATGTGTGGTTTCCTCCAGGCAGACTTTCAGAAAACCACAGTAGGAATGCCTGACCGTTCTTGGTCGCCTGACTGTTCTTGGTCGCCGTAGGCATGCCCGGAATGAGAGCTGGTTTCTAAGGCACGGTCCAGGATCTGCAGGCCACAGCAGTATTTACTGAGCCACTCCGATGCACGCGACTTAGTAGCTAGTAGGTAGCATCGCCAGAGTGAAAAGTTCACGGCCATGGTAAAGACACATCGCGGTCTATCCCGAAAATGATGTCGGGCGCCCGGGTGGCTCAGTTAAGCATCTGACTTTGACTCAGGTCATGATCTCACAGTTTGTGAATTTGAGTCCCGCTTCGGGGGAGCCCCACGTCTGTCTCCGCCCCTTGTCGATTTCTCTCTCTCTCTCTCTCAGAAAAAAGAAAAGAAAATGATGTTTTCACTCTGTAGACTCACCTGTCTCTCTTGGAGATGGCTTTATCTTGACCAGATGTCTTAGACATGTCCAAGTAGCTATGCTAGTGAGTTTGGAATTCATTAATATTTGGCACAACCTCTCTGTGTCTTACCGGTTTCACTATTTCGTGGTGTTTCATTGAGTTAAGACAATGGAAGGTTTTTATCTGCTCGTAGCCAGATAGTCCTAGGCCCGCTGCCGCATGACCGGTACTATAAATGGAAAGTTAATGGAAAGCCAGGCTTGGCGAACGGCGTTTTCTGCTTCATTCTGGCTCTGGGGTGCGAGCAGCAAACCGCCATTGGGCAGCTGGCCTCCTGATGTGATGCGTAGTCGCCATGTTTTAGTCCTTCTCACAGACCGCAGACCTGATGAGCAGTTGCTTACAGGTCCTGCTTTCTTTCCTTCTTTCTTTCTTTTTTTTTTTTTTTAATTTTTTTAACATTTTTATTTTATTTTTGAGACACATAGAGACAGAGCATGAGCAAGGGGAGGGCAGAGAGAGAGGGAGACACAGAATCTGAAGCAGGCTCCAGGCTCTGAGCCGTCAGCACAGAGCCCGACGCGGGGCTCGAACTCACGAACCGTGAGATCATGACCTGAGCTGAAGTTGGCAGCTTAAGTGACTGAGCCACCCAGGCGCCGGCCCCCACCTCCCCCCCCTCCCCGCGCTCCTGCTTTCTTTCTTAAGGGATGAAAGTAAAAATCACAGACACTCTTTTACCTCGCCGAAGACCAAAATCTGCTGAAGGGCACAGACCATTTGAAGAGCGGTTTGGCGATGTTTTCTACTATTTTACACCTGTGTTTCCTTGGACCCAATAGTTGCACATTTAAGATTTTATCCCGTAGGCGTACACCACCATAAAGATGTATGGTTCAAGACAGTCACGGCCGCAGAGTTTATATAGCAAAAGCCTGGAAGCCATCTAAATGTCCATATGGCTAAAGAAGTGCTATTGTCCATATAATGGATGTGGTCACCTACACATTAAAAAATTGAGATGGGGGCGCCTGCGTGGCTCAGTCGGTTGAGCGTCTGCCTTTGGCTCAGGTCACGATCTCGTAGTTCGTGAGTTTGAGCCCCACGTCGGGCTCTGTGCTGACAGCTTGGAGCCTGGAGCCTGCTTCGGATTGTGTCTCCCTCTCTCTCTGTTCCTACCCTGCTCGCGCTCTCTCTCAAAAATAAACAAATTTTTTTTTAATTGAGATAGATTTATAAGCATTGATTTGAACCGATCAAGATACATTATTGAGGGCGGGGGAAAGGTGAGGTGCAGGATATCACGGCTAGGATGATCACATTTGTGCCGAAATTGATATTCACAATGACTTGTATATGCTTAGGAAATTTCTGGAATGAAACATACAAAATTGTTACCCATGCTTACCCCTGAGGCGATGGACTAGAATCTTACATAGAAAAAATGTTTTATTTTCCTCTATACCCTTGTGTACTGTTTGAATGTATTTTTTTTAAATTTTTAATGTTTATTCATTTTTGAGAGAGAGAGAGAGAGACACCGAGTGTGAGCCGGGGAGGGACAGAGAGAGAGGGAGACACAGAATCCGAAGCAGGCTCCGGGCTCTGAGCTGTCAGCACAGATCCCCAACGCGGGGCTCAAACCCACAAACTGTGAGATCATGACCTGAGCTGAAGTCGGAAGCTTCACCCACTGAGTCCCCCAGGCGCCCCTGAGTGTTTTATCCTATATATATTTTACTTTTCTAAGGTTAAAATCAGGCTTGACCTCCTTTTTTATTTATTTCCCTCTGTCTTTTGTCTTACCCAGTTAATTACCTCATCTATCTCCTGAAGTGTCTCTTAGGAGACATCTAGCTTTTTTTTCTGAGTAGAGTTGACCCACGATGGTCCATTAGCTTCGGGTGGACGACATGGTGACTCAACTTCTCCGTGTGTTACACTGTGCTCGCCACCAGCGTCGCTACCCTCCCTCTGTCACCATACGAGGCCGTTGCTGTGCCGTCGCCTGTGTTACCTGTGCTGTGCCTTTTAGTCCCTGATTATTCATCCTGCAGCTGGAAGCCTGTATCTCTCTCTACCCTTCACCCATTTTGCCCATCTGCCCCCCACCCCTCTCCCCTCTGGCAACCACCAGTGGGTTCTCTGTAGAGAAATCTAGCTATGCACTGGGAGAGAAAAGAAGGGTAAGGTTTCCAGGGATAGGCTTTTAGACCTTTACATAAGAACAGATAGAAGAGGTTTGGAGAAGTTAAAAGATGCTAAGGAACTTTCTGTCCCCTGGCCATCCTCCTGTGTATGTGAAAAAAACAAAAACAAAACAAAACAAAAACGATACAGAGACTGTTTCCAGAGAGGTTTTTGTAATCTTTTCTGTTTGTTTCAACATTTGGTTTCTACACTACGCACAGAACCAGGCCTATCATAAATTGCAGGAACATTGACAAAGTCCTCAACACCCAAGTCACAAGCCAAGTGAGTTGGGAGAACGCTGAGAGAGGGGCCTGGGCATAGTGTCGGGTTGATGGGGAGACCGCTGGAGGGGGGGTATCTAGGGCCCACAGGTGTAAAGTTCAACACGGACGGTTCTGAGATTTGGCTCCAGTAGAACAGCTTCTGGACATGGAATGTAGACTCTTACTGAAATGATCCATCACTACCATAGCGTTATGTCTCCGGGCGAGAACCATTCTTCCCGTCCCCTTTGGAGGATAGTCAAGAGGACCCCCTGGGACGCCTGCGTGACTCAGTCGGTTAGGCATCCGACTTCAGCTCAGGTCATGATCTCACAGTTCATGGGTTCGAGCCCTGCATCGGACTCTGTGCAGACAGCTCGGGGCCAGGAACCTGCTTCTGATTCTGTGTCCCCCTCTCTCTGCCCCTCCCCCAATCACACTCTGTCTCTCTCTCTCTCTCAAAAATAATACACATCAAAACAAATTTAAAAGAAAAGTACCCCCTCTTACAACGTCAGCCACTTCTTGTGGACGTACAAGTATCGGTAAGCTTTTCTGTAGGGTAATTGTGTAATATATGTCAAAATCCTTAAAACCAGGTAAATCTTTTAACTAAACAGCTTCTAGGAATTGACCCTGAGGACTAAGTCAGAAAAAAAAGTGCACATAGTTTGAAATACAAGGATGTTCATGAGAGCATTATTTGCAGTAGCAAAACATTGGGAAACAACCTAAAACTCTCTTGATGAGGGACCGATCCAATAAATCGTGTTTATCCATATATCCATTAAAAGTCATGTCGATGGCAATCTAGAACCGTAATAACTATAATATGCTTTTTGTTACGTGTACACGTAACGTAAGATTTACTGCTCTAACCGTCTCTGTGTGTACAGTTCAGTGGTGTTTCCAGCACCGTGTTGGATAGAAGTGGCAAAAGCGGGCCTCCCGGCTTTGTTCCTGATCTTAGAGGAAAAGCTTTCAGCCTTTCAGCCTGGAGTATAATGTTCGCTATGGGTTTTTCATAGTGGCCCTTGATCAGATTGTGGAAATTTCCTTCTGTTCCTGGTTTCTTGAGTATTTTTATTAGGAGCGGATGCTGAATTTTGCCAAATGCTTTTGCTGCACCAGTTGAGATGATCAGGTAGTTCTTTTCCCCGTTCATTCTGTTTACATGGCATGTTTACACTGATCGATTTTCATATGTTGAACCATCCTTGCATTCCAGGAGTAAATCCTACTTGGTCATGGCATAGAACCCCTTTTAATATGCTGTCCAATTCTGTTGGCCAATATTCCGTTGAGGATTTTTGCATCAGTGTTCGCAAGGGATATTAGTCTAGAGATTTTCTTTGTACCGTCTTCGTCTGGCTTTGGTTTCGGAGTAATGCTGACATCAGAGAATGAGTCAGGGCGTGTTCCCTCCTCCTCCGTTTTTCAGAAGAGTCTGAGAAGAATCAGTGGTAGTTCTTCTTTAAGCGTTTGGTAGACTTCACCAATGAGGACATCGGGTTAGAGCTTTTCTCCATCAGAAAATGTTTGATGATGGATTCAATCTCCTTATTCGTTATAGATCTATTCAGGTTTTTGTATTTTTTTTTTCACGGGTTAGTCTTGGTAGGCTGCGTGTTTCTAGGAATTTGTTCATTTCCTCCAGGTTATTTCATTTGTTGGCATACAGTTGCTGTTAGTGCTCTTAGAATCTTTTTTATCTCTGTAGGTTTGGTAGTGATGTCCTCCTTTTCAGTTCCAATCTTAATAATTTTGAGTGTTCTTTTTTTTTTTTTCTTAGTCCATCTAGTTAGAGAGTTGTCAACTTCATCGATCTTTTCAAAGAACTAACTTTTGGTATCATTGCTTCTCTCTTATTTTCCCATTTTCTATTTCATTAATCTCTGCTTAACCTTTATCTCCTTCCTTCTGCTAGCTTGGGGTTTAGTTCCTCTCTTTCTAGTTCCTTAAGTTGTAAAATTATGTTGTTGATTGAAGATCTTTCCTGTTTTTTTTTTAATTTTTTTAATGTTTTCATTTATTTTTGAGAGACATAGAGACAGAGTGTGAGCAGGGGAAGGGCAGAGAGAGAGGGAGACACAGACTCTGAAGCAGGCTCCAGGCTCTGAGCCATCAGCACAGAGCCCGACGCGGGGCTCGAACTCACAGACCGTGAGATCATGACCTGAGCCGAAGTCGGCCGCTTAACCAACTGAGCCACCCAGGCGCCCCCTTTCCTGTTTTTTAATGTCATGTTTGTAACTATAAATCTCCTCCTTAGCACTGCTTTTGCTGTATCCTGTAAGCTCTGGTATGTTGTGATTTCATTTTCATTGCTCTCTAAGTATTTTCTCTCTTCCTTTGTGATGGTTTTTTTTCTTTGAACCATTGATTTTTTTAAAGGTGTTTAATTTCCACAAATTTATGAATTTTCCTCTTTCTGTTATTGATTTCTAACTTCTTCCCGTCATGGTCAGAGAAGATACTTTCTATGATATCTGTCTTTTTGAATCTGTTGGTACTGAATTTGTGGCCTAACATACCACCTATCCTGGAAAACGTCCCATGCGTTCTTGAGAAGGATGCATATCATTGTTGAGTACAGCGTTCTGTATCTGTCTGTGAGATGTAGTTGGTTAATCGTGTTGTTCGTGTCCTCTACTTCCTTGCTTATCTTCTGTCTGCTTGCTGTATCTAGTATCGAGAGTGGGGTATTAAAGTCTCCAAGTATTATTGTAAAACTGTTTCTCCTTTGAGCTCTGTCGATTTTTGCTGATGGTCTGTTATTAGATGTGTAGATGTTTATGATTGTTTTATCTTCTTGCTGTATCGGACCTATTATGACTATTCAGTGTCCTTTGTTTGTCTCTTGTGACCTTTCAAAATTTAAAGTCTACTTTGTTCAATATTAGTCTATTCACCCCTGCTCTCTTTTGGTTGCCGTATGCACGGAATATCTTTTTCCGGTTTTCACTTTCAGCCCATGTGCGTCACTGGACCCAAAATAAATCTCTTGTAGACCACACATAGTTGGATCATAATTTCTTATCCATTCTGCAAATCTCTTTTGATTACATTTTAATCCATTTACGTTTCAAGTAATTACTGATAAGGAGAGCGTTCTTTCCTCCTGTGGTTTGTTTTCTTACGTGCCTTATAGCTTTTTGGTCTCTCCTTTTTTGCATTACTGACTGCTTTTTGTTTAATTAATTTTTTTACAGTGGAATGGTTACATTTGTCTCCCGTTTCCTTTTGACTATATCCTCTAAGTATATTCATTGTGGTTTTCATGGGGATTATATTTAATGTTCTAAAGTTATACCACTCTAACTTGAAGTCATACCTATTTAATTTCAATAACATACCAAAACCCTGCTTATCTAAGAGCTCCATCCCTGCCCCTTTCTGTTGATGATGTTGTAGAATTACATCTTTATACGTTGTGTGTCCAAAAAACATAAGCTAATAATTTTTTAATACATCACTCTTGGCACTTTGACCGTATCCGACTGCCTTCTGGCCTCCAAAGTTTCTGATAAGAAATCTGATCATCGTGGGGCGCCTGGGTGGCTCAGTCGGTTAAGTGGCCGACTTCGGCTCAGGTCATGATCTCACAGTCTGTGGGTTCGAGCCCCACGGCGGGCTCTGTGCTGACGACTCGGAGCCTGGAGCCTGCTTCAGAGTCTGTGTCTCCCTCTCTCTCTGCCCTTCTCCTGCTCGCGCTCTGTCTCTATGTCTCTCAAAAATAAATAAACATTAAAAAAAAAAAAGAAATCTGATCATTGTATTGAGACTTCCTTATTCTGTGTGATGAGTCGCTTCTCTCTTGATTCTTTCAAAATTCTTTGAGTTTAATGCGGCTCAGCGTGAGTCTCTTTGACTCACCTTACTCCGAATCTTCTTGGATGGTTATGGTCCTGCCTTTTATCAAATTTGGGAAGTTTTCACCCAGTATTTTGTCCAATATTACCTCTTCCTCTCTCCATCTCTTTTCCTTTCCGGGACTCCTACAGGGTGTGTGTCGGTCCACTGGGTGATGTTCCACGTGATTGTCGTATCTTCGAGTTCTGTGACTGTTACTTCTGTCTGCTCAAACCCACCTTCGAATCCCTCTAGTGGGTTTTCATTTTACTTACCATATTTTCCAGCTCCAAAAATTTGTTTGGTTTCTTTTTCGGTTTTCTCCCTCTTTATCGATATTGACATTTGTCCATACATCATTTTCTTGACTTTCTCCACAACTCCCTTTAGTTCTTTGCTCATCAAGGCAGTTATTTTGAAGTCTTTCTCTAGTAGGTCTGCTCTCAGGTCTATTCGGGGGACAGGTGTCCATTGGTCTGTTTTTCTCCTTCGAATGTGCCATACTTTCCCGTTTCTTTAGATGCCTTGTGATTTTGCTGTTGAAAACTGGACGTTTGGATCCGATACCGTCATCATTCCGGAAGTCAGAGTCTCCCCCTTTTCCAGGGTTTTCTGGGTTTTGTTTTAATTGTCGCAGGCTGTCTCTGTGCCATGGATCAGCCCGAGGTGTAAATTTGCGGTCTTCTCAGGTCTTTTCTGAACCTGCACCTTCCCCTGAGCATGTGGAGTGAGTTTCTCATTTCCCTCCTCCGTGCAGTTGATTTGGAGTGTCCTGGTCTTCACTGTCTGGCTCCCACGGAGGGAAAAAGAAAAATAACAGGGAGAGGTCTTTTAAATCCCCTGGAAGTCAGGGGCACTTGGGGGGCTCAGTTGGTGAAGCCTCTGACTCTCGATCTCAGCTCTGGTCATAATCTCATGGTTTGTGAGTTCAAGCCCCACATCGGGCTCTGTGCTGATGGTGCAGAGCCTGCTTAAGAGTCTGCCTCTCCCTCTCTCTCTCTCTCACTGCCCCTCCCCTGCTTGCGTGCGTGAGCGCTCTCTCTCTCTCTCTCTCTCACTGCCCCTCCCCTGCTTGCGTGTGTGAGCGCGCTCTCTCTCTCTCTCTCTCTCTCTCTATCAAAATAAATAAATAAACTTAAAAAAAATAAATCTCCCAGAAGTCACTTCAGCCCGCAGTAGGGGATTACGAAAATGGCCATACCCTCTTTGTACCGTTATGATCAGAAACAGCGGAGCACAGATCCCCACTATTTGGAAGACGGCTCCTTCTTGGCCGTCCCGGCTCCTGTGAGCTGTTCCAGGAACATGCGCACAGCTGCCTGCCGCGGGGCGGAGGGCTAGGACGTGGGTAGGTGCCGTGGGGCCAAGAGCTGAAATTGATGAAAATCATACGTAACTGCGATTTCCTGTCCAGGCCTCCCCGTGTAAGTTACGGGCTTTCAGGAGACTCCAGAGTTCCAAGATCGTTAGATCAGACAGATTCTGCCAGTGTAAATATTGTCTAAGTAGGGAGAGAGATTTCTGGTGCTCTCCCACTTTCTCAGAATCCTCTCCATAATCTTATTTTGATTGAGGCAGAATTCAAATGTACAGGTAACCATCCTAAGATATTTTTAAAGAATCAGAACACGAAACAGTGTTTGGTATGACCTCAGCTTTGTAAATATATGTGCCCAGAGAGACGCTTGAACGGAAATACATGAAAATGTGAATAATGGTCCTTGCCGAGTGGAAGGATTACAGTTTTATTACCTTCTGACATTCCTATAATTTCCATGTAAGTTTCTGTAACTTCTTTATCATCAGAAGGAACCGGTCCTTAAAAAAAAAACAAAGCAGGGGTGCCTAGGTGGCTCAGTCGGTTGGGCGTCCGACTTCAGCTCAGGTCATGATTTCGCGGTCTGTGAGTTCGAGCCCCGCGTCGGGCTCTGTGCTGATGGCTCGGAGCCTGGAGCCTGCTTCCGATTCTGTGTCTCCCTCTCTCTGCCCCTCCCCTGCTCATGCTCTGTCTCTATGTCTCTCAAAAATAAATAAACGTTTAAAAAAAAAAAAAAGAACAAAGCTCTCCTCCAGAGAGCATTCAATTGGGAGCATAATTGTAACGACAGTGTTCCTCAGTTCATCTCGAAGGAGTCGCTTAGCTTACCTGTACCCGCTCTTCCCTCCCACTGAATAAATCAACCCCAAACTCTCTTCCGTTGCAGGTGAACGCCAAAGAGCTTGATCCCAAATATGCTCATATCCAAGTCACTTACGTGAAGCCCTACTTTGATGACAAAGAACTCACAGAGAGAAAGACCGAGTTTGAAAGAAACCATAATATCAACAGATTTGTTTTTGAAGCCCCTTATACGTTATCAGGCAAAAAGCAAGGCTGCATAGAAGAGCAGTGCAAACGCCGGACCATCTTGACTAGTAAGTGGGACTTGGCGAGATAACATTTGTTTGACTTGGTTCTTGGCGATACACCCAAGGAGCAGGTGGCCGGCAGGAAAATGTAAACTGAAATTCTGATCCTCATTTTGCTGCCGTCCTGTCACTAGCTGGCATGAACGTGGCTCTGGTATGTACCAGGGTTTCCCCATGTAGAATTCACGATTGCTCTAGGGTATCTCGTAAAAAGAATTTCCCCCTCAATCCTGAAGTACTACGGTGCTTTCGGATACCCTACGGTACTTTCTAGAGAAAGCATGGGCGGCCGGGGGGGGGGGGGGGTGGCATTACGCATACTGGATTTCTTTGTCCTTTGATTTGGCCGTTGGAACAGATGATTCTTTAAAGATAACCAATCCATGTGAACATTTTAACAGCTGCAAACTCCTTTCCATACGTGAAGAAGAGGATCCCTATAAACTATGAGCAGCAGATTCACTTAAAGCCCATCGACGTGGCGACCGATGAAATCAAAGATAAAACGGCAGAGCTGAAAAAACTTTGCGCCTCTGCTGACGTGGACATGATTCAGCTGCAGCTGAAACTGCAGGGCTGCGTGTCAGTGCAGGTGCGGCGGCCGCCGGATGCGTCCTAAAGTCTGGCTCTTGATCTTCCTGCTTTCTCCCTGCGCGGCGCGCGCGTCAGCTGTGACGTGTGTTCCGCTCTTCCCGAGCGCAGACGCCTGTGCGTCGTTTCCGATGAACCGAAAAACCCGTCCCGTGGCCAGCAAGTTTGCGCTGTGGCAGAAGACTTTACCATAAACCCCTCGGCCTGTGGCCAAGCCCCGTAGTTACAGAGCAGGAGTCGTTAAGTGACTTAGTGGAGTATCATCTCTGCAGATTATTTGCCGTAATCATTTTTTTCAAATGAGCTTATTATAGTCAGAATAAGTCAGAATGTGTATCGAGGGGGCTTTTAAATTTTTATTTATTTATTTAGAGAGAGAGAGTACATGAGCAGGGGAGGGGCAGAGACTGAGTGGGGGGGGGGGTGGAATATCCCAAGCAGGCTCCCTGCTGTCAGCATAAGGCCCAACACGGGGCTCGATCCCACAAACCGCGAGGTCATAACCTGAACCAAAATCAAAAGTCAGACGCTCCACTGACTGAGACACCTAGGCGCTCCTTGAGGGATTTTTTCTTTTTTAAAGAGAAGTGCAGGGGCACCTGGCCGGCTCAGTCGGTGCAGTGTGCAACTCCTGATCTCGACTCTTGATCTTGGAGTTGTGAGTTCCAACCCCCTGTTGGGTGTAGAGGTTCTTTAAAAAAAATAATAAAATCTTAGAAAAAATAATAAAAATAAAAAAAGAAATATAGGAATTTCCTTTCGATTACATTCTAACAACTGTCTTACTTTTCTCCTTTGTAATTTAGGTAAATGCCGGACCATTAGCATATGCAAGGGCTTTCTTAAATGATAGTCGAGCTAGCAAGTATCCACCAAAGAAAGTAAACGAGTTGAAAGACATGTTTAGGTAAGTGCTTTGTCGTTTTCCCTTTAGACCGCTATCCTTTTACTCCATTTTCTTCTTCACAGAAAGCAAATATTCACCAAATGATATTCCTCCAAAAAAAAAAAAAAAAAAAAAAGACATTCTCTGTTCTCTTCTACAATAGCTAAGTGACCTTCTAACGGTACTTTATTTTTTTTTAATATTTATTTACTTCCTGAGAGAGAGACAGAGCATGAGTGGGGGAGAGGCAGAGAGAGAGAGGGAGGCACAGAATCCGAAGCAGGCTCCAGGCTCTGAGCCGGCAGCACAGGGCCCAACACGGGGCTCAAACTCGGGAGTGGCGAGATCGTGACCTAGGCTGAAATTGGACGCTTAGCCGACCGAGCCACCCCGGTGCCCCTAATGGTATACTTTAAGTAGTAAGGAAATGCATAATCTCTTTCTTGCTACAGGACAATAACCACGTCCTGGTGCCCCAAGAGATTAAACTACTTTACCATTGTGGATATTGGGGCATGAGTGCAAGCCTACATTTATTATGCGATTTCCTCCTTTGCCTGATCCACCTCATGTTATAGAATTTCTAGACCATTTAGGGTAGGCAGGGTAGAAATGCTGAACTAGAAGGGTTGGATAGACTTGCTCCTATCTTGTGTCCTTCTTTTGTTTTTTAATGTTTATTATTTATTTTTTGAGAGTAAGCACAAGCGGGGGAAGGACAGAGAGAGAGGGAGACACAGAATCCGAAGCAGGCTCCAGGCTCCGAGCCGTCAGCACAGAGCCCCAACGCGGGGCTCGAACCCACGAACCATGAGATAAAGACCAGAGCCTAACCAACTGAGCCATGCAGGCACCCCTCCTATCTTATGTCCTTACTTCCGATGGGGGTTCTGCTGCTCCGGGGTCCACGGTACCTCAGCTGGAGTTGAGCATCCTTGTAAACGAAGGCGTGTGCGAGTAGTCTTGCGTTACGAATCTGTTTACTGTATAGAGTTTGCGTTCGGAATAAGAGAGCCGCCTGAGGAAAACCCACCAAGGAGAAAGAGAGCTTATCCGCTCATTTGCTGCTGATTGATTTCATTTACTTTGTCTGTGTGTTCTCAGCTCTTCCCGGTTGCAGAGTAACCAGTAATCATTCATTCACCAATATTTATGATGCCCGGCATGTACAGAAAGATTCTCCTAGTTGCTATGACAGGGATACAGAGCAGATGGGCCTCGAGGGACTCTAACTGTGGACATTTAAATATAGGAACACACGAAATGGTGGCGAAAGACTTTTAAGCCATCAGTCCCCCGCTTTTTTCAATGATCGAAGTAGAGTTGACATGCCGTGTTGTTAGCTTCAGGCACGTGACGCACTGAACTGACAATTCTGTCTGTTACTCAGTGCTCCCCGTGGTAAGTGCGGTCACACCATCTGTCACCATCCACCGTTATTACGATATTATTGACGCCGTCGCCTATGCTGGGCTCTTCGTCTCTGTGACTTAATTCATTTTATGATAGAAGCTTGTCCCTCTCAGTCGGCCCTCACTGATTTCACCCCGTCCCCCCATCTTCGTCCCGGCTCCCAGCCCAGAGCAGGTATCTCTTACCCGCGGCACCCAGCGCTCACCTGGGTACACAGTCACCCCAAAGAAAGTACTCTCGAACGCACGACTCATTATCTACACATGCGAGTTAATGTCAGCACAACTTTAGCTGATAGGATATCAAGTGACTGAGCAAACAGGCTTTCTCGAAGGCCTGTGTTTCGAGCCAGGTTTTAAAGAAGGTCAGAGACCGGAAGGGAAAGGTGGGAAAGAACGGGAAAGGTACCCCGGACTTAGGCAGTGGCATCAGCGAAGACGCAGTGAGCGGATACGGGATTCTAATCTTCCTTCTACGCGAGCCACGGTGAAAGTGAATATCAAATTGATGGTCAGCGAGACTTTCTAGGAATGGCCGCCCAAACCCTTTTTGTCCTTGCTCTTTGTCCGCAGGAAATTCATACAGGCGTGCAGCATTGCACTTGAACTAAACGAGCGGCTAATTAAAGAGGATCAACTTGAGTACCACGAAGGGCTAAAGTCAAATTTCAGAGACATGGTGAAAGAATTGTCTGACATTATCCACGAGCAGGCAAGTATTAGGGGGGTCGAAAGGGAAAACATGATCTGGGGCCCCCGGAGTGTTACTTAGCAAAATCCGTTCATTCGAAATGTAGTCCCTTGAAATGATCTTGTCTGTATTTTCACGCTTGCTCCTACTATCTTTTTTTTTTTCTTTTTTCAATTTTTTAACGTTAATTTATTTTTTGAGAGAGAGAGAGAGCACAAGCAGGGGAGGGGCAGAGAGAGAGGGAGACGCAGAATCCAGAGCAGGCTCCAGGCTCCGAGCTGTCAGCACACAGCCTGATGCGAGGCTCGAACTTAAGAACCACGAGATCACGACCTGAGCCGAAGTCGGACGCTCCACCGACTGAGCCCCCCAGGCGCCCCTCTCCTCCCATCTTTAATCAGTTCCATGAGATAATGCAGATCGAGTTGGAAGTAACTTATCTGAAGCAATTGCTAAAGCAATTATCGGTAATAAGCCATATTGCTCTTTGGGCCACAGTGCTATTAGAAGTAATTAGCTGAGCAAATCCGACCCGATCTACCGCAGCATCGGTAAGAGTCTCCCAAGAAGTCCTAAAGACTTGAAACGATGGGCACAGGAGCCCAGTCCTAAAAGAATATCCCCGTCTCGGCTGTAAGAAACTATAGATACTATCGTTTAGGCCAGGTACTGAGGGGCTTCCAAAATCTGAGAGTCGTCTCCATGCCCGGACTGCCTACCAAAAACTCCGTCTTCATAAAGCTTCTTAGCATTTTCGTCTATGACTGAGCGTTCTTGGCGATCGCAGCTACCTTATTAAAACCACGACCTGAAAAATAGGGAAGTTGAAGCCCGTCCACCACTGAGGGCCACACTATGTCGTAATTAAGTAGTTCGAACTTTTACGCACCTATTCATCTGAAAACCAGAGTACTCCTGGGTTATTCTGGTAAGCTTCCTTGTTTTTTTTAAATGCTTGTGTGTTTTTGAGAGCGTGCAAGCAGGGGAGGGGCAGAGAGTGGGGGACAGAGGCTCCGAAGCGGGCACTGCGCTGACAGCGGCGAGCCCGATGCAGGGGCTTGAACTCACGAACCTCGAGATCATGACCTGAGCTGAAGTCGGGCGCTCAACCAGCTGAGCCACCCAGGCGCCCCGAAACTTCATTTTTATGCCAGAGTCCTGACCGGTCTGTACATGGATTGTCAAAGTATCATACCACCTTCAACATGTTTGTAAAAGTCCTAGCCTTATGGTCTAGTCTCTCAGTGACTGAGCCTAGTAAGCTTATCATCAAAGTCACCCTCATGTCCTTACTAATGAAAACACCCAATAAGATAAATATTTGCTTCAGAAACTCTTCAAAAACTCCGCGTTTTTAAGAAATTAAGACTTCTTAAAAGAAACGAGGGTGACTACAACCCTTTAGAGGGCACATTGGTTTTTGAAGTTTATTTAATTTGAGAGAGACAGAGATGGCACGAGTGGGAGCGGAGCAGAGAGAGGGAGACAGAGAGAATCCCAAGCAGGCTCCACGTTGCCAGTGCAGAGCCCGATGCGGGGCTCGAACCCACGGAACTGAGATCATGACCTGAGCCAAAACCAAGTGTCAATTGCTTAACCGACTGAGCCGCCCAGGCGCCCCACTAGAGAACACGTTCTTTTTTATTTTTTTTAATGTTTATTTTTAAGAGAGACAGACTGCGACTGGGGGAGGGGCAGAGAGAGGGAGACACAGAATCTGAAGAAGCAGGCTCCAGGTTCTAAGCAGTCAGCACAGAGCCCCCCATGGGGCTTGTACCCACGAACCACAAGATCATGACCCAAACCAGTCATACTCTTGATCGAGTGAGCCACCCAGGCACCCCGAGAACACAATCTTAAAGCTGGTTCCGGAACCTCCTTTCCCCTGGTAGCTGCATTTCAGTGATTGCTTGATGAAGGCATTCCTGCATATGAGACTGTCACACCAAGGGTGTCCTCAGAAATAAGCCAGCAGTGGTTAGTGTCCAAAGAACTGCATGGGAATGATGAGGAAAAGAAGAGACATTTCTCAGAAAACATGCTAGTTGACTTTGAACCAAGCTCTGCGTCTCTGAATTTATTTTGTACGGTTCCCTTTAGGCAAGGCCGTGGGAAATTTAGTTAGCACACGTCTCATTTTTCTTTCTTATTCTTCCTTTTTTTTTTTTGAGAGAAAGTCGGGGAGGGACAGAGGGAGGGAGAATCCCAAGCAGGCTCCACGCTCAGCGCAAAGCAGAGCTCAGTCCCACTTCCGGGAGATCATGACCTGAGCCGCAATCAAGAGTCAGTCCCTTAACCCACCGAGCCCCCCGGGAGTCTCGTTTTCCAACCATTGTCATCTTCCGACATCTGTTCAGAGGGCCTGGCCACCCCAGTCTCTTGCTTGCCTGTTCTCCATGTCTGGGACTCTTACTGGCTTGAGGAGTCTGGAGTCGGGGTTCTATTTCTCCTTTTTGCCATCTTTACTTCTGTTAGCCCCTTTAGGAGTGCGGGCACACCGCTCCGAGGCACCCGTTTGCTTCGTTGCTTCGTTCGTCCCTTTGTTCTGTTTCCAGAGGCTCTTTTTTGTGTCCTTCCCAAAGCAGCCAGGGGGTGATCAGGACTAGGAGGATAGGAAATCATGGCACTTCCTTTATCGTCTGTATCTGTGTATCTTTTTTTTTTTAATTTAAAGTTTATTTATTTATTTCGAGATGCGGGGGGGGGGGTGGGAGGCAGAGAGAAAGGGAGAGAGAGAATCCCAAGCAGGTTCCGCACTGCCAGTATAGAGGCCAACGTGGGGCTCGAACTCACAAACCATGAGATCATGACCTGAGCCTAAATTAAGAGTCAGACGCTTAACGGACTGAGCCACCCGGGCACCCCTTTTGTCTGTATCTCCAGCTCAGTGGTGGAAGGATATATCTTTCTTTACCATCACCATTCTGAGGCAGATTTTTATCGAGTAACTATGTAATTTGTTCAGTAATTTGTTCGGAGCTGTCCAGTGCACGGGTTCCTATTCTTCATAATCCGTAGAAAATCAGCAAAAGCTGCCTCGCAAAGGACGCAACAATGACACACATTCTTTGAAGCCAGCGTAGAGTCTGTCGCGGTTACTCGATTTGCACGCAATGGTGTGACTTAGCCTTGAGCTCGAAGTTGCTCGAATTAAAAACAAATTATTCAATTTACTGCTATTACAGTCATCGTAATAAAGTTCTTCCCCGCCCCCCCCCGGAGTACGGATCTTACAACTATGTTGTCCTGTTTCCCATCCGTCTCATTCAATTCCCGTAAGTCATGCCATTTTATTTAGCTGGAGAGACCTGTACTTTAGATCCTTGACACTACACACTGAGAGACACCCAAGAAAAATCCTGGTTTCTGTTGGCTATATTCATGCACGCTGTCCTGCCCTAATGCAATGTATTTAGGCGTGCCTCGTTTTGAGCCAGTGTTGACTTTATAGTGAGTTTTTATAATTCAGGCTTTCCTGTTAGATTCTCATAAAAGAGAGCCTTTTTTTTTTTAGTCGCACACTTTGAGATACATTATTTCCCAAAGGAAAATAAAATAACACAAGAGAAGATAAAGTGTAGCTGGGTTGTGAAATACAAATTATTCCGTCGTGTTCCATAAATGATTACTGGACAAAAAGGTACACGGGCTGGATAGGCCTTGGCCCTTTTCGGTGTAATCCATTACAGTATACTGCAATGTACAGTTATTTTTAAAACTTCTTCAAGCTTTTGACTTTTAAAAGGGGATTTATATGATCTTAAAACTATCAAGTGCAGGGGCACTTGGATGGCTCAGTCGGTTAACCCTCCAACTCTTCTTTTTTTTTAAATATACTTATTTTTTTTTTTTACATTTACATCCAAGTTAGCATATAGTGCAATAATGATTTCAAGAGTAGAATCCAGTGTAAGCTTCCAACTCTTGATTTCGGCTCAGGTCATGATCTCACGGTTCATGAGATTGAGCCCCCTGTCAGGCTCTATGCTGACAGCATGGAGCCTGCTTGGGATTCTCTCTCTCCCTCCCTCCATCCCTCTCTCTCTCTCTCTCTCCCCCCCCCCTTTCTGCCCCTTCTCTGCCCATGCTTGCACTCCCTCTCTCTGTCTCAAAATAAATAAATAAACATTTTTTAAAAATAAAGTTAAAAAGACTATTAATTGCAGAATTTTTTTAAGTTTATTTTTGAGAAAGAGAGAGAAGGAGAGAACAAGTGGGGGAGGGACAGAGAAAGGGAGAGAGTGAATCCTAAGCAGCCTCCGAGCTGTCAACGCAGAGCCTGACATGGGGCTCGATCTCACAAACCATGAGCTCATGACCTGAGCTGAAATCAAGAGTCAGACACTTAACCGACTGAGTCACCCAGGTTTCCCAGAATTCCAGATTTCTTAATTAGTTCGCGTTGGGGCCTCTGTAGGTCTGGTATGTTTTGTTTGCTACCTAATGAATCCCATATCGGCTTGTCACAGCTGACAGGTGTGGGTAAACAATTAGTCATCCCTCACACCTCTGCTTACCTTTCAGATGAGTGTCAAGAGTTACAGATTTTGTAAGAGGAAATTACTTTGGAGTTTCTAGAAGACGTGACTTGTAGCAACACAAATGATATGACTCATTACTGTCACCATAGACCAGTTTGTGGGCTTAATACTGAATTTTCAAAGCTCACTCGAGAACCAAGTATCAAAAGCTTGAGATCTAAGTTGGGATCGCATAGGAAGGAGGTCCGATGTGGTGTGTGTGGCACTCTTCTCTTCCATCTGATCCAAGCGGGAGCTCTCTGTTGCTTTTGATCAGACAAAATGGAAAATTTTAAAAATATCTATATCAATATGAATATACAGGTTTACATACTTATGGGATACAGCGTTTCTATTTCGTATGTACGGCCTCCTTCATCTCCATAAAAAAAACCCACTGTATTGATTAGCTTATATAATTGTCATCTATCTTCCGAAAAGAAATATGCACTTGTGACTTTATCGAATATTATTTTCCAAGTCTCTCGGGAAGGAGCACGGGTGTCTGTGTGTTTGAAACGCCCTCCAGGCGATTCTGAGAACCACTGTTTAGGGCTCTTGTTACGAGTATTCGAGTATTCGTGAACAAATGTTTTAAAGATTGCATTACCTCTCACTTTTTCTCGAATTTTGCATTTTACAGTCTTTGGTTTTTCCTAACGAGTAACCCGATCTTTTCTGCTTTTTTGATATGCGGCCTTTGTAATACAGCTGTGAAGACTGACGCCGGTAATGTTGCTCTTCGCTCTTTCTGTTTTATGTCATTCGAAATAGCTAAGTGTCAGTGACAAATTGCAATGTGCCTGTAATTTCGTATACACATACTTTCTTGACAGCGGCTATTATGCTTCATAACCAACGTGTAAATTTCTTTTGTTTGTTCTAGATATTACCAGAAGACACGATACATTCCCCTTGGATGAGAAACACGTTACATGTATTCTGTGCGATTAGCGGTACATCAAGTGACAGAGGTTACGGTTCCCCAAGATATACTGCCGAGATATGAGGCCGTGCGGGCGTCAAGTGACGACGAGACTGACCTTTCTCAGGAATAATCGGAGCTGTGCAAACGTTAAAGTGTAAAGACGCGATACAACGCGGAGCGTTTCTTCCCGACACCAAAATTTTCATGCTTTCAAACAGGGTGCTTACGTATTTGTAAATATTTAAGCAACTTGAAAGTGCCTGGAAAATTGCATCACTGTGCTTGGTTTGTACTTTTTTAGGTAAATCTATATACAGAGAAGCAGAGCTCAAAGTCGTTAATGCAGTTCGCTTAATTATTGCTTAACATAAAAATGGTACTCTGTAAAATTGTATAATGGAAAACAATAAAAGGTAAAACTTATTTGTAATTAGAAGTGAAGGAAATAATACTTTGAACTTAGCCTTTTTCTCGACAGGGAGCTCGGCTCGAGTCATGATGGTGCGAGTCGTTGGAGAGCACAAAATCGATCAGATTTCCAGAAAACGTGGCTGTTGCAAATTGGGGAGGTCGCTGGAAATCCGGCCCGCTGGTAGCCGAGGCGAGGCTCCAGGAAACAAAAGAGTTACTTAAAAAGGAAGCTGTCCCAAGGAAAGGCGGTGCTGAGAAATACCGAAACGTTACCGTTCCTCCAGGTTTTGCTCCAGCGAAGCTGGGCACTCTCTCCGACTTACAGGAGGAGGGTTTGCCCGGGACCTGGGTTTCCCTAGGGAGGCGGCATCTGTTGGCAGAGTCTCGTCATCTGGGGCCATCCATAAAGCTAGATCAAACATTTCTGCAAATTGACCTTTCAAAGTAGCAGAGGCAGGTAGGCATTCTGTAAGGACTCTGGTTTCCAGTTCGCAAGATCAGCAGTCTTTTGCTGGAACTCGATGCTCGCAGCGTTTTGGGGGGTCGGGATATGTACCCACCGCAGACCTAGCAACTGCTACCGAGGGATGAGCTTTCTAACTACGAAGACCTCTCAGACCGCCTAAATCATTCAGGAGACCCCAAGAGGTAAAGGACTGCTTTTGCTGCGATCGCCCACGTGATTGTGGCTGCCCTTCATGTCAGCTTCAGCTTCTAGATGTATTTTCCTTATATAGTTGAGCCTATTTTGCAGAGAAAAAAAAAAAAAAAGACACCGAAATATAAATGAATTGCATGGAGCCTTGGCTTTTTTGAATGCTTCGTGAGCAAGTCACCCTTAGGGATTATGCTCCTGGCTGGCCAGTTTTCTTTACGTGTCATTTTGAAGCTTTGAGGGGAGCATGGAATTATTTATTGAAGGTTAACTTTGTATTTTCGTAGGGATTCAGAAGTCTTCCAAAAGCAGTTTGTGATTCCTGAATATCTTGGAGTAACCGGTGGAGTTAGTTTCACGTTTAAAGTGATTAGAGACGGTATGTATGCGTAAGGAACCGTCACCTAGAAAGGGGCATCTTGGGGACCTTTTAGCCCTCTTTAGTCAACAGCTGGCCCCATGTCACAGCCCCCAGCACCTCGGTCTGTACCGTGGGTAATTTTTTAAAGTAAAAGAACTGGCCCGTGTGCAAAAGGAGCCGGCAGTGTAGTCGAGGCCAGACACGCAGGATGACGTAGTACAAGAATTGACACCATAAGACAAGCAGAGCCCCACCTGAGCCTTGCCAGCGGAACCACGCTGTCCTTAACTGTCATCACATTCAAGGAATGAGAGATGGCTCTGGGCTGTGCTGTTCGGGGACGGCTTCGTGGACAAAAGGAAGCCCCGGACAGGCTTTTAAGGATGAGGGGGCATTCCAGGCAGAAGAAGCACTGTGCACAAAGGTGCAAAACGAATTAGCAGGAGTTCGGGGGATGGCGAGGAGACGAGTTTTGTTCAAGGGGGTAGTCGATGCTATAAATCTAGAAAGAAAACTCTAACCTCGATGGTGGAAGGCCTTGAGTGGAAGGCTGACAGTGTTTGGACTTGACTCGGGAAACACAGGAGAGCCGGTCAAAGGTTTTTAGACAGATCGCTTGATTAACCGTTACTTGTAGATATCTAATCCTTTACATTGCTGTCAGATGTGTCTGAGGCAGAGAGAGATGGAAATGTGGAAACCACTTAAATGGCTTTTGCAGTACTCTAGTTACAAGGCCCTAAACCCCTAGATAAGACCAACAACGGAGAAGAAATGCCAAGTACAAGAGACATTACGTGGAAAGACCGGACCTCAGTTATCGACGGCTAAGGAGAAAAAGGGAAACGTGGGTCGTGACACAGTTTCACGAGGGTTTATTTCTCTCAGCTTTCAGACTAAGGGCAGCAAGCTATAGAGACCCAGGTGGGCTCGACTAGAGGAAGCCAGGAAAGTGTGTTTGGAAACCCGACCTGTGTTAGGTAGCACCGTTTACATAGTCGGATGATTTCGTGAAGCGATTTGGCCTCTACAAATTAGCTCACGTCAAAAGAACACATGTCGGCTCTACTGACTACTTTACAGTTAAGCTCGAATCCAATTTCCCCTGGAAGCTCCTGTTTTGGTAGTCTGCGAACATACCGTAAAACCGGAATAAGTCCTCATCGGTAGTGTTTGTTTATCGCTGCGGTGACACCCCGGAGAGAAAATAAGTCCATGCAAATTCTCCCGGTAACCAGCTGTCACCAGCGGCATCGTCTCTGTGGACGGGATTGTTATCGTTACCATGTTTATGTGATTCTCCTGTCTGTAGAAATCTTGTAAACATCTTGAAACTGAAATAGAAACCAGCCGTGGTAGCAATAGCCTTGGACCCTTGACCACCGTATCGTAGAACTAGAGATGACTCACTGGTTAATCAACAAACTAAATAGGTCAGTGTAACGACCCAAGCTTTTTCTATAAATACTGGTTTAATCTGAGATGAAGAACCCGCGAGGTGTACTGGAGTAAGAGAAATTTCCAAACTCTCAAAACATGACTCATCCAATAAGTCTTGTAGGTTTCTGGCCCACAAAATGGCAGGCTACCTTCCGTCTCGGTCTTGGTGCTGAAAGCACACCCCTTCAGCTATCAAAACACCAAGGGAAAGGAGTAGAATCAAAGTCGGTTGGGGGTGGGGAGTGGGTTTGTGTAAAAGGCTCTTCCCCTGTCCTGAGAGTCGGCCAGCAAGAGTGCTTTGTTTATCTGGTTCCAGTTACAATAAAGGCTTTTTTTCTAGCCCTCAACCACGTAATGGTCACTCTCTAAGTGTATGTATGTTCGTCCAGCTCCTGGTTGAAGTGGTGACTGGGTCCTACAAAGAGATCGCCTCCGTGTATGGCATCTCGAAACTTACTCCGGTGTGCTTTTTGTCCGTTTCCTCTTTATTGAGCTTTAATTCACATCCATACAACCCTCTCACTTAAAATGCACCATTCAATGGTTTTTCGTATATTCGGAGCCGTGCAACCATCGCCACAATTAATTTTGGACCATTTTATCACCCCAAGAAGAAACCCCGTACATATCAGCAGTCACTCCCCGATGCCGATCAGTCAGCCCTCAGCCCCCGACAACCACGAATCTGCTTTCTGTATCTGTGGGCTGGCCCGTTCTGGACATTTCATACAAATGGAATCCTAAAAAACATGGCCTTTCGTGACTGGTTCCTCTCATTTAATATGTTTCCAAGTTTCCTTCACGGTATAGCGTGGATCCGTACTTCATTCCTTTTTACTGACTGAACGACATTCCTTTGTACAGATACGCCACATTTTGTCTACTAGTCACTTGATGGACGCCGAGTTTATTTCCACCTTCTGGCTATTATGAACGCTGTGAACCCTCGCGTACAAGCTTTTGGGTTGACAGGTTTGCAGTTTTCTGGGACATATACCCTGGGTCATATTGTAACTCTACTTTTAACCTTTCTAAGAACTGCCATGCTTTTCTCTTTTTTAAAGTTGTTTTTTCATTTTTTATTAGAGAGAGAGAGAGTGCGCGTGTGTGGGTGGAGAGGGAGGGAGAGAATCTCAAGCAGGCTCCATACCCAGCGCAGAGCCTGATGCGGGGCTTGATCCCATGACCCTAGGTCATGACCTGAGCCCACATCAAGAGTCAGACGCTCAACTGACCGAGCCACCGGGCGCCCCCTGCCAGACTATTTTCTACGGTAGCTGCAGCACGTGCATCCCCAGCAGCCGTGTACAAGGATTCCAGTTCTCGGTATTCTCTGCAACACCGGCCATTGCCTGCTGCTTTGACCATCACCTCCTCAGTGGGTGCGAGGTGGTCTCCCTTCCTGGTTTTCACTCGCATTTCCCTGGTGGCCAACGATGTTGGGCATCTTTCACGTGCCGGTTGGCCATTTTTATATCTTCTTTGGAGACATGTCTGTTCAGATTCTTCACCGATTTTTGAAACACTGGGTGTCTTTTTGCCATCGAGTTGCAAGGGTTCTTTATATGTGCTAGGTGCCAGTCCCTTGTCAGATATATGATTTCCACGTATCTCCTCTCCTTTGGGTCGCCCTCTCGCTTTCACGATGGCGCCCTTTGAAGCACAAGTTTTTTCGTTTCGGTGACGTCCTGTTTCCCTGTGTTCTGTTTCTTGGCCTGGGCTTCGATGTATCTAAGAAGACTCTGCCTAATTCGGGGTCCTAGAGAAAGTCGTATGCCTATGTTTTCTTCAGGTTCTATAGTTTCACCTCTCACTTGTAGGTCTTGGATCCATTTCGATTTTTGTATTTGGTAAGAGGTTGGCCATAAAAGCACGGGTTTGTTCTGGGGTCTCACCTCCATTCCATCGATCTATAGGCCTGTCCTTATTCCGGTACCACGTAGTCTGGATTACTATAGCTTTGTAGGAAGGTTTTAAATTGGCAAGCGTGAGTCTTCCAGTTTTGTTCTTTTGCAAGATTTTTCGGTCATCCTGGGGCCCTCAAATTTCCCTCTGAATTTTAAGATCGGAGCAGCTTGTCAACTTCTGCGAAAAAAAAGTGGGCGGGGGGAGCTGGGATTTTTAGGGGGATTCGCTGTGAATCTATAAAGACAATTTGGGGAGTATCACCATTTTAACAATATGATGCCTTCCAGGCCCTGAACACGGGATGTTTTTCATTTGGTTAGATCTTTAATTTTTTTCCAATAATGTCTTGGAGTTTTCAGTATACAAGTGTTACATTTTGTTGATTTTGTTCCTTATTCTCTTTAATGCCGTGGTAAATGAAGCTTTTATTTCATTTTCAGATTGTTCATTGCTAGCTTATAGAAATATAACTGGTTTGTTGTATTGACCTCGTATTCTGAAACCTTGCCAAATTCATTAGCTTTAATACAGGTTTTTTTGGGGGGATTCTTTAGTGCTTTCTATATAAGATCATGTCATCTGAAAACAGAGATAGTTTGGGGTGCCCGGGCGGCTAAGTAGGTTAAGCGTCCGACTTTGGCTCAGGTCATGATCTCGCGATCTGTGAGTTCCAGCCCCGCGTGGGGCTCTGTGCTGACAGCTCAGAGCCGGAGCCTGCCTCGGATTCTGTGTCTCCCTCTCTTTCTCTCTGACCCTCCCTGCTCATGCTCTGTCTCTCTCTCAAGAATACATCAACATTAAAAAAATTTTTTTAAAAGATATAGCTTTACTTCTTTCTTTTCAATCTTCATTATTTTTATTTCATTCTCTTGGGACCTGGTGAGAACGTCCAGTAGAATACTGAATAGAGAAGGGAGAGCAGACACCCTGGTCTCATTACTGATTGTTCCATGAAAGGTGGGGGCGGGGCGAGGGGGCGGGGAGTGTATGCAAAACAACCTCCAAAGGCTGAAAGAGCCATTAAGACTCAAGAAAAAGGCTGAGAATCCAGCCTGACAGGAAATGGTTTATTGAGAGGACTTAGGGTCAGATCTTAACGGCAATCCCGCCTTCCCGTGAGACTTGCTTCTGTAGCCCGAGTGGCTAGGCTAGGGAGTACACGTTCGGGGCCCATCTAGGAGGAGCCCCGGCAAGGATGTTACGCCCCCAGGGTGTACTCGAGGGTATGGTTAAATAAAGAACGTGGGGGAAAGGGACTGCTCAAGAAGGCTTCAGGTCACAGAGAGGTCATTGAGGCAGATCTGTCCAAGATGGTGTGAGTGTGGCTCACATGCTAACTTTAGGAGAAAGCTTTCAGTCTTTAACTTTTATTTTTTTATGTTTATTTAATTTGAGAGAGAGAGGGAGAGAGAGAATCCCAAGCAGGCTCCACGCTTTCAGTGTGGAGCCCGATAAGAGTCTCGATCCCACGAATCGTGAGATCATGACCCAAGCTAAAATTAAAACTTGGACCCTTAACCGACTTAGCCACCAAGGCGCCCCTTACTTTTCTTCGTAAGTTTCTGGATTTTTTGTAATCTCTACACCGGATGTGGGGCTCGAACTCACGACCCTTAGATCAACCGTTCCATGCTCTTCTGACTAAGCCAGCCAGTCTTTCGCTTTTAAGTATGGTGTTAGCTGTGGGTGTTTCCTAGATGCTTTTTGTCCGATTGAGGAAGTTCCTTCCAGCAGTATTTGCATCTTTTCTGATCCAATTCTCCCAGGAACTATATGATCCCTACGTGACTTATAGGGAAATCGATGACAAATGGTTAAGAAATGTACTCGGGGCGCCTGGGTGGCGCAGTCAGTTAAGTGTCCGGCTTCGGCTCAGGTCATGATCTCTCGGTTTTGTGAGTTTGAGCCCCGCGTCGGGCTCTGTGCTGACCACTCGGAGCCTGGAACCTGCTTCAGATTCTGTGTCTCCGTCTCTCTGTCCCCCTCCCCCACCACCGCCTGCTTGCGTTCTCTCTCTGTCTCTAAAGAATGAATAAACATGTTTTAAAAATGTATTCAAGATATACATCAAATTAGGGACGAGGCCAAGGTAGAGCATGACTCACAACCCACAGTATTTTCAACTACTCTCTACTATGTCCTATGGTCTCCTGCTACTTCCTGCAACGTTCTAGAGAGACAAGAAAGTTTATATCTTCCACTTGTTTACTGAAAAGGTAAACTCCATATAGGTGAAGTCTTTGATTTTTTCCACCTCTGTTTCCCTAGAACCAAAGAAGTTCCCGGAATGAAATAAGTGCGTGAACAGTCTCAAGGAGATAAAGCTGGTTTAGATCGGCAGATACTTCTGCAGCCTTCATCATATACACGGCAACGTGGACGGATCTATCTCCGCCCTCAGAGAGATTGTGGTTGAGGGAGATAAGACTTGGTCACATAAAAAGATGATATGGAGACGTCCGATAATGGCAAATCGGTGGTGGCGACGAGAGCTTGAATAGGCAAAGACCTTCTATGTGTAGAACCAAAAAGGCTTTGCGAGTGCCTGCCCGGCTCCCGATCACGACTCTCACGATCTTGGGGGCGTGAGTTCAAGCCCCAGGCTGAACGTAGAGTTTTTAAAGTATTTTTTTTTAAGGCTTCGTGGAGGAGACAGCGCACGAACACAGTATTGAAGGATGAGGAGGAAGTAGTATGTGTGTGTGTTGAGAGAGTAGAATTTAACGGGAAGCTGAAAAAATTACCTTCTTCATTTTAATTATTCTAGGCACTCTGACCATTACAACCTATCACTGCTACCAGGAATGTGCAAATAGTGCCTATGAAATCAGGCAACATTCTTCATCCCGTTTTTTTCCCCCCAGATTCCTTTCTTCTTTGGTCCGAGATTCAAACTGAACAGACCAGCTTTTTGGGGGTCGTTCTTCAGAAAACTCCCGCTCAGTTCGCTCCATTCCCCTGAGAGAACTTTTTCAACCTAGCACGGTGGGTTTCGTAATCATCACTGCTTCGGTAGGTCTCGTAGGGTTGAGTCTTTTTCTTAAATTTTTTTTTATGTTTTTTTTTTTAATTTATTTTTGAGAGCAGGAGAGATAAAGCATGAGTTGGGGAGGGTCAGAGAGAGAGAGGGAGACACAGGATCCGAAGCAGGCTCCAGGCTCTGAGCTGTCAGCACAGAGCCCGACTCGGGGCTTGAACTCAGACCGCGAGATCATGACCCGAGCTGAAGTCGGACGCTTGACCGAATGAATCACCCAGGTGCCCCGGCCGTGCTTCTAGATGAGACTCTTTGGCGGAGATGGGAGATAGTTACGGGTCCCCATAGCCTACCGAGGAGCTTTGGTTGTTCTCTAATGATGATTCTCGTTTTGAGAGACGTGACATTTCGTCTACATAGCCTATGGCGGTTAAGCGCACGGACTCTGAAGCCCGACTGGCTGAGTGAGGATCCCAGCCCTCCTTTACCGAGCTGGGGGACCTTGGCTAGGTTAACCTCTCCATGCCTTTGCTTTCCCACCTCTAAAATGGATGTGTGGATTGTACCTACCTCCTAACATGAAGATTCAGTGACGTATGTAAAGCATAGAGAATGACACTCGGCACGTCTATACGTTATCTGCGTTAGCCCTAACTATAATCTATCCCCAAGCGTAACAGAATTTTGCCAGCCACCACACCTTCTGTGTCTCTGGACCCATCTCTCCGTCGTTAGTGGAAGGGGGGTAGGGACAACGGATGGGTCAAGGTCAGGCCATTTGTACCATTTGCCGTTCCGCGGAGCACCTCCGACCTCGCTAGAGCTCACCGTAGGATGAAGATCTGTGCCCGCACACAGCGACATTATTCCCTTCGTGGTGCAGGCATCGACGACAGATGTACCCAGACGCTGGCTGTTACCTGAGGCTGCCGTACGGGTGCATCGTGGCTGAAGGGCAGCCCCGCCTCTGTGTCTGTCCTCCCAAACACCGTCCAGTTCTTCACGGGGGCCGTGCACATCTGAGCCTCGGCCAGTGTTCCCTCCTCCCCTCCCCCCCGCCCCTGCATGGCCTCCCTGCTTAGTGCCACTCCCTCCCACCTTCTTCCACTCTCAGAACTACACAAAAGTTTTTTGTTTTTTGTTTTGAGAGAGAGAGTGCACGCGCACATGCGTGAGTGGGCGGGGGTGGGCAGAGGGGGGTGGAGAGAGAGAGAGAATCCTAAGCAGGCTCCACGCTCAACATGGAGCCTGACACGGGGCTCAGTCCCACGACCCTGGGATCATGACCTGAGCCGAAATCAAGAGCCAGAAGCTTAACCCACTGAGCCCCCCAGGTGCCCCCACGAAAGTGGTTTGGGATTAGGAGCTGAACCGGTGAGACTTGCTCCCTCAATAGTCCCTCTACGGAGACTCTAACCCACTGCCTCCTTCCACCGAGTTTTGTTTTGGTTTTCATTGTATTTCGTTCTGACCGAGGGAGAGAGAGAGAATCCCAAGCTGCCTCAGCACGGAGCCCGATGTGAGCCTAGAACTCACGAGCCAGGAGATCTTGACCCAAGCTGAAGCGGATGCTTAAACGACCGAGCCACCCAGGAGTCCCCCCCCTCTTCAGCTGAGGTTCATTGACACCTCTCATTTGGATTTCTGCTGTCGACACTCAGAGATAACTAGGCTTCAGCTCTCTTGAAACAGATCGGAAAGGTTCTTAGAATTCCCCTTCCCCATCTCCTACCCACTTCTCTGTAGCTATAGAAACCCTATGCGGGAAACTTTGCCCAACCAACCTTGTTGGAAGACACCTAATTCCCACTTTGGGTGATGGGGCTTGGAGCTGAGGTCTACTGGCTCTTTCCTGCGTTTGACTTATTTTTACTTTTTTTTGAATGTGTATTTTTTTGAGAGAGGCAGAGAGAGAGAGAGAGAGGGAGACAGGATGACCAGCGGGCTCCACGCTGTCAGTGCAGAGCCCAACGCAGGGCTGGAACTCCTGAACCGTGAGATCATGACCTGAGCCGAAGTCAGACGCTTAACCGACTGAGCCACCTCGGCGCCCCACTTATTTTTACTTTTTTTTTTAAAAAGTAATCTCGCCACCCAACGTGGGGCTCGAACTCACGCTGAAATCAAGAGCCACCTGCTTTGCCGACTGAGCCAGCTGGGTGACCCTCCTTGTGCTTTAGCAAGGTGCTGGCCCCTGCCTCCTGGTACCCTCCTAGACCCTGTCCTCCTCCGCTTCGTTCTTCCCTCGCTTTCAGAGCACCCCCAGATGCGAATGCTGTGCGCTCTCCTCACACTAGGCTTCCAATGCCCGCCATCCGGGTGGCCGGGTCTCTGTCGCCAGCCCCGTAACTCCTGCTCGGCTCGCTTAAAGGCATTTCGGGAAGTCCGCAGCTGCCGCAACGCAGGGAGACTGACGTTTACTCCAGATCGGCCAAGTCTGTGCCGAGATAAACATCTCGATGTGGAACTACTCCAATTTCCCTTTCTCCACCCCGGATCCGAGATGGATACCTTCCCGCCCTCGGGATCCGCCCCCCCCCCCCCCCCCCCCCCCCGCCAGGCATTCGCCGGCCAGGATTTCTTCCTCCAGAATGATGGGCCTCTGCCCCTGCTCCGCTTCCTCCTGCGTTGATATTGGGACATCCCTAGGAAGTCAGCTACCGCACTGTCCCCCCCCCAGGATGCGGCAGAGTGGGGGTGGGGTCCGTTGCACTTCCCCTTTCTAGGAGGCCAGCTGGCACCCCCGCCGCCGGCGCCCTGCTAACTGACCACGCGCGCTCGCTTCGGTTCTTAGTTTGCTTCGTGGGTCTCTGAGCTCTTAGGGCAGTGGTTCTTAATTGGGAGTGACTTCGCTCCCTGCCCCCCCCCCGCCCCGGGGACAGTTGGCAGCGTCTGCAAGCCACCTTTAGCTGTCACGATGGGAAGTGGGCAAGCCACTGGCGTCTAGTGGGTGGAGACCGAGGAGGCGGCTAAACATCCTACTATGCTCAGCCGGCGCTCCTTTTTTGTTCTTTTAAAAAAATGTTTATTTATTTATTTTGAGTGAGAGAGAGAGAGCAGAGGAGGGGCAGAGAGAGAGGGAGAGAATCCCAAGCAGGCTCTGAACTGTCAGCATGGAGCCTGATGAAGGGTTTGAACCCCTGAACCGTGAGATCACGACCTGAGCTGAAATAAAGAGTCAGACACTTAACCCACCGAGCCACCCGGGCACCCCAAAAAGAGTTTTTAAACGTGACAAAACAATTCTAAAGTTGACAAGAAAGAATAAAAATGTAAAAAGAGCTAAGAGAGTATCCCCTAAAAGAGAGGACTCAGAAAGGCTTGCCCTATCAGATATTAAAATGAATAATAGATCTAATCAAAACTGGGCATTTACAGAAGAACGAAATGGGGGGACTGGCATTACCCAGCTCGCAGACTTCCTGTGAAGCGATGGCGATCAAGACAGGTGTGATATTGATGAAGAAGAGACAGAACTCAATGGAAGGAAAGAGGGAGCTTAGAAGTCGAGCCTCACAGGGGCGCCTGGGTGGCCCAGTCAGTCAAGCATCTGACTCTTGATTTCAGCTCAGGGCATGATCCCAGGTTTGTGGGATCGAGCCCTGCCTCGGGCTCCAAGCTGAGTGTGGAGCCTGCTTGGGATTCTCTCTCTCCCTCTCTCTCTCTGCCCGTGCCCTGCTCATTCTCTCTCTCTCCCCTCCCCTCTCAAAAAAATAAAATAAATTAAAAAAAATTTTTTTAAAGGAAGTTTAAAACTCCTAGGAGATAACATAGGAGCAAGCCTAGATGACCGTGGGCAGAGCGATGCCTTTCAGGTACGCCAAGGCCAGATCCGTGAAAGAAAGAATCGATAAGCTGGACCTCATGAAAATGAAACACTTCTGCCCTCTGAAAGACCACGTCAAGAGAATGAGAAAAGCCGCTGGCTAGGAGAAAATATTTGCAAAAAAAAAGCATCGACAAAGATGTCCTACGCCATATGTCAACAGGAAAGGGCAAAGTTCAGCGACAACGGGAAAAGACTACGCACCCATCGGGTCGGCCGAGCTCCAGAAACTAACGCCAAATGCTGGCCGGGACGTGGGGCTCCGGGAATTCTCATTCACGGCGGGCAGGCATGCAGAATGACACCGCCACGTCGAAAGACAGTTTGGCGGTCTCTAGAAACGACATATGCTCTTACCGTAGGAGCCGGCAATCACGCTCCACGGTATTTGCCCAACGGAATGGAAAACAGACGTCCACACAAAAACCCGCACGTGAATGTTAATAGTGACTTTGGCCATCAGTACCAAAACCGAAGCAACCGAGAGGTCCTTGACTGGGCGAATGGATAAACTGTGATACGTCCAGACAATGGAATATGATTCGGTGCTAAAAAGAAATGAGCTATCGAGCCATGAAAAGACACGGAGGAGGCTTAAATGCATCTGACTGAGTGATAGAGACCAATCTGAAAAGGCGGCCTACCGTCTGGTTCTAACTGTGGCATTCTGGAAACGGCAAAGCTATGGAGACAATTAAAATATCAGTGGTTGCCAAGGGTTGGGGGTGGGGGTGGGGATGAACAAGTAGAACACGATTTTGCTGTGAACCTTAAGAAATGCTCTTAAAAAAGTAAATCTTAACAGATGTTTTCAAAACTGGGTGTTTACTAATGTACAAATGGGCAGAAGGAGGTAACGGAAAAGATCTAAGTGTGTGTAAAAATCGATATGACGAAGGTTACATTTCAAGGGATAAATCAAAAAATTGTGTTGGGCATTATTCATTGAACAGTGGTGGAATAACTGGCTAAGTCTTTGCACAAAATTTAAGGGATCCCTACTTACGATTTACACAAAAATAAATTTCAAGTTTATCAGAGTCTTATGATGGGAAAAAAACAAGCACCTGAAGAACTGGAATTGAACGTGTGTTACCATGTGTACTATCTTGAGGTTGGGAAGGTCTTGCTAAGGAAGACACAGAATCCAGAAGTCAAAAAGGAAAAGCAACGAAGAAATTTGATCACATAAAAGCTAAATTAAAAGCATAAGTAGGGGCACCTGGGTGGCCCGGTCGGCTGAGTGTCTGACTCTTGATTGGGGCTCAGGTCACGATCTCATGGTTTGTGGGTTCGGGCTCCACATCGGGCTCCACACTGACAGCGCAGAGCCTGCTTGGAATTCTCACTCTCTCCCTCTCTCTCTGCCCCTCCCACTCATGCTCTCTCTCTCTCTCTCAAAATAAATAAATTTAAAAAATCATAAGTAAACTCAAAAGAAAAAGTAACTGAGTAAAATATTTGCAGCATATATGACAGATTAAGGATATTTAACCTTAATATGAAAAGAGTTCTTACAAATCAATAAAATGAATTTCCCAAGAGGAAACCGGGAAAAGGACACGAAGAGGCAATTTGGAGAGGGGGAAATGCAAATGGCTGACAAACATCCATGTTTACGTCAGTTTAGTTTCAGGTACTTGCCCACATTGCTGTCTGACAGTGAAGCAAAATGGAAGACTGCGAGAAAGATCCTGTACAGCCGCGGTACAAGAAAGTATGTGTGCTTCTCGTATTCGTTAAGTTCACAGTGTGAAGCATAAGCTACAGATTAGTTTGCTTCTTCCTTCATCTGACGCTGGAGACACAATACGTGAAGGTGTGCCACCATTTTCTCTGATGGCCTCTAATCGAGTCCCCGTGGAAAGGACTACAGAACGAATGGGAAAGACGACTTGAGTGCCTGCTTCCTCTGTCTAACCTCAGGGGCCAGCCGGACTGGGTCTGGCCTCTTTGCTTCCAGTGGTCTCCAGACGGGACATTTGGAACTGCACTATCCGCATGTACCTAGGACCCTGGCTCATCTGCAAAGGACCTCTGAAACATCTCCTCAACTTCTAGTCCTCTGTCCTGTCCCTACGGTCAGTGTGGCATTGGACAGCCGCGGCATTCTCCGGGGGCGTGACCAGAGCCCAAACAACATGGCCGCCTACATGGCGACCATCACCAAGCCTTGGTGGGAGCAAGAAACATAAATCAAACTTCGATGTCACTCCTTCTATGTAAAGAAGGAAAAAGCCTTTATTTTGTTTCATTATTTTATTCGTTTGTTGGAATTTAAGAATCATTTTCAGATTTTCGATGGTTTCTTTTTTTTTTTTTTCCGTCGTCTAATACATCGGTTTCTTAATAAAGCATCTTTTGGCTTACGCTGGGTAGGATAATTGTAAGTAGCTACATAAGTAGCTTACAAGTAGTCTTTTAGTTTCAAAGGGTCTTTTTTCAGGGCGCATGGGCGGCTCAGCTGGTTAGGCGTCCAGCTCTTGATTTCTGCTCATGTCATGATCTCATGGTTTGTGGGATCGGTCCCCACATCAGGCTCCTGGCCTACTTGGGATTCCCTCTCTCTCTCTTTCTCTCTCTCTCTCTCTAAAAATAAAAAAAAACAAAGGACCGCTTTTCCTCATCAAAGTGAGCTTTGAGAACAAACGTCTCTTTGGACAATGCAAAACCCCTCCCCACGACAAACTCTTAGAAATGTTTTATAAAATAGGGGCACCTGGTGGCTCAGCTGGTTGAGTGTCTAGCTCTCGATTTTGGCTCAGGTCATGATCTTGTGGTTCACGGGTTCGAGCCCCACTTTGGGCTCTGGGCTGATGGCGTGGGGCCTGCTTGGGATTCTCTCTCTCCCTCTCTCTCTGCTCTGTCTCTCTTTCTCTCTCTCCAAATAAATAAACAAACATTAAAAAAAAAAGAAATGTTTTATGAAATATAACATCGCAGGGATGCCTGGGCACCTGGTTTGGCCAGTGAAACATGACTCTTGATCTTGGGGCTGTGAGTTCGAGCCCCACGTTGGGCGTGGAGCCTACTTTAAACGTTAATTAAGTAATTAATTTTAAAAAATACGTATAACATCACGAATAGATATTACACCATTTCCCGTCTCCTCAAACCTCCAGTTTCCGCTTCGCCATCTCACGGCCCCGGCAAACGATCGTTCTTCTGATTTCGCTGAAAAAACGAAACCAAACAGGAGGAATCAGAGAGAATGTCGTTGGGCTTCCCGTCGCCAAATCTATCCGCCTCCCTGCTGCCTTCCCCGGTGATCTCGTCCACTCTCATGGCCAGGTCTGTGCCGATAGCTCCCAAATCGTCTCTTCAATCCGGATTTCTCGAAACTCCAAAATCCGGTGCCCAGAAACATCTACTGCCTCTCTCTCTTTCTCTTACGTCCTGCTTGTAACCCCTGAGAAAGTTTTGGGTGTACCTTCAAAATATACTCTTACCCTTTCTCGCCCCCTCCGTTACTACCGCCCTCGTTCAAATAACTTGTGTCCCCTGCCTGGCCAAACACGGTGGTCTCCCACGTCCACCATTTCCTAACCCAACTCAATAGCTCAAGTGATCCTTTTAAAACATAAGGCAGAGCCTGTCTTGCCTCCATTTAAACCCTTCCATGGCCTCTCCACTCGCTCCGGGAAAATCAAAAGCCGACCAAGCCCTGACCGATCTGGCACTTCACCACCTCCGGGACACCGCTGCTATCCCTCTCTGACCTTCCCGGTCGGCTTCAGTCACACAGGCCACCTCGTTGGCCCTGGAACACGCCATGTCCGCTTCCATCCGCCCCAGGACATTTGCACTTGCTCTTATCTCTACCCGGAATGCTCTCACCCAAAATATCGCCAGAGGTTTCTTCCTCATTTCATGCAGGGTTCTATGCAAATGTCGCCTCACCGCAGAGGCCTTCGCTGAAATAACTGCTCGCTCCACTCTCGGCATGTTCCATTCCCCCCCGACCTGCTTTATTTGTCTCCATACCCATCCACCGCCCTCCGACGTTACAGTGTTGCCTTTTCTGGTGCCTTTATGGTCTGTCTCCCTCAACTATAATGGAAGCTTCGTGACAGCGGGGCCTTCGTCTTGGTCCCTGCTGTAACCCCAGCTCTGAAAAGTTTCTGGCCCGTAGTAGCTGCTTAAAGAAATATTTATCAGATGAATGGCTGAAAGACACAGCTGAGAGTACAAGAAAATTGGGTGCCAGAGAGAACAAGAGAACCGAACACCAGAGTGGTGTCCAGGTAACCCGTGACCTACTGACCTGAGGTTTAACCATTGGGGCCAAGACCGTAATCCCCCAACATCCATTTTCCTGTACACCCATAGCAAGAGAACCCCTAATTTTCAGTTGGATACATGGCCACCCTGAATGACAGCTACTGTGATAAGTTCTGACCAGGGACATAAAAGCGAATGTCTTACGGAAGCTACTGAGAATCTTCCTTAAAAGACAGCGGCCGTGTCCCTTATTCCTAACCTCTTACTCTTTCCTGTTGGCTGGAATGTAAGAGCGAAAGCTGGAGCCGGAGCAGCCATCTTGGACCATGAGGTGACCTGAGAAACAGAAGCCACATAGAATGGAACGACGAGATATATGGGGCGCCCGGCTGGCTCGGTTGGTGGAGCGTGCGATTCTTGATCTCGAGGTTGTGAGTTCGAGCCCCACGTTGGGTGTAGAGATTACTTAAAAATAAAATCCTAAAAAAAAAAAAAAAAGATTAAAAGTGCGTTGGGTACCTTTCTCTGGACTGTTATGTGAGACACATTTTGCCCTTGTTTGTGGCACTGTTATTTTGGATCTCTGTTGCTCCCAGAGACACAAACCTGACACTGATCAGTACAATGTACACACAGAGAGAAACCAAGGACATCACACAAATCCCGGACCCTCAGTTAGCCACCTTTCAGTGAAATGGCGAGTTAGGAAAATACCCTGTCCACGGGCAGAGGAGACTAACCGAAAGCTTGCCTACCCAGGCGTGGGTTCCGGGCAGAAAAATAGAACCCCCTTGAGAATTCATAACCACTACTAGGGAAGGATTTTCTAGACAAGCTATAAAAAGCACAACCCAAAGGGGATATGACCAATCTGAGTACATTCGAAGAAAAAACATAGTTCTGAATGACAAAAAGCACCATAAATGAGGGCGAAGGCATGCCAAGACTACATAAGCAACAGAGGATTCGGGCAAGAAAACATTTCTACAACCTATAAGTTAATAAGAAAAAGACAAATAACCTCACGAAGAACAATGGAGGGGGCGCCTTGGGGGCTCACTCGGTGAAATGTCCGACTCTTGGTTTCGTCTCAGGTCGTGAGCTCACAGTTTGTGAGTTCGAGCCCCTGCTTGAGATCCTCTCTCTTTCTCTCTCTCTCTCTCTCTCTCTGCCCCTCCCCCACTTGCGCTGTCTCTGTCTCTCTCAAAATAAATAAATAAACTTAAAAAAAAAACATTGGAGAAAGGAGATGAAGAGGCACTTCACGAAACAGGAAACTTTAATCAGACCCGCAAACAGATGAAAAGGCGCAAGGCGCCCAGTGTCCATATTGAGTATGGAAATATTAATTAAAACAATAACTCGATTTTATGGAGACCCTACTGCGTGCCAGGCAACATTCTAAAACGCTTTATGTAAGATCCCATTTCACACCCATCGAATCGGCAGAACTTTGAAAAAGCCACACAAGACACTTTGGCAAGGATGTGAAGCAATGGAAACTTCCAGACACTGCTGGTAGGATGCAAATATTACTTTTTGATGGTCACCTAGAGAAATCTGCACTTACACCCAAGAATTTTCATGGCAGCCCTGTGTGTAAGAGCAAAAACAAAGGGAAACAGTATAGATGTCTTCCATCAGGAGAATGGGTAAATACACACACATTCTGGAATACTCTACAACATACGTGAGTCTCACAGACAACAAGCTGAATGAAAAAGGCAAGTTTCAGAATGATATACATACAGACGACCATTTGTGTATAGTTTTAAAATATGCAAACAGTTCTATATTATTTATGAATATCTTCATTATAGTACTCGTATAAAAATATTTAAGATAATGGTACCTCTAGGGGCGCCTGGGCGGCTCAGTCGGTTAAATCTCCGACTTCGGCTCAGTTCATGATCTCACGGTTCATGAGTTCAGGCCCCGAGTCGGGTTCTGTGCTGACGGCTCAGAGCCTGGAGCCTGCTTCGGATTCTGTGTCTCCCTTTCTCTCTCTCTGCCCCTCCCCCACTCATGCTCTGTCTCTCTCTCTCTCTCTCTCTCTCTCAAAAATAATAAACTTTTAAAAAAATTTTTGCAGAAAGATAATGGTACCTCTACAGAGAGACGGCGTATCAACTCTGTTTATGATGTTTTAATTCCTTGGGAGAAAAAAAAAACTCAGATAAATCGGGTTACAGCTTAATAAAGCTAAGTAATGGGTATATGTGTGTTCATCACGTTGTCTCTGTGCACTTCTGTACACTTGAAACATTAACAACGCAAATAGAAAAACAAAAAGAATCCAGTCATTTTGAGAAAAAATTAGAAAGTAGCAAAAAAACCCAGTATAATCTCAGTATACTTTTTGGATAACGTTTTAATCTAAATTTCTTCATTATATTCTAGTGCTTAGTGAATCCCCAATTTGTGCGCAATCAGGCTACGCCATTCTGGAGACCCCAAGCCATTCCGGAATCACATCCCGCCCTACGTGCTGGTGAAATCTCTGGCAAAAGGGCCACAGCTTTATTAAGAAGTATCTTTTCTTAAAAAAAATTGTTTTTTATTTTTGAGAGACATAGAGACAGAGTGTGAGCAGGGGAAGGGCAGAGAGAGAGAGGGAGACACAGAATCCGAAGCAGGCTCCAGGCTCTGAGCCATCAGCACAGAGTCCGATGCGGGGCTCGAACTCACAGACCATGAGATCATGACCTGAGCCGAAGTCAGCCGCTCAACCGACTGAGCCACCCAGGCGCCCCTAAAAAGTATCTTTTAATGTATGCTTAAGGTTTTTCACCGGACAAATATTCAATAGTCGCCATTTTCCAGAAAGAGCAGTAACTAATACTTTTCAAAAGGAGGAAGTGGAGGCACAGAGAGGTGAAATAATTCACACGGGGTCACACAGCTAGTGAGTGAGCGAGCCAGGATTCATACCAGGCACTCTGGCTTCAGAGCCCTCGGCCTTAGCCACTCCAAGATCTTATTTTTGGTATGACTAGTGTTACAGCGATACTTCCAGTCGGCCGTCTGTGCCAAGTGAAATCATCAACACGAGTCGATGATAGAACTCCAACACGGCATTGCTTTGATCGATCTCATTTCACGTGTGTGTGGCTTGTCTCCTTAATCAGAGAGCGAGCTTCTGAAAGGCAGATACCATATTTTTTTAACTGAAATATAGTTGACCTACGATATTATATTAGTTTCAAGTGTACAGCACAGCGATTCGGCAATTGTATACTCTACAAAATGCTCACCACCGTAAGGGTGGTTACCAGCTGTCACCCATATAAAGTTATTATGGTATTAATGACTTTATTCCTTATGTGGTACTTTTCATCCCCGTGGCTGATTTACTCCATAACTGGAAGTTTGTACCTCCTAGTCCCTTTCACTTATTTTACCCATCCCTTTACCTCCCTCCCCTCTGGCCACCCCCGGTTTTTTCTCTGTATTTCTGAATCTGTTTCTGCTTTTTGCTTGTTTGTTATTTCTGCTTTTCGCCCGTTTTGTTTTTTAGATTCCATATGTAAGTGAAGGCGTATGGTATTTGCGTTTTTCTGTCTGACTTATTTCAGGTCGCGTACTAGGTCCTGGCACGTTGTCGCGAATGGCAAGATTTTACTCTTTTTTATGGTCGAGTTATACTCCAGTGTGTGTGTGTGCGTGTGTGTGTGTACATACACATACCACACCTTCTTTATCCATTCATTTACCACTGGACACTTAGGGTGCTTCTATGTCTTGGCTATGGTAAATAATACTGCAATAAACATAGGGGTGCATAATCTTTTCAAAGTAGCGTTTGTGTTCTCTTCGGGGAAAGACCCAGAAGTAGAATTACTGGGTCAAATGGCATTTCCATTTGTCAGATTTTAGGAGCCCCCATACTGGTTTTCATGGTGGTCAGACCCATTTACGGTCCCACCAAGAGTGCACCAAGACTTCCTTTTCTCTCCATCCTTGCCAACACTTATTTCTTGCCTTTTCAATCCTAACCATTCTGACAGGCGTGAGGTAATACCTCATTGTGGTTTTGATTTGTATTTCCCTGATGATCAGGGATGCTGAGCGTCTTTTCATGTGTCTGTTGGCCATCTGGACGTCTTCTTTGGAAAAATGCCCATTCAGGCCCTCTGCCCATTTTTAATCAGATTATTATTATTATTTTTTTTTGGTGTTGAGTTACACGAGTTCTTTATAATATTTTAGATATTAGCTCCTTATCAGATATATGATTTGCAAATATCTTCTCCCATTCAGTAGGTTGCCTTTTTGTTTTGTTGATGGTTTCTTTTGGTATGCAAAAACTTTTTGGCTTGATGTGGGCCCGATAGTTTACTTTTGCCTTTGTTTCCCTTGCCTCAGGAGATAAATCCAGAAAAATATTACTAAGGCAAAGTCCAAGAGATTAATGCCTGGGTTTTCTTTTAGGGGGTTTATGGTTTCAAGTCTTATATTTACGTATTTAATCCATTTTGAATTTATTTTTGTGGATGGTATGAGAAAGGGGTCCAGTTTCATTCTTTTGCATGGAGCTGTCCCGTCTTCCCAGCGCCATTTATTGAAGAGACCGTCTTTACCCCAGTGTATATTCTTGTCTCCTTTGTCAAAGATTGATTGACATGCTTAATATAAGCATGGATTTGTTCCTGGGCTCTCTATTCTGTTCCATTGTTCTATGCAGACACGATATTTTAAAACAATTATTTTTGGAGATCGCGCTGTACCTTTAGTAGTGTTATTTGCCCGCAGAAAGTTTTCAATAAATCTTTACTGAATGATCGAAGGGGAATACGAGAAAAACGCACGAACCTTCCCACGCCAAGGCATCAAAGTTTAATTTCTTGGGTCAATTAGCAAAGCTGCGCCTCAAGAGAGTCTTTCTCTTATTTTGGGTTTCATTAACCTTTTTGTGAGCAACACCCTTATTGAGACATAATGCCCTCATTGAAATTGGATTCAAGGGCGCCTGGCGGGCTCAGTCGGTAGAGCATGTGATTCTTGATCTCAGGGTTGTGGGTTCAAGCCCCACGCTGGGCGTGGAGCCTGCTGAATGAATGAATGAACTGAATTCAGTGATTTTCAGTAAATCCCTTGAGTTGTATGGGCATCATGACGTTCAATTTAAAACATTTTGGTCACCTGCCCCCCCAAACCCTGGTGTCTATTAGTACCATTAGCCCTCCTTCGTCTTTCCCTCCCAGCCCTAGGCAACCATTAAACTAGGTTTTGCCTCTATCGACTTGCCTCTTCTGGACGCGTCGTATAAACGGAATCAGACGGGGAGTGATCTGTGACTGGCTTCTTTCACTGAGCCTCGTGGTTGCAAGGTGGCGTAGCCACGCGATGAGCAATAAATCTGATGATCTGGCAATAAAAAGGAATGAGCCATTAACGATTTTAAGCAACCCGTTCACTAGTGTATGGCAAGATATCAGACATTTATACTTTAAAGCTTGTTCACATGTTCCTATCGTGCTAAAATATACATAACATTTTCCATTGTCACCATTTTGGGGGGGTTCATTCGAACTATTTTAAGTGTACAGTTCAGTGGCCTTAAAGGCATTTGCATAGTCGTGCAACCATCACCAGCCTCCGTCTCCAGAACTCTCTCAGCATCCCAAACCCAAACTGTGTAACCCCCCATTTCTCTGTCTTCCAGCCTCTGGCAACCACCTGCCTATTTCCTGTCTCCGTGAACCTGACCGTTCTAGATACCTCATGGAAGAGGAATAACACAATATTTGTCCCTTTGTTGCTGGCTTATTCCACGCAGCATAATATCTTTGATGTTCAACACTGTCTTAGCACATGTCCGAATCGCCTTCCTTTTTAAGACGGATCAACATTCCATTCCACGTAGAGACCACTATTTCCTTATACATGCATCCGTCAATGGATGCCGTCCCCCCCCCCGTGCCCCCGGGTTGCTTCCGTGTTTCGGCTTTCGTCATAATGCTTCTCTGAGCCCGGGTGTACAAATATTTGTTCAAGTCACTGCTTTGAATTCTTTTTGGATATATACCTAGAAGTAGACTTGCCGGGTCATAGAATAATTCTATATTTAAGTTTTTGAGGAACTACCAAGCTGTTGTCCACCGTGGCCGCACCATTTTAGCCGAGCCCTAGCGTTCCAACATCTCCACATCCTTACCAACACTCATTTCCTGTTTTTAAAGTCTTAATAATTTTTTTTATTTTGAGAGAGAGAGAGAGTGCCAGCGGGGGAGGGGGCAGAGGGAGGGAGAGAGAATCTCTGTTCGGCGTGGAGCCTGACCCCGGGTTCAATCACACGACCGACCCTGGGATCGTGACCCGAGCCGAAATCGAAATCAAGAGTCAGATGTCGGACGCTGAAGCAACTGGGCCACCCAGGTGCCCCGTTTTCCTGTTGTTGTAAAAATAACAACCACCTGAATGGTCGTGACATGGCATCTCATTGAGGTTTTGATTTGTATTTCCCTAGTTATGATACCCTAGTTTTAATAAATCCTCAGATCGAGAAATACCTTAAGAGATTTAGAGAATCGGTTAATGAAATGAATAATCCCCATGCGTGTCTAAAAGCTTTCAGATGTAGTTCGTTCAAGGTCAAGTATACCTGTAACTGAGGAAACTAGCTGCTTCGATACTTTAAGCTCAAACGTGGTAGGTGCTGTGCTGGACACTTGTCATAGGTTTTAGGTTCCCCAGGAAGTAAACTCCGAGAGAGAGTGCATGTGTGCGCGTGGTGGGGGGGGAGGGGCAGACAGAGACAGGGGCCAGAGGATCAGAAGCCAGCTCTGTGCTGACAGCAGAGATCCTGACGCGGGGCTCGAACTCATGAACCGTGAGGTCATGATCTGAGCTGAAGTCGGACACAACCCACTGAGCCACCCAGGCGCCCAGGGTCCTTGATACTTTCTAAGAGTTTAAAGGGGTCTGAGGATTAAACATTTAGAGAGTCCTTGGTCCAGAGCATCGCAAGGGAAATAAAACCCACTCGAAGTCACTTCAATCAAATATTTATCTGATGACTCAAATTGGAAGACTCTCTCTCTCTCTCTCTCTCTCTGTCTCACTCTCTCATCTCTGTTTTCCCGCTTTGCACCCCTACCTCCAGCGTATGCTTAGCTCACCTTCTACTCCATATCCTTTCCGTGGCTTACAAGAAATTCGAGTTTTCCTGTTTCCTGTTTTCACGAACAGACTCAGTACATTACATAGCGTTTGTTTTTTTAGAACTTCTGAATCACAGAGAGGCAGTTTGCGCTCATCCATGCCAACGGCCAGGAATGCGGTGCATTTCGTCCGCACTGGAGGTCGAAATTGCACTCTCGCAGGAGATTCCAAAAATATCGACGGCATCTATTTAAAATTTCCTGTGAAAAAAGCAGAGCGTCTGCTCCATCGCTGTCAGAGGCTTACAGTCGAGCGAGGCCCAGGTCAACTATGGAAGTCCGGCGCCCCCGTTTATTTCAATCCAAGCGTGGAAACCACCAGAGAACAGAAAAATACCCAAAACTCCGCCAAGCGCCAACGTTCCTCTGGTGACACAATCTGCCTACGAAGGACACAGAAAAAGCGAAAATCTGAAGTGACGGGACCAAGGGATGGCCAAGGGCAATCAGATACCAAATCAGAAGAGGGCTTCTTTTTTCGTTCCGGGGGGGTTTTTGCTTTTCGGAAACACCACGTGTCGCTTTCTCCAAGCATCGTACAGGCGCGCTCGCTCGCGCACGCGCGCGCACACACACACACACAGCTCGCTAAATTTAGTTGCAGCTCTGTCACAACAATGATGACAAAATTTTCCTCTGACCACAAGGTGTTTGAGCACAAATGGTTCCTCTTTCCAGGTTCTGGTTTGTACATACACAAATTCCTAGCGAGGTGACACCCACTCTCCGACAGCGATCCTCCGGGGCCCCCAGCTGTACCCATTTCGCAGACACCGACGAGCCCAGCTGACCCGACTGTCCCGTGGCCGACCTAGAGTGACATGTAGGGTTCGCTTCGTGTTGGGCGGTACCTCTGTCACCTTGTGGAATGGACATCGGGGACGAGGCAGTGCCGCCTTGCCTCCTGGCCCCGCCGTGCCACCAAGCCCCTCCGCAGCGACTCCCTTCCTGAAGGGGGCTTCGCCGTTGCAGCTTGCACGCGGAGCTGGCCTGGGGATGAAAGAGTAAGAGGAAACAGGAAACCGAACGGCCGTAAAGGAGAAATGAAAGAAAAAGGACTCAGCAGAAAGGAGAACAATAGAAGCGGAACCGTAAGAGACAAGGGAACCCTGAAGATGAAAGAGTACTAGAACCTTCTAATAATAGTTCCCGTTTATTAGCACTCACTCTATGTGAGGCGCTGGATTAGCGTTCGGTGTGAGTGTCTTCATCTCCTTGAGTCCTTACGAGGAAACCCAAAAGATACAACTTGCTCTCCTAGTGAAGAAAAGACTCCCAACATCCCGGCGCCAGTGAAAAGCAGCCAAGAGAGGAAAAGACAAAAAGAAACGCAAAAAAGCGGAACCAATGGCACAAAATCCGATGGCAGGAAGAAGCGTAAATGTATCAGAACTAGTATCTGCAGAGAAATTGACCAGCCTGCCTTCATGGTATGGTAATGGGAGATTTTAACAGGTCTCTCGGGAGCCGAAAGGTGCAACGGACAGAAAAGACGAACCAGAATATTAACGTGCCCAACTTAATGGACGCGCGTAGAACGCGAAGAATTTGAGGATACAGTTGCTGCTTGAACAGCTTCGGTCTGAGCTGCGCGGGTCCATTTTCGCGCGGATGTTTTCAATGAATACAGCAGGCCACAGCGAATGCATTTTCTCTTATGATTTCCCTAATAAGATTTTTTTCTCTAGCTTCCTTCATTGTGAGAAGACAGTATATGAGACATAGAACATAGAACGTTGGTGCTAATTGATTGTTGATGTCGTCGGGAAGGCGTGTATCAACAGTAAGCTATGTGGGGGGAGGAGCGAAGTGGGAAGGGAGTCGAAACTTCCCTGCAGATTTTCAACTGCGCCCGGGGCGGCGCCGCTCGCCCCCTACCTTGCTCAAGAGTCACCGTATACGTTTTCCTCAAACGCTCATGCTCATGGAACTTTTCCAAAAACAAATGATACCCCGGGTCACAAAGCAAGCCTCGTCGAAGCTGCCAGGATTGGTACCACCCTGGAAGCTGAGGCTGCGGAGAAGCGAAACGCCCGGCCTTGGCTTCAGTGGCTGGGAAGGGGCGGCGGGGCCGGCCGGGCTCAGCCCCCGGGGATGCCACCAGGTAGGCAGGGCTGCGGCCTCGCAGGAGGCTTGTTCCAAACAGCAGGAAAAGGCGATCCAGGTGAAGGGACGTGGGAGAGATCGGGCAGGTGGGGACTAACTACATTAGGAGGCGTTTTGCTGTTCCTACTCCCCCTCCCCCACCCCCGCCGAGCCCAGTGTTTTCCAAGTGAACCCTTAATTCCTTGTTTCTTCAGGGAAGTGTGCGGCAGGCCAGCAGGCCGAAACCGACCTCTGCCTGTCACAGCTATGCAAATAGCCTCCTCTTTTTTTTTAAAATGTTTATTTATTTTTTGAGAGGGGGCGGGGAGGGGCAGAGAGAGAGAGGGAGACACAGAATCCGAAGCAGGCTCCAGGCTTTGCGCTGTCGGCACAGAGCCCGATGCGGGGCTCGAACCATGAACCGGGAGATCATGACCCGAGCCGAAGTCCAACGGAGCTACCCAGGCGCTTTGGGAATGAGGGGACCGCTTAATGGCCAGAGGGACTGGAGGTTTCTGTGTTCAGATGTAAATATTGATAATCCCACATGCTTAAGGCAAATGGAGACTTTCCAGGGCAAGAAGGTGCAGGGGACTAACATGCAAATGAAGCATTTGAATCTTAAAACTGAGGAGTCTTGAGGCTGAGATGAGACAAACAGACACTAATGACAGCTAAGTGGTGAGGCACTAACAAGGCGATTAGAGGCTGCCCCTTGGGGCGCCGGGGTGGCTCAGTCGGTTAAGCATCTGACTCTTGGTTTAGGCTCAGGTCACTATCTCATGGTTCGTGAGTTCGAACCCCGCATTGGGCTCTGTGCTGGCAGCACAGGGCCTGCTCGGGATTCTCTCTCTCTCTACTCCTCCCCAATAAATAAACTTAAATACTTTAAAAATTAAAAAATAAAATAAAGTCCGCCCTTGACAGTGTACAAAAAGATTCCACGCATCCTGGCTGGGCCGCGGGGAGGTGGGCAGGGCCTAAGTTGCGTTAGACGCAGGGTGGAGAGGGTGCGGTGAAAAGGTTGTGGGGGATCCCGGCTGAGATGCTGGGGTAGTGGCAGCAATGAAAGCACCCCAAACCCAGAGCCGGAGGAGGAGCCCGAGGCTCTTCTTCCTCTTTCGGAGACCGGAGTGTTGGAAAGCAGAACAGGGCCAGTGTCAGAGAGGAAGAGCTTGCCGCCTGGAGGGAGGGAGGCCGTGGAGCACCGGAGGGGATGTTGAATGCTTTGAAGGGGCGCAGGGAAGAATGCCCCCCCCATGGCCCCTGTGGTTTGAGGGCGGAGCCCAAAGTTGGCCCGGAGGCCGGCCCTGTCCCTGACTGCCCAGCCTCCTTGCCTCCAGGCGAGAATTAAGGAAGTTTTCATAATTTATCTTAGAAAACCAGATCTCCCAAATATCACTTTTTAAAAATATTTTATTTATGTATTTTATTCAGTTTATTTTCAAATTGGCGTACATACGACACCCAGTGTTCATCCCAACACGTGCCCTCTTTCATGCCTGCCACCCCCTTTTAAAAATATTTTTAAGGTAAAAATTTTTTCTCATGTTTATTTATATTAGAGAGAAAGGGAGAGAGAGAGGGAGACCCAGAATCCGAAGCAGGCTCCAGGCTCCGAGCTGTCAGCACAGAGCCCAGCGTGAGGCTCGAACCCACGGACGGTGAGATCATGACCTGAGCCAAAGTCAGATGCTTAACGAACTGAGGCACCCAGGCGCCCCTCCCAAATGTCACCTTTATAACGTCACCACCTTGCTCGTAAAAGTTTTCTATGGCTCCTTCTTGCTTATGAGATCCAGCCATAAAATGCTGTTCGCTGATTTCTCTTTCTCTTTCTGTCTCCCTGTCTTCCTGTTTGTCTCTCTCAAGTGCTGGTCACCCTTCAAGGTCCAGTCCAATTCCCATCTAGCCCAAGAAGTCTTCAAAAGCAGTTCCGGCCACCCCGGCCTGTCTTGCCTTTCTCGGAGCCCTCCCTGGGCCACAAATGAGCACGGCGGCCATTTACATGTGTGTGTTTGTTGCATTTTCCCTAATTGTTTTCTATACCTTTCCACACCTGAGACTTGGAAACCTCCCAAGGTCAATAAGCAAAACTGTTGCCTTTTGCTGGGTGGCCGGGATCCCCGACAGTGCGGAGCACAGTGGAATTTCGTCCTTCATACATTTATTCACATCTTTATTGAGTATGAACTAGGTGCCAGCTAGAGTTCCGAGTGCCGGGGGTATGGCTGGGAACAAATCAGAAAACATTCCCCGCCCCCGCGAAGCTTACATTCCGGGTGTAACCGGGCGGGATGACCCAGAAAGGGGGCTAGGGAGTGAGGGTCGCTGGGACTTGCGATTTTCCTTGCGGTGGCCAGAGGGGGCCTCGATGAGCCATCCAGATGAGGCGATGGAGTAAGACTTGTGGCTCTCCGGGGAGGCTGGAGCAAATGGCAGAGGAAATAGGCGGGGCAAAGGCCCTGAGGCAGGAGCGCACTTGGCTCGCAGGAGGAATAGCTGGGAGGTGAGTGTGGCCAGAGGAGCTGGCCTTGGGCCGAGCAGTGGAAGATGAGGTTAGAAAGGCAACACAGGGAAGGGCCTCGGAGGCCGGTGGACAGCTCGGTCTTTAAGCGTCTGGCTTTGGCTCAGGTCATGATCTCAACCGTTCCTGAGCTTTGGGTGAGCTCGAGGCCTGCTTCTCTCTCCGCCCCCTCCCCCCGTCTGCCCCTCGTGGGATTCTCTCGTTGCCCCTCGCTCACTTGTGCCATCTCTCTCTCTCAAAAAAGAAAGGAAGGAAGGCAGGAAGGCAGGAAGGCAGGAAGGAAGGAAGGAAGGAAGGCAGGCAGGAAGGAAGGAAGGCAGGCAGGAAGGAAGGAAGGAAGGAAGGCAAGCACTTACTGAAGAGCAAGAACCTTCGAGTCAACGAAACCCAGACGCTGAGAGCATGGTACATCACGACCTTGACCATGCTACATTCATCGTTCGGTTCTGTGTGGTGAAATGCTCACATTTGCACACTGGGAAGATTTGGCTCGTGGAGGGGAGACGTGCAGACCCCTTGCAAGAGCACAAGGGAAAGGCGATGAGGACCCGAGGAGGACAGTGGAGGAGAGGAGAAGGAGGAGAATAGACCCGAGAGATGTTTTGTGACATCGGTGACCGCACGGCTGGCCGGCAGGGCGGGGAAACCACGCGCACCAGATACAGGAAAGGGAGGTACCAAGGACAAGTACTGTTAGCATTCATCTCTCCCGGATCTGTGGTGGGCATCAGGACAACGGGTGGATGGGGGCCAAGTACAAGAGAAACAAAGAGTCCGCTAGCTTGGGATTTCTTGACTTTGGGACTATCGTCATTTTTGAGCTGGATAATTCTTTTTTTTTTTTTTTTTTTTTTTTGGCAGGGGGAGGTAGACTGACCTCTACCCACGAGATGCCAGTAGCACGCCCCCCAGCCCCAGGGGTGACCACCAAAAATATCTCCAGACATTGCCGCACGTCCCCTGGAGAGGAAAACCCAACCTCGGTTGGGGACCATTGCGCTAATGTCAGAAGAAGGGAAATCCCTTATTTGCTATTTCCTTTTTTTTCTTTGCGCCGCAGGGGCGGTGAGCATCTGCTGGGGTCTTGCCTCATAAAAGGGAGAAGACCCTTTGTGAGGTTTTTACGTAAGGGGCCAGAATTCTTAGCTAAGCCCTTGGGATATATGCCGGTGCCTGTGTCCATTACGACCTCGGGAGGCTGTTTCTAGCGGGCTGGAAGGAGGCCTGTGGAAAGAGGAACACCATTCTTCCCCCCCCCTCCCCCCCGCCCAGATATTTTCTGGTCTGTGCCCTTTTCTAACGCCACTTACAAAAAAGGAGAAAGCCTTAGCGACAAGGGTGAAGACCCAAAAAGCCAAGCGGAGTGGCCGAGGTACACAGGTCAGCCCGGAACGCCAGCCGCGTCAGGCCAAGGCGAAAAGCAAGGCCATTGGTATCATCAGGGTTCAGTGAACTAAGGACTAGAGCTAAACATGATGTTGACTCATTATGACTTTGATTACACAAAGTCCAAGTAAGAGCTGTTTATGGCAGTTCCCGAAGAGTCCTCCATTTGTCTTCATCTTCCTGCAGGGCAGAGCAGCAGCCTAATTCAATCTCAGATGCTCTTTGAGTAAAAGTACATGGAAATTACAAATAAGAGATTGATGTCGAAGAAACAGCATATTCCTAAACCTCACTGTCCCCTTCAAAACATTAAAAAAATTTTTTTTATGTTTATTTCTGAGAGAGAGAGACAGACAGACTGCGAGCGGGGGAGGGGCAGAGAGAGAGGGAGACACAGAATCCGAAGCGGGCTCCAGGCTCCCAGCTGTCAGCACAGAGCCTGACATGGGGCTTGAACCCATGAGCCGTGAGACCATGATCTGAGCTGAAGTCAGTCGCTCAACCGACTGAGCCCCCCAGGAGCCCCCAGACATTATTTTGTTTTTAATGCTTTTTAATGTTTGTTTGTTTTGAAGGAGAGAGACAGTGGGGCAGAGAGAGAGAGGGAGACAGAGAATCCCAAGCAGGCTCTGCACTATCAGCGTGGAGCGCGATGCGGGGCTGGAACTCACACACCGTGAGACCACGACCTGAGCTGAAACCAGGAGTCGGATGCTTAACCGACTGAGTCACCAGGGCGGCCCGAAAACCATTTTTTTTTAAGTGTTGCTTCAAGTTTAGGGTAGTAGAGGAAGTCGAATTGGCTAGAACGCTCGTATGTGTGGTCAGCAGGCCGGCACTGTTATGGCCAGGCCGCTGCCCTTTGTCTTTCGCCTCACAACGCTCTAAGTCACAGGGACTTTTCTGGAGGCTAGTGACAAGTCGTGACCCTTATTTTTCTAATCATTTTCTGCCATCGCTGTTCATTTCATGAAGCACTCAAACTATGCCAGACAGTGCCCGCGGTGGCACTAAGCCAGTCCCCAGGGGCTCCAGTTCCAAGTGGAGACGTCTTAAAAGGCAGATGACATAATCATTTTGGAAATGTTCTTATAAACTTATTGTATAATGTTTATAGCAGATGTCAACAAGTGTATGTGTGTGGTGATGGGGGGGTGGGGTCTTAGGTTAGAGAGCGGCTGGCCAACTTGCAGGGGGGAATTAGAAAGCACGGTAGTATCTCTCGGTTGCACCAGCTTCGATAGTTTACAGAGCGTTTTCATAAGCATGTCGGTCAATAACAGGCAGACAAGGATTTCTTCTGAGCCTTGAACACAAGACTTAGCATCGCAGGATTCTGTGCAGGCGGGCCTGCCTTCTGGAAGCCTCCTTTGCCTCTTCTCTCTCAGAGGGTGACCCCTTCTTTGTGCCCCACAGTTCCTTGGTTTTGCCTTTAGGATAGCGCCCTTCCCCCCCCCCCCCCGCCCCCCGCTGGCTGCAGCTCTTTGTTGGCAGGGCCTGCTTTTAATTAGTGGCTACCACAGGTCCTGAAAGGCCGGGCGGTAAATATTTACGGAATTGGAGGGCCACAATCCTAAGAGGGAGGCCTTTGTTTCAGATAGGTTAAACATCCTCATGCCTTTTGGGTAAGTCTAGACTAGGTGTGTAATCAGCATGATTATCGCTATATATATATATATATATATATATATATATATATATATATATTTTTTTTTTTTTTTTTTTGCAACAGCTCTCAGGTGCGAACATTGGCTTAATTCAACCAGACTCCACCTAGGTTAGTGGGTCTCATCAGACAGCCGGATGGGACCTTTTTGGGGGGGGGTGGTGAGAGAAAGATGCCCCTCGCCAAAGGTGTCCGTGCCCCAGTCCCAGACGACTGTGAGTATGTTACCTTATAAGGCAAAAGTGACTTTGTAGATGTGATTAAATAAAGGATTTTCAGACGGGGACGTTATCGGGGATGATTTGGTAGGTCCTATCTAATCGCAAGGGTTTTTGTAAATGAAAAAAGGGAGGCAGGAGGGTCAGAATCGGAGGAGAGGTGACAAGGAAGGCAGTGGCCCGCGTGGTGCAGGAACAAGCCGAGGAACCTGGGAAGTCTCTAGAAGCTGAAAACAGAATCTCTGGGGGCGCCTGGGTGGCTCAGTCGTGATCCCGCCGTTTGTGAGTTTGAGCCCGGCAGCCAGCTCTGTGCTGACAGCTGGGAGCCGGGAGCCTGGAGCCTGCTTCGGATTCTGTGTCTCCCTATCTCTCTGCCCCTCCCCCATTCGGTTCTGTCTCTGCCTCTCTCTCTCTCTCTCTCTCTCTCTCTCGCAAAAATAAATAAACATTAAATTAAAAAAAAAAAAAACCAACAACCTCTCTCCGAACCTCCAGAAGGAACACAGCTCTGCTCACGCCTTGATTTTGCCCCAATGAGACTTCTGACTTCCAGAACTCTCATAAAACTGTGAAGTCACTGAATTTACGGTAATTTGCTACAGCAGCAACAGGAAAGTAACGAGGGTTCCCATTTTCCTCCATCCCCGGCCTCGCTGACCTTCACGGTCACCCACTATCTCTGTCTTCAGTGCGTGTCCTTCGGACTTCCCTTCCATCCCCTAAACCCATGAGAAAGAAACATGTAGAAAGTTGGTGGTGCGCGTTGAAAACGCAAGAACTGTGCATAGCATGGCGTTGTCCTTCACATTAAACACTTTGCTCTCCCCCGACCCCGACTCAGCCTTAGGCATTATCAGCTTTCCGATCCGCCTTTCGGCCCATTCGCCAAGCACGCCCCTGCGAAGTCCCCTCTGCGGTCTTGGAGCCGAGCCCACCGTGGGAGGTGGGGGTGGGATTACGAAGGCTGGAGTCAGACAGAGTTCAGGAAACTAGGGCTTAGAGGCCGACCACTGGGGGCCGCGTCTCCCGACTCCCGGGCCGAGGCCACTTCCCCGTAGGTGGCCCTGCCCCGGCCCCGCCGCGACCGAGGCCCCGCAGGTCCGCGCGGAGCGGCGACGCCGGCCGGGGCTGGCTCCGGGCCGCGCGGAGGGAGGAGGGCGGGACCGGCGGGCGCCCGGGCCGGGCCGCGACGCGGTGGAGGAAGTGCGGCGGGGCCCGAGCGCAGCCGGGGCTCCGGAGGGGCGCCGGGCGGCGGCGGCGGCGGCGGCGGCGGAGTCAGGTGCGGCGCGGCGCGGAGGGCGCGGGAGGCGCGGGAGGCGCGGGAGGCGCGGGGGCCCCGGCGCCCCGCCCCCTCCGCCCGCGCCCGCGGCGCGCGGCTCGGGTTACCTGCGGCGGGTGGGCGGGGCGGCCTTTCCGGTCTGCGCCGGCCCCCAGCCTCCAGGGCGGCGGAGCCGGGAAGTGGGAGAGGGAGCGAAGGAGGCGGAGACTGCCCGAGCCCGCAGCCCGGCCGGGCTCCGAGGAGAAGGGCTGCATGGAGCGGCCGGCGCGGCTCTGGGGGCTGTGGGCGCTGCTGCTCTGCGCCGGCGGCGGGGCTCCCGCTGCCGCCGCCGCGCCCACCGGTGAGTGCGGCCGCGGGCCCGGGGCGGCGGCCGAGGGGGCGGCCGGGGTCGCGGCGGCGAAGGGCGGAGGGCTGCGGCGAGGGAGGGCGTCGGGGGCCGGTCCTCGCGACGCCCGGCGACCGCAGCCTCCGCCGCCCGGTTCGAGGTGGGGGACCCGGGAGCGGCGGGGCATTCCCGGGTCGCAGGCGGCGGCGGCGGCGGAGGGGCAGGACGACTGGCCGCCGCACTTCCCTCGCGCGATCGGGAAGAGCCCGGCGCCCAGGCGCCGCACGGAAACATGCCCGCGGCGTCGGAGGGCGGCGGGTCAGGACCCCGCGATGTCGCCCGGGAGGGGATGAGGGGCCAGGAACCCGCGCGGACCGCGACCGAGGTCGGGGCGAGCCCTGGGGATCGCGCCGGGGCCCCTCGCCCGGCACCTCGCCGGTCGAGTGAGGGGGTGGGAGTCGAAGGGAACTCCTGGAGACCCCGCTCCTCGTGGAAAAAAGACGCGAGGGCCACCGCCTCCTCTGGCGTTCGAGAAATCCGTCGGGAAACCCGGAGCAGCATCCGGGTGGATGCCTTTTTGTTTTCTTAATAACCTTTATGTTTGGACATGATTTTCGGTGTGCAGACAAGTTGCAGGGATACTACAGAGGGTTCGCATATACCCCTCACCCCGCGTGGCAACTTTTCGGTAATTAGCCCGGCGGCGTTATACTGTGAAAAGTTGGGGGGCTAATGCCTTTTTTCACGGACAGCTCCTGGCTTGAGCGCCCTTCGGGACGCGTTGGGTGACCACGGTAGCTCCACCGTATTGACACGAACCCCCACAATTTGCTTATTGCATTTTCATCAGTGTGTTGTGCTTTGAAACCCAAGTTGAAAGGTCGATTAGGGAATCTTGATGTCCCTGTGGATTCAGTTAACAAAACGTATGCAGGCTGCTCTAGGGGCTGCGGATGCAGCGGTGAGTGAAACAGACCCAGCAAGCCACTGCCCTGTACAGCCTCTCTGCTCTTGGCAGAGTCAGGGGGGAAAGGAGGGGGAGTAAAATAGCAGGTGTGTGGGATGGCGCTGAGTACAATCAAGAAAAACGAAGCGGAGAAGGGGTTTGCCATTATAAACAGGGTGAAGTGGGAAGCCCTTACTTGAAAAGGTGGCATTTAAAGCGGAGGCCTGAGGCAGGTTGGAAGTTTTCGGTTAATAATTATTCAAGCGTCTGCCTTGTTTTGCACCGAGCCAAGCTCTGTAGGTTAGTGGAGTGTAGTTCAGTCTCGGAGCTCCGATTCCCATAATCACCTGGGAAAATTCAGTCCGGAGAAGGTAAGGGACTTACTTAGGGTCATCTATCTCCTTAGTCTCTGTATGTTCACGGTCCTGCTCCAACACCCTCCCTCCTGCCGACTCCCACACGCACCTGAAACAACAGCTGGGCCTTCTAGACAATGCCAGCAACCCCCAACTTAATCGGTTTCGGCTCAGCGGTTCATTGGTAGCTCTGGTTACTTGGAATACAGAAACTCTTTTCCCATTAGAAATATTGATAAAACGGGGGGGCCTCTGGCTGGGTGCCATCCGTGGAGCCTGCGACTCTTGATCTTGGTTTGAGGTTGTGAGTTCAAGCCCCATGTTGGGTGCTGAGAGGACTTAAAAAAAAAAAAGAAAGAAATACTGATAAAATTGCGATGAGTTATGGTGAAGAAAAAAAGAAGCAGGGGACTTGAGTTTTAGCGGTCTGACATTTCCCAGCTGTGGGACTCCGGGCTCGTCATTTCCCTTTCCGTGCGTGGCAGTTTTCTCATCTGTAAGTTCTTTTTTTTTTTTTTATATGTTTATTTATTTATTGGGGAGGGGAGGGGCAGAGAGAGAGGGAGAGAATCCCGGGCAGGCTCCGGGCTGTTAGCCCAGAGCTCCACACAGGGCTCAAGCGCACGAACCACGAGATCACTGCCTGGGCTGGTGTCAAGAGTGGGACGCTCAACCAACTGAGTCGCCCAGGTGCCTCACCTGTCAGTTCTAAGCTCTCTTCCAGCTCTAATCTTCTCGGTGTTCATAAAAATGATTTGTTGACGAGCTTAATTTAGTCTGCTTAGGTCGTGTCCACATGGCGGCATGTCTTAATAACGACAACTAGCATTTATAGAGTGTTTCACATACTCTATTCCAGGCGGTGGTCTGAGGTTTTCACTTGTGTTGTTTCGTTTAATCTTTGCAGAAAACCTATCCCGTGGGTCCCGCCATTAGTCCCATTTTGGATATAAGGTAGCTGGGCGCAGTGAGGCTAAGAGCCTGCCTCCAAGTCTTGTGGGTGGTAGAGTGGAACTCGGCTTCCAGTCCCAGCAGCCCGACTCCAGAGGTCATGCCCTTGACCCCTGTATCCAGTGCCTCCCTCTGTAGAAGGGAGGGGAGTCCTCGGCTCGGAGAGGAGCTGGGCACCTCCTGGAGGAGCAGGGCAGGATCGATTGGGACCCATGAACGGATGGACAGGTCATTCGTTATGAAGCGATCGATCGTATATTGGAGTCTTGCTTTCTTCTTTTTTTTAATGTTTATTTTTGAGATAGAGAGAGAGAGAGACAGAGTGTGAGCAGGGGAGGGGCAGAGAGAGAGGGAGACCCAGAATCCGAGGCAGGCTCCAGGCTCTGAGCTGTCGGCACAGAGCCCGACGCGGGACTCGAACCCGCGAACCGTGAGATCGTGACCTGAGCTGAAGTCGGAGGCTTACCCGACCGAGCCCCCCAGGCGCCCCTGGAGTCTCGCTTTCTAATTGCTCGACCATGTGCATTGTAGGCGTTCAGAAGAGGGGAAGGTGGTGAGGACCGGTCGTTGTGCAGAAGAGGTAGAACTCGAGCTAGACCTTCAGGGCGGGCGGAACTTGAGGAGGTGGAGAAGTTCTTCCCAGTCGGGGCGGAATAGCCGGGGCAGAGACCCAGAAATGAGGGAGCGAGGCTGCTCCTTTGCGGGCAGCAGGCCGCCTGGCTTGACAGGAGGGTGCGTCGGCCAAGTCAGTCCGGGCAGAAGAGTTTCATTAGCCCGTGAAGGCCCGGAGTGGGGCACGGCGTGAGGGAAATGACGCCGGAGGAGAAGCCAGCAGGGAGACCTGACCGGGTGACAGGAGTCGCTGGCGTGTAAAGCCGCGCAGGACTTCGGGGCGGAAGTTGTCCCCTAGAAAGACGTGTCGTGGGGGCGCCCGCGGGGCTCGGTCGGTGATGCATCTGACTCTTGATTTCGGCTCAGGTCACGAGCTCGCGGTTGGCGAGGTCGAGCCCCGCGTCCGGCTCCGCGCCGACAGCACGGAGCCTGCTCGGGCTTCGCCCACTCCTTCTCTCTGCCCCTCCCCTGCTCATGCTCTCTCTCTCTCTCTCTCTCTCTCTCTCTCAAAATAAATAAATAAAACTTAAACAAAAACCAAGACAGAAAGAAAGGAAGAAAGATGTGTTGGGGAAAAGAAAGAAAGGAGGAGAGAAAGGAGTGTCGCGAATGCCTCCCGTGCAGGGCCCCGGCTTTCTGGTGGCAGCCTGTCTCGCAGGCCCCGCCGAGCTCGTCGGTAGGTCTGGGATGATTAAGAGACATGTTGCAAGAGAAAATGGACAGCCGTCGGTGACTGAGTAGCTGTGAGGGAAGGAGGCGGTGACTCATGTATGACTGTTGTGATTTCCTTCACTTTTCCCGAAACACGCATGCCTCTGCCACCTCCTGCGATTGGACAGGAGGGAGCAAAAGCTGCTCCCCAGGCCCCACGCCCTGCGAGGAAGAGCGTTGAGCATCTCGGGTTCTAAGTAGAATGGAATCTCGTGCGAGGTGACCATGCAGACTCTCTTGAGGTTTGACGTTTAGTGGGGGGTGGGGTGGGGGTGGGGGGGGAGCTACTCGCGTCCCTCTCTCCTTCTCATTCCCCTTTCCGAAGCCAGCGATCAACCTCTGAGAAACGGTTGGAATTAAATGCCTGTTCTGTCTTACAGGCGGTGGGCGTGTATCCCTTTCATAGACAGCCGAAGCAACTATTTTGTTTTATTTTATTATTTTTTTATTTGCGAGAAAGAGAGAGAGAGAGAGAGAGAGCATGAGTGGGGGGAGAGGAGCAACAGGGAGAGAGAGAATCTTAAGCAGGCTCTGCGCTCATCGCGGAGCCCGCAGGTCTCGAGCCCACAACCCTGGGATCCTGACCTGAGCTGAAATCAAGAGTCAGACACTTAACCGACTCAGCCACCCAGGCGCCGCCCCCCCTTCCCCCCCAAAGCAACTGTTTAGGACTCTTTCGTTTCTTCAGAAAGAAGGCAAGTAGATAGCCAGCATACTCTGCGCCGGGCACCGTTCTGAGCATTTTATCTGGATTAACTCATTTCATCCTCAAAATCGCCGTCTGTGGATAGGTCATTCGTGATCGTCCTCGTGTTATAGGTAGGAGACCTGGAGCACAGAGAGGCCAAGTAACTCGCCAGCCAGCAGGTAGCAGAGCTGGGGCGGGAACGCAGGCAGCCCGGCCCCAGAGCCCCTGCTCTGAATCCTACCCCGTACCGAAGTTCCACCACGTCCCACGTGTGAGGGGCGGTGAGAGGTGTTTACGAGAAGTACAGTCACCAGTTCTTTGTGTACATATCTCAACGTGCTATGCGCACATACACGTGTATCCGTCTGTCTTTAAACGTTTGGAGGTTGCGTTTTAAGTTTCAGGATGACTGAGTGTGTGTGTGTGTGTGTGTGTGTGTGTGTGTTTAAAGTATAGGAAGTGGGAAAACCTCAAGAGAAATGAAAGGAACCATTAGGGGGGAAAAAAGGATGGCCGGCAGCCACAAGTAGCCGAGAACGCAAACCAGTTAGAAGATTTGACTAAAGGGCACTTAGGAAGAGATGGGGGGAAAAAATAAACCCATCTGAGAGACTGGAAATAGGGTAGGCTATTGTTCTATTAAAATACCGAGGTTAAAACATAGATTTTTTTTAAAGTTTATTTATTTTGAAAGAGACAGCATGAGTGGGGTAGAGGCAAGAGAGAGAGGGAGACGGAGAATCCCAAGCAGGCTCCGTGCTGCCAGCGCAGAGCCCGAGGCAGGGGCTCGACCCCGCGAAACCCCGAGATCATGACCCGAGCCCAAACCAAGAGTCCGACGCTTAACCGACTGAGCCTCCCAGGCGCTCCCAAAAAATAGAGTTTAAAAGGTCTTAAAGTACCTTGAAAATTGAGGTGCGATTTATTATATTACCATAAAGAGGTAGTCTTTTTTTATTATCAGCTTTAAATGTGTGTGTGGGAGCAGGAAGGGAGTTGGCTGCCGTGTGTTTCTGGAAAGTGCGGAATACGGCAGATAAGCCCAAAGTAGGTTGTAGTCTTCAGGAGGAACGAAAGTTTTATTAGAGGCTCGATAGCTGACGAATGATTTGTCTTCACGAGTGCCGATGTGGTGGTGGAAAGGCCAAAACGAAATCGCCGCGCACGCCGGTAGTTGCTCAGAATCCTAACGCTAGCGCTAGGGCCTGAGCCATCGATGCTTCCAGACGCTAGCTGGCTTTCCACTCAGCGCAGTGGGAATTTTCTGCTTCCACCGGTCCTGCTGTGGGCTGCCCGTCCCCACAGTCGGGCCTTTGGTCAACCCTTGCGGGAAAAACTTAAGAGTCGGGAAAGGGAATGAATATTGAGAGTCTAGGGGCCTCCACGGGCTGCCATGAATACACCCGACCTTCGGGGAAATGCCGGCCACGTGGCGCCTGTGGGGCTGATGTTTGGAGACAAAAGGAATTTTTTGTTCAGTTGAAGAGGAAGATGATGGCATGAGGGATTTACAGGTTACGTAAGAGGCCCAGTGCGGTCCAGCGTGTTGGCATAAAGTATGAAACAGAACTCCGCGGATTGGTGAGTTAAGGCAACCGTAGCCCATAAGTAATCAATAATGATTAAGTTCGCAAGTTTGGACAATCTGGAAGGATTTATTTATTTATTATTTTTTAAAGGTTCGTTTTATTTTGAGAGAGCGAGAGAGAGCGAGTGCAAATGGGGAAGGGGCAGAGAGAGAGAGAGAGAGAGAGGGAGAGAGAGAACCTCAAGCAGACCCTGCACCACCAGTGCAGAGCCCGACGCGGGGCTTGAACCCACGAACCGGGAGATCGTGACCTGAGCCGAAGTCGGTCACTTAAGCCACCGAGCCACCGAGGCGCCCCGGGATTGTTTTCTCTTTCATGAGTTTAATATGCCTTGGTTCGGAATAATTTTCAATTTCTAGAAAAGTTGCCAAGGTAGTGACAGAGGGTTCTGTCATCCGGTTCCCGGGGGATGATCTTGGTAGTCCTGGCCTCAGAAGCTCTCGGCGAAGTTGGAAATGGGGTTTCTTTCCCCCCACTCTGTGTCTGTTTTGGGCAGAAGCTTTAAGACTCCTTTCCCTGGTGATAGAGCTGGCTCCAAAATGAGAGAGTCACTGAATATTTGGTGGAGGCAGTGGCGGGTTTTCTCCAAATCAAACACATTTTTAGGACGTTGGTTCAGCTTCTTCTCTCTTCTCCCCTCTTCAGATTAGTCAGAGCCACAGCCCCAGCTGCTCAGCGTCAGACCTCAGGGGAATGACAGGGACCGTTAAATCTTTCTCAGTACTTCTTTGGAAAAGTTATAAAAACAGCTCCCAGGTCACGTTAGCAGGCATGATTAAAGACACGCTGCTGAGGCTCACCCGCGGAACTGCCAAGATTGAAGTGTCCGCGTGGAGCGAGCTGTAGATTCCCCAGCAGGGGGAACCCCAGCTTCCCGAACCCCAAATTTCAGGCTACACTCTTCCCTGTGTCCACACGAAAGCAAGCGGTGAAGAAGGTGGCCCCAGAGCCACACTTCCTGGGTTCGTGTCCCAGCTCTGCCATGGACGAGCTGCGGGACGCGGGGCGAGCGACTCAGTGTCCTTGACCTCGGTCACTTCATCCTCGGGATGAGGCCGATGGTCCCGTCTCGCCAGGCGGTCATGAGGATTCGGTGGGTCGGTACGTGGAGAGTACTTGGGGTAGTGTTAGCTGTCGCCCACTCAGTTTCACTGCTCTGGGCCTCTGGGGCTTGGAGGAATGGATTAAATGACCCCCTCAAAACCCTGGCCGATGCCGATAAATGTACTCCTTGTGCTTCATTTGAGCAGAAACTCAGCCCCCTGTGACGAATTTGAGCGTTTCTGTCAAGAACCTCTGCACGGTCATCTGGACATGGGACCCTCCCGAGGGAGCCAGCCCGAATTGCACCTTACGATACTTTAGTCATTTCGACAACAAACAGGATAAGGTAAGTTTCCTGGAGCGTATCGCGTTGCGGAGGTGAAGCGAACGCTGTGACCCGGGGCCGTGAGTAAACCGAATTCTAACCTCATTGCAGAGTGGGAATTTTGCTCTGGGGTCGGGTCCGAATTTTACCTGGGAAAACGACAGGAAAGACTGCTGAGAAGAATCGAGCGTTCGCACGCTCGGCAATGTTGGCGTTTGTCGTTATTTGATGGTGACATGCGGCGAGGTAGTCTGTTAGGAAATACTAGCTATCTTTTCCGGGCTCTCAGCAAGTCACAGCGGCTGCGTCTCCTCCCGCGGCCCTGCCTGTCCATCTATAACGCTTCCAGTTTCTCCGGGAGTCTTCACGTTACCGTCTGGCTAATGACGTGCGCGCGGGTACGTAAGAACGACACGATACGAAAGCCATATGGAAAGCCATATGGAAAGTGAAAGAAGGAGACAGATAGGCAGGTAGGGTTGACTAGGTTTCCTGATGCCTGAGGAAGAACGAGGGGAACTCTCAGCCTTCCCAGTCAGTTGTCATCAGCCGATAGAAGTGAATTTTTATGAACCAGATTGGATAATTTTAGATTCTTTATGATGGTCTTATCCGGCGGAAGGTTCTCTTGGGCCCTATTGTCTTGTAGTCCCTTCTAACTGACCGATTCTTCTAAGCATCAGATCAGCTCTTCAAAAGTGTTTTGTATCTTTTATACGTTCTTTCAGTGGGGGGAGGGCATCAGGGGTGGTTGGGGTCCGGGACCGTGAGGACGCTGAGCGGGAGAAGCTGTTACTGGTGATGGATCCGTGCACCACGGAATCACCGCGGTCACCCAGCCCGGCGGCAGGGGGAGTCAGGAGAACTCGGTCCTAGCCGGTGTGCCGCTCAGCTATCGGTGTGGCGGGGGGGGGAGGGGGGGGTGTTACCGAACCTCTCTGAGCCTTAGTTTCCCGCCGTGTAAGGTGTGGCCCTACGCTCTTCTCTGGCTTTCTGGGACATGGAAAATCACGTGTGTGAAAGCTTAGTGAAGCGAGGGCAGAACAGACTCTTCCTCGTGAGGGGAACTTACCAGTCTGCCTTTCTTCCCCCTTTCCTGCTGAGGCGTTAATTACGGGTTAGGTGTTCATTGATAGAGAACTGAGGCTACTCAGAGTATTTGCATTTTTTTGTTTTGTTTTGTTTTTTAGAGGGAGAGAGAGGAAATCTTTAAGCAGGCCCCATGCCCAGCGTGGAGCCTGACGTGGGGCTCCATCTTAAGACCATGAGATCGTGACTCTGAGATCACGACCTGAGCCGACATCTAGAATCGGATGTTTAACCGACTGAGCCACCCAGGCGCCTGGCCTTAAAATATTTTCATTTTAAGAGGTCCTCAAGGGGCGCCTGGCTGGCTCAGTCGGTCGAGTGTCCCACTCTTGATTTCAGCTCAGGTCATGATCCCAGGGTCGTGGGATCCAGCCCCGGGATGGGCTCCCTGCTGAGCATGGAGCCTGACTAGGATTCTCTCTGTCTGTCCCTGTGCCCCTCTCCCCTACTCATGCACACACTCTCTCTAAAATTAAAAAAAAAAAAAGATTGTCTAGACCGAATAGACACTTTTTCCAAAGAAGACATCCAGACGGCCAACAGACACATGAAAAGATGCTCAGCATCACTCACCATCAGGGAAATGCAAATCACAACCACAATTAGATTTATCACTTCCTACTTGTCAGGATGGCTAGTGTCAAAAGACAAGAAATACCGGGGCACCTGGCGGGCTCAGTCCGTAGAGCATGCGACTCTTGATCTCAGGGTTCTAAGTTGAGCCCCACATTGGGTGTAGAGATTACTTGAAAACAAAATCTTCAAAAAAAAAAAAAAAGACAAGAAATTTCAAGCGTTGGTGAGGACGCGGGGAAGAGAGAGCCCTCCCGCGCTGTTGGCGGGAGAGTCAATCGGCGTAGCCAGGATGGAAAACCGTACGGAGGCGCCTCAAAACGTTAAAAACTAGAACTGCCCTACGACCCAGCAGTTCCACTTCTGAGGATTTACCTGAAGAAAGTGGAAACGCTAACTCAAAACGGTACACGCGCCCCTGTGTTCCTCGCGGCGTTCTTGCCCAGGGGCAGGGTAGAGAAGATGAACCGATGAAGAAGATGTGGTAGGTTTAGGCAGCATAATGTTTCTCAGCCATAAAAAAGGATGAAATGTTGCCATTTGTGACAACATGGCTGGACCGAAGACAGACAAACACTATGTGATCTCACCCGTGTGGAATCTAAAACACAAAACGAACACACAAAACAAAACAGAAACAGATTCACAGACACAGAGGACGAGCCGATGGTTGCAGGGGGCAGACGGGGTGGACGGGCGAAGTAGATGAGGGGATTGAGCCGTACAGACTTTCAGTGACAAAATAAATAAGGCGCGACGATGAAGAGCACAGCACAGGGAATATAGCCAGCAATATCGTTACGGAGTTTGTGTGGAGACAGAGGGCGACTCGACCTGTCCTCGGGGGGGGGGGGGGGGGCGCGTCGCCGAGCACGGTACATAAATGTCGCATCCCCGCGTCGTGCACCTGGAACCAGTATGTCGACTGTACTTCAATATAAAAAAGAAAAGCAAGCTAATGAAACCGAGGTGCTCTCAGTGCAGAAGTTGAGTTCAGGAGTCGAGTTCCTCTTTCACTCCGTTGGCTTCCTCTTGTTCCTGAGGAGGGGCCATCAGGCGTTTGGAGTCTTAGTCGCAGCTCCCAGTACTTCAGCCCCCGAGAAGTCACTGGAGAGGCCTGTCAGTGCTTTGCCTAAGTATCGCATTGAACCCGAGGAGAGGTCACCTTTCCTTCTAACAGGTCCACGTCCATGAACCGGCCACGCACGCTCAAGGACCAGTTGGGTAGACAGGGCGATAGCGTAGCCTGGAAATGGGGCCGACTCCACAGTCGAGCTAGAGAAATCGAGACTTGAAAGCGACCGTAGGAGGCCGCGGCCTTAGAGAGGATTGGGTTTCAACATGTGTCTCTTCCCCTTTCAAGGCGTGTGACCCTGGGCAGGTCACTTAACCTCCCTGAGCCTCCATTTCCTTGCTTGTAAAATGCTGGGGTGGGACCTACCTGGTGTCAGCGGCGCGTGCATTCGAGGAGAGGAGGTTCGTAATGCAGCCGGCACCGAGTTCGTGTTCAGCCATCGTCAGTTCTTCTTCTTCTTCTTCTTCTTGGGTTGAATCGCGTGAAAGTGTCGCTTTTATAGGTCCTATGGTCCAGTCTACAATTACCCTCCCTTTTGCCCCTGAGGAGACCAGATGGAAACGTGAAGAGTGACCTGTGCCTCAGGCCTGCTCACTTCTCTTCCAGCCATCTGACCGCTGACCGTTGATGCCGTCAGTGCCACGGTGGCGCTAAACACGGATTGTCTCTTCTGGTCAGTGGTGGGAGATTTCCCGTCTGACCTGTTGAAGTTTGCCGTCCCGGGGCTGAGAACGAGTGGCGGGAGCGATCGCCCTCTCCGCTTCCCATCCTTCGGCCCAAGCTTTACCATCATGGGATCGTCTGGTATACGCTTCGGAGCAGATCGCGGTAGCGGCTTTGGGATAGTTCGTACATGTCAGCGGGGGCTTACGAGACCGTCTAGAGGTCCTAAGTTGCTAAATGAGATAAACCCCTGTGGTCGCGTTCGATCTTCCGATTGGAGAACCGTGGGATTCATATCTGATTTTTGTGTTTTAAATACAAGATTCGTTTTCAGTGGCGGCCCCCCACCGTTGTTTCCGCAACGCCTGCTAGCTCCCCAGTCCGGCGAGTCAGAGAAGGGTCTGGCGTCAGGTTTTGTTTTTGTTTTCTTGCCTGGTTGTTGTTAAAAGAACGTCGATTTATGTACTTTGGCATCAGATGAGGTATCTTTCGTCGCCAAGAGATAGGCGAGTCTCACTCGGTGAATAAATTAAAAAGCTGCCGTTCCATCCAGACGCCCTGAGAGAGGCAAAAGCCGAGGCCGACTCTCTTTTCCTGCCGAGAGAGGAATCTGGAATCGGGAAAGGTGTGATCCGGCCAAGTGAACGTTGGTCCTGAGGGGGAGGGATCGTTTCAGGACTCTGGCCTTGGGTTGTGGTAAATTTTCAGAGGAGCCAAGATTCCCCGAGGGGTGGAGCCTAGCGTCACACAGCAGCTCCCCGTGGAGTGAGTCACCGCAGCCGAAAGTCACGTGGGAGCCATCCCACACACCTCACCGAGACCTGCCGGGAGGGCTTTGGTTCCTTGTCTGATAGAGGCGTGCCGGGCTCGGCGGTCGTCGGCGGTTGCGGTTTCTACTTCTTTCGTGCCAATTTAATATTAACTCACCTGGCGCTTTGAGAGAGACTTTTAAAAATTATTTTATTTCTCCCTCTCCTCTCTCTTTTCTGAGTTATTTTGTTATTTATATGCCCCCACACACACAAGGTTCAGATTAAGTACTCAAGTATTTTTTTAATTTAAAAAATTTGATTATAATAAGAATCCTTGGGTAATAAAGTCCCTCAGCCCTCTCGCTGGAACTGATGGCAGCCGACCAGACACGTTCCCCCTGGTGTCTTCAGGGGGCGCGGGCAGCTTCCCCGCAAGAATTACCAAGGACCCTTGGGTCCGCATGGCTCCTTCAGGGCTCCAGGGGACTGGCGCTCGGTGAAATTGGGAGGCCGGCGACGCTCGCATCTGGAGCCTTCGCGCCGCCGTTCCCACGACCCCGGGGCCGGCCTCTGCTTTCACGGGCCGAGGGCCCTCGTCTCCTCAGCACACAGTCCTCTCTCGAGGGCAGTTCCTTCCTGTGCCACGAGAGCTCTCAGGGCGAAAGAAAAAAAAAAAGCACACATTCCAGAAAGCTTTCTGCCGGCCTACCCGGTGTCTTCCCTCCCTGGAGGCAGCAGCGACATCGAAAGCCAAGTGGTGAGTGGCTCTCTCGTGAAGGATCAGAAAGGACTTGTGAGAATGCATTTGGCCGAGAGTAGCTGGAGGTCCCTGGAGAAAGGCGGAGCTTTGCTGGTGGGGCAGAAACAGTGTCCGGGAGCTAGAATCCCCCCCCCAGCTGTTCTGCCCGCCAGAAGTTTGCTCACACGCCTTTCTTCTTCTTTGTTTCTTCGGGGCCGCCCAGGTAGGTCCCTGTTCGGAGTGCTGTCTTGCCTGGGCCCGGGAGCTCTTCAGCCTCTCTCACGTGATTGTTTTCATGTCTTTGCTGTGATTCCTTAAGCGTGGATTTACTAGCCACGCCTCCGAGGCCATCCTTATGTCCTGGTTTCGGGAGTATATCCCAGTCGTCTTTACGCAGGCAGCCGGCCTGTGAAATGGCCAGGTCGCTCCTTCGGGTGGCAGACGGAGGCAGCCCGTGACCAGGTTTTCCCTTCGGGGCCGGCAGCACGTATATAAAAGGAAACGCCATCTCCGACTTGAGTCAGGAGCTATTGCAAAACAGGAAACTCCTTGGAGCTCTGATTAAAAGCAGCTTCAGAATTATTCCAGCCCTGTCAGTTTGGGAAATGTTAATTTCCTAAAGAGCCCTCTAATCTCATCATTCTAACTCATAAAGACCCGCTTCGTGATTTACATCTGTATGCCGTCAGCGAGTTGGCTTCGCGTGGTTCCACCGAGCCCATCTGCTCTTCAGAACAAGAGTGTGGTGTTACACTCCGTGTGCTCACTGAGCAGCCCTCAACGTTTCTGCGCGTGTGTGAGGTTGTCCACATGGCCAGACGGTGCAGGAAATGTTTAATGAAAAGTCTCTCTGTGGTCCTCAGGCCCTCCTTTACTTCCTGTCCTCAGAGGCGACCAGGATCTCTGGGTTCTTAACGGCAGTTTTTAGCCTTGATCTTGATCTCGATCTTGATACCGCGTCTGGTCAGGAATGGAATATTGATAATCTTACTGCGTTTCCTTTAAAATTGCTTTTAGACAGTCGATGTGTTAGCACGGTAGGTTTATAGGTAAATGTCACGAGGTCCGTACATTTAAAATGTAGGAAATTGTCATTTATCTGGGCCGGGGCTTCTCAGCCGTGGCACTGCTGACATTTGGTGCTGGGATAATTCTTGGTCGTAGGGGGAGGGGAGGCTGTCCTGTGCCTCGTACCATGTTTAGCAGCTCCTTGGCCGCTGCCCACTAGACGCCAGCGGCGGCCCCCTCCTAAGCTGTGACAACCAAAAATGTTCTTAGATGTTAGCAAATGTCCTCCTGGGGGGGGGGGCGGGGTGGTGGGGGCAGCACAATCACCCCAGGTCGAGAATCACTGATCTATGCTATCTGGTAACTTTCCTTTTTTTTTTGTTTTCCTTTTTCCACATTCGAACATGCTACTGTTTTCTTAGCTAAGTGAATTTCCGGGTGTTTGCTACAGTAACGCCTCTTTAAAACTTCCTTCCCTTAGCAAATTGCTCCTGAAACCCACCGTTTGAAAGAAGTGCCTCTGAACGAGAGGATTTGTCTGCAAGTGGGATCCCAGTGCGGCACCAATGAAAGTGACAATCCTAGCATTTTGGTGGAAAAGTGCACCCCGCCCCCTGAAGGTAACAGCCGGAAGCACTGTTTGGTGGTATTGAAAGCACGAATCCAAAATTACCCATATGCTTATGTTCAGTGTTCATTAATATTTGCTGAGTCTCGTAAGTTCCGGGCACTTTCACTAGGTGCCGACAACACAGGGATAAATACGAGGCTCTCCCTGCCTTCGAAGTGCTCACACTTGAGTAACAATGCCTAACAGCTACGGAGCACTTCATAATTTGGAACGTGGGGGCGCCTGGGTGGCTCGGTCGGTTGAGCGTCCAGCTGAGGCTCAGGCCATGATCTCACGGTTTGTGAGTGGGAGCCCCGCATCGGGCTCGCTGCTGTCAGTGCAGAGCTCGCTTCGCATCCTGTGTCTCCCTCTCGCTCTCCCCCCCACGCCTCTCAAAAATAAATAATTCGGAATGTGATATACACACATACACCCCCTCCCCTAAATTAAGCCTCATAAGCTTTTTTTTTTTTTTTAATTTTTTTTTGAGAGCGAGAGCGAGCCTGCTGGTAGGAGAGGGGCCGAGGGAGGGAGAGAATCTTAAGCAGGCCCCATGCCCAGCGTGGAGACTGAAGCAGGGCTCAGTCTCACGACCGTGAGATCATGACCTGAGCCGAAATCAAAGAGTCAGACGCTTAAGCGACTGAGCCCCCGGGCGCCCCAGCTTGTCTCGGGATGTGAGCCAGGCGTGCGTTATTTTCTCACCCTGACCCATCTCATGAGGCAGAAGGGAGCTGAGCGGGTTCCCGTAGGTCTTCAGATGACGGGTCCGGTGCCTTAAAAAACCAAAATACTCTCTTCCTCTTTAGAAAGATTAGCTCGATAAACGGGACGTACTTGGGGAAAGGGGTTAGGAAAGGAAACGGGCCCAATTCAAGACCGGCCCTAGGAACATCCGGCACGAACTCAGGTCGGTCCTTGGCCCCCAGTTCCCGTCCCGCCCATCACCCAGTTTCTTCTGGCTCTTGGCTTGCGTGGAGGGAGGGGCGTATACTGATTAAGAGCACGGGGGCCGGAGCGCCGCTGTCCAAGTTTAAGCCTCGGCTTGGCCGACTACTTGCTGTGTGACCTACGGCGTGTCACTTAGCCCCTCCCCCCTCCACTTTCCTCCTCTGTAAAAATAGCACCCGCCTCCCGGGACTGTTGAAAGGATTCCGTAAGTCAGTATACGTGAGGTGCTCCGAACCGGGCCTGGCAAAGAGCAAATTCTGTGTAGGTATTATCTGTAAAAATGATAAAATTCAGCACTGTCACGAGGCCGGGAGCCTGGGTTACCCTCCCATTCTCATTTCTTTAGGAGTTTAAGAAATAATCTGAAAAAGCCTAAATTGTATTATGCCAGTAAAACGGTTGATGACGGCTCAGTACGGTACCCCTTCGAGAATCCCGACGCCTAGCAAGTTTGCATCTTAAACGTAGGCATTTAACTTGGTGACGCGATGCCCTGACTCCAAAGGCTTTATTTGTAAAGGTCGAGGTTTCCGATGATAAAGACGATCGGGCTCCTAAAGCCGTAACCCACAGCAGACAACCACCGAGAGTTACGTTCTGCTTAACTTTTGCCCAAGTTGCTTCAGGAGGAACGTTTGTTTAGTCTTTAACACAAGATGTGTTAGCAAGGGTCAAAAGACAGGAAGGTGAATTTTAACTCCACAGCCTTGTCTTCTTTAAAGCCAGGTAGGTATATGGGTCATTTGTGTTTTCACATTCATGTAGGAATTCCACACTCATTTCCTATGATCGAGATGCTCTTTGACCTTGAGACTCTCCTTCCAGTTAGAGACACGAAGTTAGGGTCCCCCAGGGATAGTAAAGCTATTTCCTTGGTATCCGGAGGTGAGAGAGAAAGTCGTGAACGAGTTAGATTTGGGTGTTCTCCCTCCTGGGTGCCTCGTGGGTAACATGGCATGAGAGATTAGGGATCGGCTTTCTGGGAAGACACCCTCACCGTCCCCCGTGCCCCGGAGGGATTGGCGGGTTCGCCTGGCTGGGACGGAAGGAGCCTGAACCCTTGGCCGGGTGTTGCAGGTGATCCTGAGTCGGCCGTGACCGAGCTCCAGTGCGTCTGGCACAACCTGAGCTACATGAAGTGTACTTGGCTCCCTGGAAGGAACACAAGTCCTGACACCAACTACACTCTCTACTACTGGTGAGTGCGTGTGTGCGGGAGTTCTGCGGGGGAAGGACGGATCGCTTTTGTTTTGGGAGCACTGGGCTCTAACCTAGTTAAAAACCGAAACCGAGGGGCGCCTGGGTGGCTCCGTCGGTTGAGTGTCCGACTCTTGATCTCGGCCCAGGTCACGATCTCACGGTTTGTGAGTTCAAGCCCCATGTTAGGCTCCATGCTGACAACACAGAGCCTGCTTGGGATTCTCTCTCTCTCTCTCTCTCTCTCTCTCTCTCTCTCCCTCCCTCTCCTCCCCCCTGCCTCTCCCCCATTTGTACTCTCTCTGTCTCTCTCAAAATAAATAAATAAACATTTAAAAGAAAAAACCAAAACCGAACAAAGAACAGCCTGTTTTTTGGGCTTTATCATTATTTTTCATTGACGTAGAATTAACGTACAATGTTCTGTTAGCTTCGGGTGTACAATGTAGCGACTCAACGATTCTGTCCAGTGCTCAGTGTTCAGCGCGGTGAGTGTAGTCCCCATGCAGCGTGACTGCGACGTTCCCGCCTGCGTTGTCTGTGCTGTGCCTTCCCTCTCCCTGACTTGTTTGCTTCATAACTGGAAGCTCGTGCCTCTTCATCCCCTTTATCTATTTCACCCAGCCTCCACCCCCCCCCCTTGGCAACCGCCGGTGTGTTCTCTGTGTTTAGGAGTCTGTCTGACTTATTTCCCTTAGCATAGTACCCCCTAGGTCCATCCGCGTTGTCGCAAATGGTGAGATCTCATTTTTTTCATGGCTGAGTACTATTCCACCGTGTGTGTGTGTGTGTGTGTGTGTGTGTATCTCATGTCTTCTTTATCCCTATTCTTTTTACAAACCCAAGAGGGGGGCAGTATGCTTTGGTAGAAAATTCATCTGGTTTTGGTGTCTGCTTTCTAAAAATATCTTTAAAAAAAAAGTAGTTGTAGATTCACAGGATGTCGCAAAAAACGTCCAGGGAGATCTCAGTGTACCTTGTACCCCGTTTCTCCCAAAGGGAATAACATCGTCCGTATCTAGAATGCAGTATCAAACCCGGAAAGTTGCTGTGGGCACAATCCACCCACCTAATTCAAATTCCACCTGTGTCACATGCACCCGTGCGTGTGTATGTGCGCGCGCGCGCGGAGTTCTATGCAATTTTATCACGTGTAAATATACAATAGTTGCGTTACCACAAGGATCCCCTGAGTTGCCATTTTATAGCCATACCCTGCTCCCTTCTGCCCCCCCTCACCCTGCCTTCCTCTCCAAGTCTCTAACCTCTGGCAACTACGAATCTGTTCTCTATCTCTGTAATTTTGTCATTTCAAGAACGTTACCGGAATAGGGCCGCCTGGGTGGCTCAGTCGGTCGGGTGTCCGACTCTTGATTTCGGCTCAAGTCATGATCTCACAGTTTGTGAGCTCGGGCCCCGCGTCGGGCTTTGCACTGACAGTGGGGAGCCTGCTTGGGATTCTCTTTCCCCTTCTCTCTGCCCCTCTCCTGCTCGCTCTTTCTCAAAATAAATAAATAAACATTAAAAAAAAGAATGTTACTAGAATAGAATAGACTCTTACAGCATATGACTGTTTGAGGATGAGTTTTTTCTTTAAACGCTGCATGACAGCCTTGAGGTCCCTCCCAATTGTTTTGCGTATCAATAGTATCTGTAGTTGATTATTTTTACATTTCATGGTATGGAGGTAGCAGTTTGTTTAAACATTTATTCGTTGAAGGATATCTCTGTTGTTTCTAATTTTGGGCGGTTATGAATAAAGCTGCTATAAATACTCACGCTCAGGTTTTTATGCGAACACACCGTTTCGCGTCTCCGGAATAAATGCCCAAGAGCGCAATCGCCGGGTCATGTGGTAACTACATATTTGGCGTCATAAAAAACTGCCAAAGTATTTTCTAGAGTGGCTGTACCACTTTACGTTCCTGCCAGCAGCGTGTGAACGATCGGGGTCTACCTTTCAAAAGGAAACTCGTATCATGCCCAGGGATAAAAACTAGGTTGGCTCGACACCTGACACTGATGTAACATTGTATGTCAATTATGCATCAATAAAAACAAAAATTAAGGAAGCGATAAGAAAACACCTATTTTTTGTTTGTTTTTGTCTTTAGAGAGAGAGTGTGAGTTGGGGGGGAGAGGGGAGAGAAGAGACTCTTAAGCAGGCCCCACACTCAGCGTGGGGCCGGACGCAGGCTCGATCCCACAGCCCTGAGCGGAAACCAAGAGTCCGACGCTCAACGGACTGAGCCGCCCAGGCGCCCTGAAAACAACTATTAAAAAAAACTGGGTTAGCTCCCCACCGAATAACTTCTATCTGAAGTTTGCCAGCACATCTACAAAATTGGTTAAATTTCTAAATTCGACTTTAAGCATTTCCTTTCCTTTAGAGCCTAGAATGTTAGCAACAGCACGAGGCAAAAAGGACCAGGTTCAACAGTTCAGCCCAGTGAAACTTCATTTGGCGCACATCGTGGGTACAGCACTGGATAGGCAGCCGAGAGAAGAAACACGGCTCTTTGCTCATCAAGTTTAAAATGTAGAGGGGAGACATTGCCCAGTGCAGTCACGTGTAGAAACATGATGACATGTCCGATGAAGGCTCGCCGAGGCGCCGACTCTTTTGAGAAGCTGGCGTGGAGTTTGGGCTGGCGGCAGGGCAAGGCCGGGGGGGCCCTGATGCAGGGGGTGGACTGCACAGACGGTGGGGGGGGCTCTCGGAGGCGGGACTCTGGGGAAGAACGTTCAGGAAGGGGCACGTTGAGTCGCCGTGATACCAGGCCGGGACGCCGGAGGTCTCGCGTTGGCTGTGCGCTCTCCACGCGGCCTCGGCCCTCCTCCTGTTGTTCGATCGGACGGCCGCTGACACGCCGGGGCGTGGACGGCCGCGTCCGGGGCTTCCGAAACTGTAGCATAAACCTCGTGTTGGCTCCCGGAATGTCCGTTTGGCCTGATGACTCAACGAGAAGTATGTTTGGTTCCTCCAAGCCCCCTCTGTGTACCGTGGAAGAGAACGCAGAGATCGCCGGACCCTTTGGCCGGCACCTCCAGGGAGGCCCCGGGGATCGGCGTCGCCTCCCCCGTTCCCCACAGGGTACTCCTGACAGAGAGGCTGCACAGGCGAGGCCAGATGGCCCTGACGTGGTGCGGTTCCGTCTCGAGGGTGTCTTCCTTTCCCCCTGAGACCCGCGGTTCTCGTTGGAGGCTTTGGAGTTTCACTTGCCCGCTGGTGGTAGTCGTTTCTCCTTTCCTTAAAGGCCCGCGCGGCTGCCCCGGTGGCTCTGCGACGAGGCACTGCGGCCCCCGGGCTCCTTCCACCCGTGCGGCCCGGCCCCCTCTCCCTCCGCGCACCTCCGCCCTCCTGCATCCTGCCGCCCGCGCCCAGCTCCTTTCAGTTCCTCACCCAGAGCCTCCGACGCAGCAGGGGAAGCGCTCCGCGTCCCCTCCCAGCCCGGCCCCCCCCCCCCTCCTCTCCCCTCGGCTCTGCCCTCATCTCCGCTCACACACCGCTTCCTTTACAGAAAGCCTCCCCTGACCTCCGAAGTCTAGATAACGTGCCCGGTCATCATGTCCCACGGTACCTTGCATTGTCCTGTGACATAGAACTCAGCACGATGTGTTGTCACTTCCTGTTTACTTCTCCCCCTTGAGAGCAGCGGCCGTGTCATGTTCCCCCCCAGTGCCTGACACACGGTAGGTGCTCCAGAAATAAGTTTTAAATGCGTGGTACGATCCAAGGAAGCTCAGAGAACTTTCGGGATTGGCAGGAGGGCTTACGGCGGGTAAGCGACTCGGGAGCATTCTAGTTCAGGAGTGAAAAGAGAGAAGCATTGGGGAGCTCGGACTCCCCGAAGACTTGCTAGCGAAGGGGCCAGAGAACTCGGCCTCAAAAGGAGTAGCCTGCGGGGCACCCGGGTGGCTCAGTCGGTTGAGCATCCGACTCTGGATCTCAGCTTCAGGTGTCAATCTCAGGGTTGTGAGTTCAAGCCCTGCCTTAGTCTCCACGCAAAGAAAAAAAAAAAAAAAGGCGGCTCTGCAGTGAAATGCGGGAGAGCTGTGGCCGCACTCTTAGAGGCTGGTGGCATCCCTGCGTTTATTATGCCGTTAACTCCTCTTGCTTCCCCGGGAGTCGTCATTGGTAAAATCACAGGCAAAACCTTGGAAGAGTCTGTGTCTATAGAAGGTGCAGAGGAAGGAAGAAAAAGTCTTAAAACTGTATCTCATTCCCTGGCCGACTGCAGGAAAGGAACTGGGGTATGGGAGTCAAGCTGATGCTGGAGGTTAACGGAAGCCCAGTCCTAGGAGGTTTTTGTTTTTTGTTTTTTAAGTTTATTTATTTTAAGAGAGGCAGAGTAAGCAGAGGAGGGGCAGAGAGAGAGGATTCCCAAGTGGGCTCCTCCTTGCTAGTGCAGAGCCCGACACGGGGCTCGACCGCATGAAACTGTGAGATCGAGACCCGAGCCGAAAAGAAGAGTCGGACGCTTCCCCGGCTGAGCCCCCCCCCCCCCCCCCCCCCCGGGCGCGCCTGTCCCGGGAGTTCTCATAAGACGGAGAGCGCAGGTACTAGCATGAAACAAATCTTCTTGCAACTTGCACAACCAGCGCCCCCTCCGGGTGAATACTTTACGAAAAATTGGACCCACCAATTTCGAAAAAGCATTCTTCCTCTGGGCCAGTGCAGCAGCATCTTGCCAAAGCCGACAGCAGATGGTGCTTGGGGCTGGCTTTCGGCCCTCAGCTGGCGTCTCTGTGCAGAGCGCAATCCACCACCCTTGGAGGTGGCTCAGGAAGCCGTCTGAAGTGTGTGGTGGTGGACCGGTACCCGAGGGGGCAGGCATCAGGAGTACCGCTTCTCGTTACACCTGTTCCCGCCACCGGCCATCAGAGCCGACTCCTTCTCTGGTGTATGTGGCCTGTGCTGTCTAATACAGAAGCCACGACTGACCCGTGGCTGTCGCTTAGTCTTACTAGTCAGTTTCACACGTGGCTAGTGGCTCCCGCCTTGGACAGCACAGATAGCAAACATTTCCGTGACCCCAGCAAATGTCGTTGGAGGGCGCCGGTACAGATTCTAGATCCTTCTGCCCTCAGCACCCCACAGCTTATTCTTTTCTAGAGCCACACTGCCGGGGTGTCAATGTTGGCCCCTTTTTTATGCTAGCAGCGTGATTCGGGGCAAGCCTCCTGACTCTGAGCCTCAGTTTTATAATCTGTTAAATGGGCACAGTCATATTAGTGCTACTTTTTAAGGCTGCTGTGAGGGCTGTTACGATGTGAAAAAGTATTTGGAGCTGTACCTGACTGCTGCCACACACAGAGTAAGCACTCCGCGCGTGAGAGCGACGCTGTGTTTTTATTATTCGTCCCCACACCCTTCCAGTGGTAGCCAGGACACACGGCTGGCTTCTTCCACCACTTGGAAGAGCCAGCAGCCAGTTCTTTCCTCCTCCTCCTCTGCCCTCCCCTGCCCTCCCCTAGAGAGGTCCTTTCCAGTAAAAACCACAAAAGAGAGGCAGATGCATGGCTCGTTCACGATCAAGTGCTTGGAATCGGTTTAGGTACCAGTTTACATCATGTCAAACAAACTGTCAGAGAGGTTTCCCTAACCCCCGGTCAGGAGGTGGAGAGTCGCTGCGACCCAGCACAGCCCGGGGCTGTGGCTTCAGGTCCTCCGGGGCTGGTGTGGCATTACACGGAGCCCGACCTCAGTAGCTGCGGACTAGCTCTGCCGATGAATTTTAGGGAATTTCTTACCACATTAATCATCTTCGGCGTCGGAGAAGTAGTCTTTAGATTAGTCCGTTTCCTCCTTCGGCCTGCAGTGTGAGTCCGCGGAGGATTTCCGTGTGCGAGTTGTAACAGGAAGCACCTCGAATGCCCTCTCTAGCGCAGGGTCTTATCTCCTGTTTCACAAGGAGGCCCCCGAAGCCGTCTGTTCGAAAGCCAACATTTCCCCTTTTGTTCCTTTCTCTAAATTACAGCAGATTTGTTTCCATTTCCTATCGGGGATCCACGAGAGTGTGTGAACCACTAAGGGTACAGAAGTGAGAAAAGAATCTGAAAAGATTAACCATCAGAGAAGTTCCTTTCATTTGGCGAAAAGAAATTAAGTTTTTGCATAGTTTGTTTTTAGTTATGTAACAAAAGTGTCCTGAGTGTCTTCAGTTTCTGTTTCTGGGTGTGGGCAGAAAACATTCCAGGCCTGTCTGAGCTCAAAAGCAGCCGCGGCGCAAACTTCGGTTTTAAGACTGTGTTCATTCATGAACTACAGAGCCTCCAGCTGGGAGGAAAGCTTTATGCACGGTCTCTTAAGGGGCAAGGGCATTTTACGTGTTTAAATATTTCTTTGCACGGTGTTTGAAGGAATAAAATACATTACATCTGAGTTTTAAGGTTTGTTTATAAAGCCTTTTTTTTTTTTTTTTTTTTTTTGTAGAGAAGTTTTAGGCTGCAGCCAAGTTGAGGGGAAGATACAGGGATTTTTCCAAATACCCTCTGCCCTCACAATTCCTAACCTCCCCTGTCATCTACACCCCCCCCCCCACAGAGAGTACTGTACTTACTCCAAGTCCATACTGTATCTTCAGGCTCGCTTTTGGTGTTGTACATATTCTGTGGTTTCCGACAAATGTGTGAGGACATGTATCTTTCGTTATAATCTCATACAGAGTGTTTGCATTGTCCTAAAAGTTCCCTGTCGTCTGCCGGCTTACTCATCTTTCCCTCCACAACCCCAGCAGCCGCCGATCCTTTTACTGTCTCCGTAATTCTGCCTCTTCCAGAATGTCGGAGAGTTGGAATCAGACAGCCTGGACCCTTTTCAGCTTGGCCTCTTTTACTGAGTAATACACATTTCAGTTTCCTCCGTGTCTTTTCATGGCTTGACGCCTCTTTTTTTTTTTTCATGCCGAATGATACCCCATCGTGTGGACGCCCCACAGTTTATTTCTGCATTCGCTTCCTGAAGGGTGTCTTAGTTGCTTCCGAGTTCTGACAGGAATAAAGCTGCCGCAAACTTTCGCGTGCAGTGTTTTGCATGGACGTAAGTTTTCAGCTCCTCGAGGTCAGTACCAAGGAGCACAGTTGCTCTTCGTGTGGGGAGCGTAGGTTTCGGTGTGTAAGAAACCTCCAAACTGTGTTCCAAAGTGGCCGTACCGGTTTTGCACTCCCACCAGCAAGGAGGGAGAGTTCCTGTTGCTCCACGTCCTTGTCAGCGTTTGCTGTTGTCAGTGCTGTGGATTTCGGCCATGCCAGTCGGTGTGTAGGGGTTTAATTGTTGCTTTAATTTGCATTTCCCTGACGACATATGCTCTGGGACATCTCTTCATAGGCTTCTTTGCCATCCGTTAATCTTCTCTGCTGAGGTGCCTATGAAAGTCTTTAGCTCATTTTTTAATTGACTTGTTTTCTTATTGTTTTAAGAATTCTTGGGGGCCTGGATGACTCCGTCACTTGAGCATCTGACTCTTGATTTTGGCTCAGGTCATGATCCCAGGGTGGTGGGATCAAGCCCCACATCAGGCTCCACGAGTGTGGAGCCTGCTAAACAGCTTTTCTCTCTCTCCCTCTGCCCCTCTCCGCTGCTTGCTCTTTCTCAAAAAAAAAAAAAAAAAAAAAAGAATTGTATATTTTTACGTTTTTAAAAACATTTATTTAGTTTTTATTTAAGTAATCTCTACAGCCAACATGGGGGGGCTCAGACTCATGACCCCAAGATCAAGAGTCGCATGCTCTTCTGACTGAAGCAGCCAGGCGCCCTGAACTCTTTGTATATTTTAGATAACCATCATAGATACGTCTTTTGCAAATATTTTCTCCGAGTCTGTGGCTTGTTTTCTTATTCTCTTGCTATTGATTTTTGCAGGGCCAAAAAAATTTTTTTAATGTTTATTTATTTTTGTGAGAGAGACAGACAGAGTGTGACCGGGGGGAGGGGCAGAGAGAGAGGGAGACCCAGAATCTGAAGCAGGCTCCAGGCTCTGAGCTGTCAGCACAGAGCCCGACGCGGGGCTCGAATTCATGAACCGCGAGATCATGACCTGAGCCGAAGTCAGACGCTTAACCGACTGAGCCACCCAGGCGCCCCTTAACATTGCTACTTTAAAGCTGTGGGAAACAGAGCTCCACCGAGTTGTCTCTGAGAGACGGTACTCGGGCGTGCACAAGCGGAGACCTCTCTCCGCCTCCCCCGGTCACACTCTGTCTCTTCGTCCTCTTTGCACGTGGACATCTTGTCGTTCCGGCGCCATTTGTCGAAGAGGCTCTCTTTGCCCCGTTGTATTGCCTTCGCTCCCTTGTCAAAGAGCAGTTGACTCTATTTGCGAGAGCGGGTCTGAGTCTTGTAAACCCGGATTTGCAGCAGAATCCCCTGGAGAACTGCCCTCAGAGCGCTGACTCCTCGGCCCCGGCCAAAGCTGCTAAGTAGGAGTCATCGAGGGGAGGGCTCGAGGAATCTGCATTTTACGCGACTGCAGGTGATGCCGAGGGAACACGTCAAGAGTCCGGGACTCGTCCCCCCTGGTTCGTTTTTACACTCGTCTTCCTTTTCTCTAGAACCTTTGCACGACTCCCATTGTCACTGACGTAAGGCGTGACTCTGTCTGCTGCCAGGGAGCACGAAAGAGAATCCTTCGCAAGCCTAGGCGGAAAGTGTAATGAGTACCTCCGTCTGCCCGCACCGCGCCAGCTGCCGGCGGTCCCTGGGCCGCGGCGTGTGTAGAGGTTCGAGGCGCGAAGTGAGAGGCCAGCAGGCCTGCTTACGGAACGCATGTCAAGCTGCAGGGCGGAGTAAGACGCCTGGAAAACCGCCGTGCCCTGGAGCGCTGCTCTCGAGGCCGAGATCGGAAGGCGCCAATAGCGAAGGTCAGAGAGGCCTGTCTGCAGAGGACGCTTCAGAGGCCGGAAGCGATGAGGGCGCGAGACCGGGCGAGGGTCGCAGGAATGTCGCCGGGGAGACTCCCAGGAGCTCTGTGGAGGAAGAGACGACAGAGTTTGCCGATAGAATCTAGGGAAAGGAGGCGGGGAAAGAGTGGCTTCCAAGGCTGTCCTCCGGGAGCCCAGAGGAAACAAGCTCTGACTCGTGGGAACGGGGAAGGCGGGAAGAAAGGGCAGGAGGAAGGGCGTCGGCCGTGAGGCGGGAGAGGACCGCGCGAAGAGAGCAGGCACGAAACCGGGACTGGCTCCCAGGAGGTCTCCGGCGGAGAAATTCTAGTCGAGGGACCGAAATGACACACCGGGGGAGGACGAATGAGGGCGGGGGCAACAGAGAGGAACGCGCACAGGGCCGAGGCCTGGATGCGAACCCGCTGAGAAGAGAGAAGGGGGGAAGGAGAAGCCAAGACAACAAGGCAGCCCGACACCAGGACCAGAGAAGGACAGAGAACCACGGGATTCAGCAGACGGGGCATTTTCAAGAAGCAGACAACTTATCCCGGCCTCGGGACATCTCTCGTGTGGAAGAGGGAGAGGAGTCAGGGCTCCAGAGCTATTGAAAGTAGCAGGGTTCGGGGCGCCTGGCCGGTCGAGTCGGGAGAGCATGTGACTCTTGGTGTCGGGGTCGTGAGTTCGAGCCCCACAGTGAGTATAGAGCTTACTTATAAAAACAAGCGTTTGTCGAAAAGGAACCCTCGTTTGTTCCTAGAGTATGAAACGGAGCCACATTGTAAAACAGGGTTTCGGGAAAAGCTGTCTTTCCATATTGCAAACACTGCTTTTCCTGGTCCTCTTCAGTCGTTGTAAAGGAAACAAATGTCCGCCTTTTCTCCCGAACACCTTGTTACAAATAATCTGAAAGTTCGTCTCATTATGTCTTGCAGGCACAGCAGCCTGGGAAAAATTCTTCAATGTGAAAACATCTACAGAGAAGGTCAACACATTGGTTGTGCCTTTGCCCTGACTAACTTGAAGGATTCCAGTTTTGAGCAAAATGGCGTCCAAATAGTGGTCAAAGATAATGCGGGGAAGATTCGACCGTCCTTCAATATTGTGCCTTTAACTTCTCACGGTACGTTTTGGAAGTCCTGTACAGCAGTGTGGATAAGAGCAGTATGTCTTTTCAACAATCAATACAGATACTAAAAAAGTGATGCTTTCGGTTTTAGGATTTTCCCAGAAAAAAAGGACTGCATTTATGGATACCTTCATTTGATTTTTTTAAGGAAGCAGGCTTGCAAATTCTAATAGTTATCGAGCCCGTGTGTCACACGCTTTGTTCTCGTTTACTTCTGAGTGTGTTCCGACTGAGAGCACGTGGTTAGTTGTAGAACCGAGCTTGGAACCAGGCTCTGTGATCTTCAGATCTTAAGATCCGTTCTCTTTCAGGGGCACCTGGGTGGCGCAGTCCATTAAGCGTCCAACTCTCGCTTTCAGCTTGGGTCACGATCTTGCAGTTCATGGGATCAAGCCCTGCGTCGGGCGCAGAGCCTGCTTGGGATTTTCTCTCTCCCTCTCTCTTCTGCCCCCTTTCCCCCGCCTCCCGTCTCAAAATAAATAAACAAAGAAACTCCCAAAAAACGATCTATTCGTTTACTTATGATACTTGAGAGGATGCCGCTGCAGAATACAATCAAATATAGTTTCTGAATAATCTCTCTCTTAGTTGCAAAGAGGTCTAGACCGGAGGAGGAGTGATCAGAAGCGGTGCTCCAAGTAGCTGCCGTGCCGGGCAGCACGGGCAGCCGCCAGTCAGAACAACCACCGCAGCTGAGTGTGGGCCTATTAGAAAGAGGCCTCAAATTGAAAACAAAATATCTACTTGAGGTCCTGGGTCTTCACTTCGGACAAAGCATATAAACTCGCTCTAAGCGTTTCCTCATCCGTGAAACAGAGTACGTAGTCCCTCTGACCTCGAAGGATTGTCCTAAGTTGCAAATGATGGGAAGTGTATGCGTGTTTTGTAAATCTCTGAAGCAGGCTCCCGTGAGCGTCGTGTTGATTTATGTGTCGTAAGGTCCCAGCACGGAGCTCCGATTCTGGCCGAGTGGGATACGGAGATTTTATAGGCAGATAGCCATGAGTCGACAAAGGTTCCCGAGTCTGGGTGTGGAACACTATTGACTGCCCCTGTAGATAGTCATGGAAGTGAATTCTAGTAGTGGACCGAAGGCCAGGGGCGTGAGGTCGCGCTAACTTGCCAAGTGGGGTAATCTGAGGCAAAGCCCTTCTCTGTCCTTCCCCTTGCTGGCGCCTTGTCCTTGATGGACCTTTTATAGCTCCTTTTGCTCCTCTCCTTCCTCGAGATTAGTGGCTCCGGAAAGGGACACCCTTCTCAGCTGGAAGATGGTATCTTCTTCTTTCCTGTTAATTGTCCATTCTCCCTTTTTTAAATTTTTTTAATGTTTGAGAGAAAGAAAGCACGTGCTAGTGCGGGAGGGGCAGAGAGAGCCAAGGAGACAGAATCCGCACTGTCCGCGTGGAGCCTGATGCCGGGCTCAAACTCATGAACCATGAGATCGCGACCTGGGCCAAAAATCAGGAGTCAGACGCTCAACTGACTGAGCCACCCAGGCGCCCCTCATCCAAATTCTCTCCTGTTGCTTAGTCTTAAGCATAGTTGACTCCTGAAAAAGTAAATTGACTAGGTTGATTCTTTTTACTTTATTAAAAGAAATTTTTTTTAAGGTTTATTTTTGAGAGAGAGAGAGACAGAGTACGATCAGGGCAGGGGCAGAGAGAGAGGGAGACAAGGATTCCGAAGCAGGCTCCAGGCTCTGAGCTGTCAGCACAGAGCCCAATGCAGGGCTCGAGCTCATGAACCACAAGATCATGACCTGAGCTAAAGTCGGACGCTCAAACCGACTGAACCGTCCAGATGCCCTTTGTTTACTTTATTTTTAATTGTGGTTATAATCACAGAACATTAAATTTTCCATCATAACCATTTTTAAAAATATTTGTAAAGTTTATTTTGAGAGAGAGAGAGAGAAAGTGAGTGTGGGGGGGAGCAGAGAGATGGGGAGAGAGAGAATCCCAAGCAGGCCCCGAACCGTCAGCACAGAGCCATCGGATGCAGGGCTCGAACCCATGAACCGTGAGATCATGACCTGAGTCGAAACCTAGAGTGAGTCAGTTAACCGACAGAGCCACCCAGGTGCCCCTCCCATTGTAACCATTTCTGACTGTACAGTACAGTAGAGTTAAGTATATTTACATTGGCACGAAACAGATCTCTAGAACTTTCTCAAATCTTTTTAAAACTGAAACTCAATGCCCACTAAACACTAATTTCCCCTTCCCCCAGCCCTTGGTAACCAGCTTTCTATTTCTAAGATTTCGACTAGTCTAGATACCTCCTGTGGGTGGAATCCTACAGTGTTTGCGATGGGCTTATTTCACTTAGCATGCTGTCCTTAAGTTCGTCCGTGCTGTGGCATGTGACAGAGACTAGGCTAGTTTTTTTTTTAACATTTATTTATTTTTGAGAGAGAGAGGCAGAGCACAAAAGGGAGGGGGGCAGAGAGAGAGAGAGAATGAGACACAGAATCCGAAGCAGGCTCCAGGCTCTGAGCTGTCGGTACAGAGCCCGACTTGGGGCTCGAACTCACAAGCCTTCGAGCTGTGAGATCATGACCTGAGCCGAAGTCAGCTGCTTAACCGATTGAGCCACCCGGGCGCCCCTAGGCTAATGTTCTAATTGTGGTCTTTGGTGCACGTGAGTGGTCGCTGGGGAAACCGCTCGTACCCGGTGCCCCTCGTTATCCGTCCGGTGGAGGCACATGCGGACCTAAGGGCTTCTCTTCTTTCTTCTCCGTCAAAGCTGGATGTCTTGATTAGACCCGATCTGTGTTCTAACTGGATATAGGTCAGAGTTCACGTCATCGCCGGTCACCCCGAAGACGTGCGTTAGATCCCTTTTGCGAGGCGGCTTCGAATAAGCTTTCTCCATTCACCGTGCCCTTCCTTATCTCTACCCGTGTGTGAACCTCATCAGAATAAACTCTGGAAGCTCATTTGTGTTCTTCTATTTCTGTCTTTCAGTGAAACCTGATCCCCCAAATATTAAACGGCTCTTCTTCCAGAATGGAAACTTGTACGTGCAGTGGAAGAACCCGCAGAATTTTTATAGCAGATGCTTGTCTTACCAAGTAGAAGTCAACAACAGCCAGACAGAGACGAACGATATTTTCTACGTAAGTGTTTCTTAGCTGACTGATTTAATGTGGCCGTTTTTCTGTCACTTGAGTTTCTTACAGGGTAATGTACTGAACCGTCAGTGACATGTGGCGCTTAGATTTGTCACGTGACTATGGCAATGCAATTTCTAGTCTGCAGCAGGGCGTGGCGGAAGGTTCGAGGGTTTACGGTGGTGGCAGTGGCTGTAGGATCCAAGCCATTCATTGATTCATTTGCCGAGCGCGTTTTCAGTACGTATCTACCACGTGCCGAGCGCTGATTTATGTGCACGTGACCCTGATGCAAAGGTCTTTTCTTCCCCGTGAAACCTACCTACCAGAAAATAAGTATGCAGATGAGCAAGTTAACTTCAGAGCACGGAGGCCGCGAAGAGAGTTAAACGGGTCACGCAGTAGCATGACGGGCGGGCCTGAGGGAATACGAGGTCGGGCACTCGTCCGAAGCGTTGCCTTCGGAGACGAGACCAGAACGACGAGCGGGGGCTAGCCGCGTGAAGATCTGCGGCCGGAGGGGGCAGCAAGTATGGGGACTCTGAGGCAGGAGTGGGCTCGGCCTGCGTGAGAGACAGAGAGGACCCTGGCGTGGCCAAGAGACGGTGGGAGAAAACGCGTAAGCGGGAGGCCGGGGCCAGATCGGGTGGATGCTTCGAGGCTGTGGTACGGCCATTCCCTTTTCTTGGAGTTTGTGGCAACCAAGGTAGTCCGCTTTGAGGAGTCGTTGTTCGTTGGATTATGTACATTTACCCCCTTGGGAAGCTAATACAAAACATACTAAGTAGAGGTCCCCGTGGGCCACCGGGCATAACAGGATGTGGTGTAACCTCAGGGCGTCAGGCCCATTCTTCCGCTTTACAGGAGAGGTCACACACTTGGGCCTTAAACATTTTTTGTTCGGACTACAAACAAAGTGGGGTTTCGTTGATGAAATCTGATATAAGAGGCTCAAATACAGAGAACAAACCGAGGGTCGCTGGAGGGAGGTGGCCAGGGGATGGGCCGGATGGGGGATGGGCATGGAGGAGGGCACGTGCTGGCCTGAGCACCGGGGGTTCTGTGTGAGTGAGAAGTCGCTAAATTCTACTCCCGAAGCCTAACTTGAATTTAAATAAATAGATTTACGAAACCAAAACAACAACAACAGCAGCAGCAGCCAAGTTGGAAAGTTTTGCCCGGATTCAAATACACCGGCCCCCGAGGAGTGTAGTTTCCATGAGGTGGCGCCACGAGACCACAGGGACCGTGCCGTCGCCGGTGTGCCACCTGCCCGGGGCCCCGTGTGCGTCTGCGCTTCAGAGGTTAGAACCCGAGTGTTTCGTGTCGGCTTTTCAAGGACCCCGGCACCTCGCACGCGGGCAGATGCCTTGGGCCAGTTGCTTTAGCTCATCGTGGGAGTTTCCAAATACTTGCTAAAATAAGCCGCTGTCGACAGGCCGTAACTCCGGAGGGAGTGACCAGATCCGCAGCTGCCCAGAGCTTTTCTGGGCATCTGCAGGTGAATCTGTCCGCCGAAACAGAGTAACCAGTGTCCGTCCCAGAAAGCGGTGTCCCCGCATGGTACCGCAGAGGGAGAGAGCAGAGGGCGTCCAAGTGGGGAGAAGGTGAGGCTTGGGTTTACGGCGGAGTCAGCTGTCAGCGCGCTGAAGTTCACTCGGCTGCTCCGGCCTCTCCTGCTCTCTTCTGTCTGAAGTCCTGAGACACATGCTGCTTGTGTTACTCATTTGGCACTGAGCTATGTCCTGCGAGCCACCCCGATCACATGTCTGGGCCTTTTCTCTTGACTAAAAATAAAAGCTCTTGCAGGGAGGAGTTAGGGGGTGTTGACTTTGTGCCGCTCCTGCTAACGGCGGCTAGCACAGATGGAGCGATCGCCGTGTAGTTAGGTATTTTATTTTTTAAATTTTTTTTTGGAGAGAGAGAGAGCGCGCGCGCAAGCGTGTGAGTGGGGGCGAGGGAGAGGGATAGAGGGAGAGACAGAGAGAGAAAATCCCAATCCCAAACAGGGCTTCTCCATGCTCCGCGCAGAGCCTGACGGCGGGGCTCGATCCCACGACCTTGGGCTCATGACCTGAGCCGAAATCAAGAGTCGGCCGCTCAGCCGACTGAGCGCCCCCCCCCCCGGCACCCCTGTAGTAGGCATTTTAATAAGCACATTAGCTCAGTCTTTCCTGTAATCCTTGCGGTTACCCTGACAGTCTAGGTCCTATTATTTCGTCCCCATTTCACAGATGAGAAAATGTAATCTCAGAGGCTACTCCTAAGGTGAGCGGCAGCGTCAAGATTTCAGCAAGAGGCTCACTCTGAAGCTTGTGTTCCTAACCGCCGGGGACCACCTCGATGCTGCCTCTTAATAGTAACGGCCACCCCTCCTTAAGTGTTTATGATGTGCTACACAGATACTCTTCTATTTTACTGAGCAACTTAGGCTCAGAGAGGTTAAGTAACTTGCTACAGGCCACACAGCTAATAAGTTGGTCTTTATGTAGTCAAGGGTTGGTCTTGATGTATTAAGCTTTGAGTGAGAGTTTTTGGTAGAAACACCAGGTGCATGGTCATCACTTAATAAATTATCGCCCAATCGAGTTATCTTTTTATGAACTTTCGAACTGAAGAGAACGTATGTGCTACATTTATCCGTCGAAATCAGAACCGTAGCCTCTTTGGAATTAACGCTGTCTCCACACTTGAGTCAAACGTTCTTTCTCCTCGCACGTTTTCCCCGGCTGCTTCCTCTCCTGGAACGGCATCAGCTTTCGGCACGCTCACCGATTTTGAGCTCTGCTGGTTAGGCTCTTTTTCCCCCCCTTTCTGTGAGCTCTTTTGAGGAATTATTTTGCCTGGTGTTCTAGTTAAGAGGGGGAAGTAGGCTGGGACACGAGCTGGTGCCATCACGTGGGGGCTGTGGTCAGAGGTAACTCATGACAGAATCCCCCAGCAAGGAATGACTCGTCTTCAGCCACCCCCCTTCTCCACACACTCCCCGCCTGGTCCTGCGCGCCCTGGTTTTCCTTCTCCCACAGAGGTGTCTGAGCAGCCCATAAACCATGCGAGGGAACTTCCATTTGAACAAGAGCCCGGAACCTTCCGTGGACACCGTGGTTTGCTGATGTTTGGAATACATACGTATCTGGGAGGGAGACGCGAACCTGCAACCCCACCCCTCAAGTGGTGGCTGACGCTCGTGACTCCCCAGCGGGTCTCTGATTCCCAAGTCGCCTTTTCTCTGCCCTGGAAGAAGTATTGACAGGGTGACTTGCCGCCATTCAGCTCTTCGCACGCGCTGCCGGCAACTGCGGAGAGAATCGCATTCACGGTCAAAAGTCGTAGTTCTGTGTTCTGGTCTTGGCCTCACATTTAAACATCTCTTTGATAGAAGTTGAGCATTTCTTCCAGCTTTATTGAGGTATGCTTGACAAGGAAATACTATAAATATTCGGGTTGTACAGTGCAATCACTTCCAAGGTGTATACCATGATAATGTAATATACGTGAAGTGATTACGACAATCAAGTTAATTAACACATCCGTCACTTCACAGTTTTCTTTCCAAATATTTATTTATTATTTGGAAGAGCTACTATTGTTATTTTTTTAATATAATTTATTTATTGTCAAATTGGTTTCCATACGACAGCCAGTGCTCAGAGAGAGAGAGCATGCGTGTGTGTGCGTGAGCAAGGGAGGGGTTGAGAGAGAGCGAGACAGAGAGAATCCCAAGCAGGCTCCGTGCTCAGCGTGGATCCCGGCGTGTCGCTCGATCTCGTGACCCTGAGATCGTGACCTGAACCAGACTCAAGGGTCGGACGCTTAACCAGCCGAACCCCCCAGGCGCCCTCACAGTTACCTTTTTTTAAATAGCGAGGATGCTTAGGATCGAGTCTCTTTGCAAATTTCAGTGTGCAATACGGCGTTCTTAACTATAGTCCCCGTGCTGTGCCTTAGGTCCCCAGAACTTATAACTAGAAGCTTGTACCCTTTGACCAACATCTCTCTGTCCCCCCCCATCCCTCATCCCCTTCTGTCACCATTCCACTTTTTGTCTCTATGAACTCAACTTTTTTAGATTCCACACGTAAGCGAGGTCGTACAGTATTTGTCTTTCTCTGACTTATTTCCCTGAGCATAGTGCGCCCCGAGGTTCATCCGTGGTGTCGCAAATGGCAGGATTTTTCCTTCTTTCTCATGGCTGGGTGACGCTCCGATGTATATACATACCACATCTTCTTTATTTACCTGTGGGGGGACGCTTTCCACATCTTGGCTGTTGTAAATAATGCTGCAGTAAACATAGGGGTGTGTGTATCCCTTTGAGTTAGTGTGTTTGTTCTTTTTGGGTACCGTGATTATTGGATCATAGGGTAGTTCTGTTTTTAATTTTTTGAGGAACCTCCACACCACTTTCCACAGTGGCTGCAGCAGCGAGGGCTCCCGTTTCTCCGCATCCTCACCAACACCTGTTGTTTCTTGTCTTTTAGACGTTGGCCGTTCTGACAGGTACAAGATGATGCCTCATCATGGTTTTGACTTTTCATTTCCCTGATGACTAGAGATGTTGAATATCTTTTCATAGAACTGTTGGTCAGACGGGGACTACTTACACTAAGCAACGGATTTTCACTGTTGCCTTTTTGCTCCCAATTTTGAAACACGTGCATTTTGGGAACTGATCTTTCTGTCTACATCAGACAGCAAGTGGTTTAAATTGTGTGGAAGAGAATTTTGTCCTATACTTTCTTTTCTCTAACTCGGTCGTTTTTGATATACTCTCAACAAGGGAGATTAGTTGTTTTTTTTTTAACTTTTAATTGACGTAGAGTATCCGATAGAAAAACCACACAAGTTATTACGTGTGGCTCAATGAGTTGTCACAAGTGATTTTTGCAAATAATTTCTTACTTATGTAACCAACACCCCAGAAGCCCCATCGTTTTAGTCACTACTCTCCCAACGAACGACCGTTGCCCTGACTTCTAATCCCATAGACTAGTTTTGTTGCCTCTTTTTATTTTTATTTATTTATTTTGAAAGTTTATTTGTTTACTTGGAGAGAGAACAAGTGAGGAGGGGAGGAGCAAAGGGAGAGGGAGAAAGAATCCCAAGCAGACTCCACGCTGTCGGCGCAGAGCCCGGCGCGGGGCTCGATCTCACGAACTGTGAGATCATGACCTGAGCCCAAACCAAGGGTTGGACGCGTAACTGACCGAGCCACGCAGGCGCCCCTGTTGCCTCTTTCAAAGCTTCGTATGACTGATTCCGACAGCAGTTGCTTTTCGCGTGTGTCTACCACCTTTCACCCACTGTTACCTTTGGGAGAGCCACAGGTACTGTTGCCTGTAGTTGCCAGTGTTCCGTTCTCACTGCGTTTGCTCCATCATGTCGGCATTATCACGTTTGAGTTATCCATTCTCCCTTTGGTGGACACCTGGAGAGTTTCCGGTTTGGAGTTTTATGAATAGAGTGTTCACGAACATTTGCGTGTGCACGTGCATACGTTTCTGCTGGGCCTGTATGGGTCAGAGGGTTTCGTACGATTGTCCCTAAGAGATAATAAGACTTTCCCGAATGGTCGTGCCCGTTTGCACTACTTAAGAGCAGATGCTGAGAGCGCTAGATGCCTCCCGTCCTCCTCGACGCCTGGCGTTGCCTGATAGGTGCCCGCGTTGTCCCCTCGTGGACTTAATTCGCATTTCCCTGCCAGTTCATGAAGTCGAGCACTTTTGCACATGTTCGTTGGCAATTTACATACCCTCCTGTGAAACGCCTGCTCGACTCTTTGGCCAGTTTTTCTGTTGGGTTGCCTGTCTCTTCCTTATTAGTTGGCGGGATATATGTCTGGGGGGTGTATTACATAATAATAAAAGCATATGTTATAAACAGGTACGTATGCAAGTTCTCTGTCAGAAATCGCAGGCATCTCTCACCCTATGCGTCACTTTTTAAATTTCCTTACCAGGATACCTTTCGATGAAGAGACGGAGTTTTTCATTTTTTAACTTATTTTTTGTTTCAAGTGGGCTCTGCGCCCCATGTGGTTTTATGTAAGAAATCTTTTCCCGCTTCAAGGTCACGAAGGCGTTCCACGTTTTCTTCTAAAACCTGGCTGGATTTACGCATCGGCTTGTGCAGTTTATTTTAACTTTCACGTTTAGATCCGCAGGCCATGTGGGGTTGACTTTGTAAATAGTGGGAGGTATAGGGGTCAGGAGTCTTTTTTTGGTTTTCTTCCCCCGTGTGGGTATATAATTGGCCCAGCACCACTTATTAAAATACAAAACAAAACAAAAGAAAAAACAGCTAACCTTTCGCCTCACCCAGTCCTCTTTGGATGGGATAAAAGGAGACCTTGTTAGAAATGGTCAGATGATACGAGGCAGTCTTTTGATTCCTTTGAATTTATTTGCTTTTCGTGTCTTCCAGGTCGAAGAGGCCAAATGTCAGAATCCAGAATTTGAGGGACACCTGGAGGTCAGTAAATTCAACCTCAGCTCTTTGGGCTTCCACTTGTAGAGCGATTGGGGTGGGGGGGGCCGGGGTGACCTTAGCCTCCATTTGAACCGCTCTGAGCAGAAGACGCCCCTTCGTTTTGTGGGTTATTGCCAGTTTTCCCCTGAGGAGTTAAAGTCAGATCACAGGAGCTGCCATCCAAGCCTCGATCGCAGACAGAATCTGGCAGATAACTCTGTTTTCACGGGATTCGGAGGCGGGGAAAGAGAGTTGCCCGGTAACGTGCCTCGTGTGTGTCTGTCTCACCTCGAAGGGCACGATTTGCTTCATGGTCCCCGGCGTGCTCCCCGACACCCTGAGCACAGTGAGGATCCGCGTGAGGACGAACAAGCTGTGTTACGAGGACGACAGGCTGTGGAGTAACTGGAGCCAGGCGATGAGCATAGGTGAGGGCCCGGGACCCCCGCAGCCCGGGCCGCGGCCGAGGAGAGGCCGGGGCCGGGGCCGCGCTCACTCCCGCTGTCCCCCAGGGAATGCCTGCAGCCGCACTGCATTTGCCGTCCGGCCGCATCGCCCAGGTTTACCTCCCAACACGCAGCTCTTTGAAAACCCACGACCCAAAAGGCGTCGCTCTCCCTCTCTCCTGTCCTGTCTCTGTCTTTTTAACACCCCGAACGAACATACCAGGAGGCGGGCGTGGTGCAATTCGCCGCCTGTGCCATGCTAGAGGACTGTCCTACGGGCCGGTGACAGAATCAAGAGTAGAACAGTGACCCTGATGGCGCTGGATAGAGATCAAACTGTCTCCAGGTTTGAAGACCGCAGACTCCTGCATTAACGGGGGCCTGAGCAGACTGGGTGTCAGGCCCAGGAACAGGATCGGAGAGAGCTGTGCTTTGTGGTTTTTTTTTTAATTTTTTTAATGTTTATTCATGTTTTGGGAGAGAGAGAGAGACAGAGCGCGAGTGGGGGAGGGCAGAGAGAGAGGGAGACACAGAATCCAATCCGAAGCAGGCTCCAGGCTCCGAGCTGTCAGCACAGAGCCCGATGCAGGGCTCAAACTCACAGACCGTGAGATCATGACCTGAGCCGAAGTTGGATGCTTAACCGGCCGAGCCAGCCAGGCGCTCCTGGAAAGGGCTGCGCTTCATGGATGTGTATGTGTCACGGGGTGGAGTATAGGGGTGACTCAGCCTTGGGTCCTTAAATATCCCTCAGCGTGCAGCCACAGGCCCTGGTGATATGCAGCACCCGGATCAAGGGGAAGCTCCAGGGTGGGGCACGGCGTCCTGGCCACATCAGAAGCCTGCAGTGTTCTATTCTGGGTGCCACATCGTAGGAGGTCCACTTGCAGACTAGAATCTATCCTTGAAAGGGTCGTTGGGACATCGAAGAATCACACAACTTTAGGAAAAGTGGTTGGATGAAGCAAGCTTGGGGGCGAGGAGTCCTTATTGCTGAATGTTAATATCCGGGCTATTGTTAAGTAGAAGGGGGGATAGGTTATTTTCTTTTGTGGCTCCCTGGGGCAAAATAGGACCAACGGAAGAATTTTCTAATAGCTCTGACAGTCAGTGAGAGGGGTTATTGAGGTAGTCCGTTCCGTATTAATTGAGGGACTGAAGAAGCTATGTGCCGAGCATGGTTGTGTTCCTTTTCTATTGTTGCGTAACAAATAACGTCAACATTTGGTGGCTTAGAGAACACACGCAGCATCTCACAGTTTCTGTGGGCCAGGAATTTGGGCACAGCGTGGAGCAATGCCTCTGACCCAGGTTCTCTCACGAGGTTATAGTCAAGCCGTTGGCTGGGACTGCAATCTCATCTGAAGGCTTGACTGGGGCCAGGGAGCCCAGTTCCAAGCTCACTTATGTGGTCGTTGGAAAGCCTCCATTCCTTGCTGGCTGTTGGATGGAGGCTGGAGCAGGTCGAATTGCATCCCTCAAAAAGCTACGTTCAGGTGCTAACTCCTATACCTGTGAATGTAACTGTATTTGGAAAGTTTTTACAGATGTGATCAAGTTAAGATGAGGTCACACCATCTTAGAGTAGGCCCTACATCCAGTGACTAGTATCGTTATAAGAGAGGTTACACAGAGACACCAGGAGACCCCCAGGGAGGACGGCCCCGGGAGGATGGAGGCAGACGATCGAGTGATGCAGGTGCAGCCAAGGAACCCCAAGGGTTCCTGGGAGCCACCAGAAGCTAGGACAAGGCAAGGAGGGATTCTTCTCTAGAGCCTTCAGGGGGAGCACATCCCTGCGGGTACCTTGCTTTTGGGCGTCTAGCCTCCAGAACTGTGGGAGAACCCACGTCTGTTGTTTTAGGCCAACCAATGTGTGGCAGTTTCCCTCAGCAGCTCTAGGGAGCTAACGCAGAGGCCTCCCTCAGGGTCTTGCCCCATGAAACGGCAGCCAGCTTGCTCAAGCAAGCGACCCAGGCAAGAGCGTGCGAGAGGGCACCCGGTGGGGAAACCACAGTCTTTTGTAACCGAATCCTGGCAGTGACATCGGCTGCCGTTCAGTTGTTTACAGACAAGCCAGTCAGTCCAGCCCACCCTCAAGGGGAGGAGATTACAGAAGGGCGTGAGTATCAGAAGGCAGGGGACGTTCGGGTCATCTTAGAGGCTAACACAGGGATGCTAGGCCCGACGATGCTTCCTAGATGGTCATGCCCTCGTGGAAAAGGTGAGCGTGCAAAGGATAGCGAGTCAACTTTTCAAGTTATTGCGAAGCTTTGAAACTGGGCAGTGCCGGATTTGAGGATTGACTCACTAAACCCTTCTGAACGAGCCACTAACCCTCTCTGAGCCTTATGCTTCTCATCCGTATAAACGGGAGACACCCTGACCTCTGTGTGTAGCGTGGATAAATACACCTGTGGACGCTCCGGATGGTACCACATGTATAGTGGAGGCTCAGGTAAGAAGAGTAGTAGTGGTAGTTAGGATTGTCTTAGGTATTCTAAGAGTGGTTAAGTAACCAACAAGAAGAGAGAGTCACTGTTAATGACACGCTCTGTCTAACAGGGATGACGTCATTGTGAATAGTGTCTGGAACTAGTTAAGATCTCCCGGTTTCAGACAACCCTCAAGGTGGCTTTTCGGCTGTGGCGTTTTGGGCCCTAGAGCAGGACTTTGTTTTTCACTGGTAAGGGAACGGAAGATGAGATTCATTGAAGAGTTTTGGGGGCACCTGGGCGGCTCAGTTAGTTAAGCGTCTGACTTCGGCCCAGGTCATGATCTCACTCCTGGGCTCGGGCCCCGCATCAGGCTCTGTGCTGACAGCTCGGAGCCTGGAGCCTGCTTCGGATTCTATGTCTCCCTCTCTCTCTGCCCCTCCTCCTCTCTCAGAAATCAATAAACATTAAAACATTTAAAAAAAGAATCGAGATTTGGAAAGCAGGTTAGGGTCGAGTGCAGGGATGTCTGTGATCTCACGAGGTTTGATCCGACCGTGGCTCGTTTTTTTGCTTTTTTTTTTTTTTTTCCGAAATGGGTTTGATTTCTCATGTCTTTTCGTTTGCCTTCCGTTTGCCAGGTGAGAAGAGCGACCCCACGTTCTACATCACCATGCTGCTCGCCACCCCGGTCATCGTCGCGGGCGCCATCGTGATCCTCCTGCTTTATCTCAAAAGGTGAGGCGGCTGCCCTGGCGGCCCGGCGGCGTCTGCTGGCCCGGCCGCTCTGGGTACTGACTGTTCGCGAGGGCATTTGGTGTTTGCCCCACGGATTAGGAGCGCTTTGGCTGTAAACGGCTTTTGGTAGTACGGCGCGGCACAGAAGGGTCATCGTGCCCGTTTTCCAGTGAGGAAGGTTGTCGCCGTCATTTCCCCTGGCCCCGCACGGGCACCGTTCCCTTCGCGTGTGTTTAGAATTATCGACGGGCCCCCTGCTCACTCTCCTCTTTCCACTGCCTACCGCAGCCACAGGTGGTAGCACTTGGAGTGAAGTCTTAACACTGCTACCTTATTTTTATTTTTTTTCGTGTTTATTTATTTTCGAGAGACAGAGGGAGACAGAGTGCAAGTGGGGGAGGAGCAGAGAGAGAGAGGGAGACGCAGAATCTGAAGCAGGCTCAGGCTCCGACCTGTCAGCCCGGAGCCCGACGCGGGGCTCGAACTCACGAACCGCGAGATCATGACCTGAGCCGAAGTTGGACGCTCAACTGACTGGGCCACCCCGGCGCCCCTTAACGTTGCTACTTTAAAGCTGTGGGAAACAGAGCTCCACCGAGTTGTCTCTGAGAGGGGCTTGGGCACGCGCGGGGGGCAAACCACAGGAGGCGAGGCTGGAGAGGCTGGCCGAGCCAGGTCACGTGGGCCATGGCAGGGACTTGAGGTTTCCTCCCGAGCATGAGGGGGAGTCATCGCAGAGTTTCAAGCAGGAAAGGGCACTTGACCTGCTCTGACTGTCGTAACCGACTTCGGCAGCTGGGTGACGCCGCAGCCGTTTGCAGAGAGGGAGAAGATTGGGAGGGGCCGGCGCCCGGGCAGACGGGGAGACTGGGTTTGAGCGTCAGCTCCGGATGCCTGCTAGATACCCGCTACTGTTAACGGGAAGTCGTGCAAGGAATCTGGAGTTTCAGGGAGCGGCCCGGGCTGGGGACACAATTTTGGGAGCCCTCAGCTTGTAAATGGACCCAAAGCCCTGAGACCGGAAGAGAGCGCTCGCACAGGGAGGGGGACAGAGGGCGAGAGACAGAGTCCTGGGCCACACCGACGTTCAGAGCCTGGGAGGTGAGCCCGGGCCACCAAAGGGTACGCTAAGGTGTAAAGATGGGGAGAGGAGGGAAGAAGAAAGTAAAATTAAACAGAAACGAACCCTGTTCTCAGAAGATTTTGTTTTCAAAATTATAAGCAGAGGGCCCCCATCTGGCCTATGATGAGCAAAACTCTTACTTAACTCTGGGGGATGGTGCGTGCACACACGTGTGCACACACACGGAGTCATAACCACGCGGGGTGATGCGTGTGTAATTTGCTTGATTGGAGTCATCGTTTCATAATGTATACATCTATCAAAACATCATGTTGTTCACCTCAAATATGTATAATTTTTTTTCCTCAAGTATATCTCGATTAAGCTGGAAAAAAAGTGTTTTTGGTTTTTTTTTTTAAATTCGTTTTGAGAGAGAGAGAGTGCAAGCAGCCTCCGCGCCAACGCAGGGCTCAGTCTCGTGAACCTCGAGATCATGGTCTGAGTCAAAATCAAGGTCAGACGCCTCACCCAATTAGCCACCCAGGCGCTCCAAGCCGGAAGACAGGTTTTTTTTTTTGTTTTTTTTTTTTGATGTTTTTATTTTATTTTATTTTATTTTTTGAGAGACATAGAGACAGAGCGTGAGCAAGGGAAGGGCAGAGAGAGAGGGAGACACAGAATCCGAAGCAGGCTCCAGGCTCTGAGGCGTCAGCACAGAGCCTGACGCGGGGCTTGAACTCACAGACCGTGAGATCATGACCTGAGCCGAAGTCGGCCGCGTAACCGACTGAGCCGCCCAGGTGCCCCGACAGTTTTAAAAACCAAGAGTGTGAGCGATGTGTTTATCCTGGTGCTTAGAGCGCCACCCACACTTGGTGCTCTAAGGACGTGGATTTCTCGGCTTCTTTTGGAAATGTCTTCGCAGCTGCTTTATCCCTGAAGATGACTCATGTACCATGTCTTTTGTCCGAGCCTTCTTTTAAAGTGCCTTTATTTAAGCGGGACGTTCCTGTGGACCGGAAGATTTGATCACCAAATGTCTCTGTTTTCTTAAAGGCTCAAGATCATTATATTCCCTCCAATTCCTGATCCTGGCAAGATTTTTAAAGAAATGTTTGGAGACCAGAATGACGATAGCCTGGTAAGCACTGATTCTGTGAAGTTCGAAAGTGGGTTTTGTTCGGGGGCTATGGGATCTGTAAAAAAAAAAAAAAAAAGACCAAAAAACAAACAAACAAAAAAACCCCATAAAATTTGCCATTTTAAATTATCCAGCTCAATGGCAGTCAGCACATTCATAGTGGTTGTGCAGCCATCATCACTATTTCCACAACTTTCTCATCATCCCAGATAGAAACTGTGCCCATTAAACACGAACTCCCCCTTCCCCCCAGCGGCTGGCCACCCCTTTTCTGCTTTCTGTCTCTAGGAGTTTGCCTCTTCTGGGTGCCTCATGTGGGTGGAATCCGGCGATATTTGTCCTCTTGTGTCTGGCTTCTTTCACTTGGCGTAATATTTTCAAAGTTCGTCCATTTCGAGGTTTCAGAACCTTCATTTCAAGGTTCTGAGTGTGTCAGAACTTTATTTCAAAATTGGTTACTTCGGGGCACCTGGGCGGCCCAGTCGGTTGTGTCCGACTCTTGATTTCAGCTCAGGTCGTGATCTCACGGTCGTGAGATCAGACCCTGCATCGGGCTCCACACTGGGCACGGATTAAGATTCTCTTAAGGTTCTCTCTCCCCTTCTCCCTCTGTCTCTCCCCCACTTGCAGTCTCTCTCTCTCTAAGAAAATGCAAAATTGATTGTTTTACACTGTATTTCATCTCAAAGATTAAGGAAGAGGTGACTTAAAATGTTGTCTTTCGGGGCTGCACAGCTGGCTCGGTGTGTGGGGCACACACTTCTTTACCTCAGGGTCATGAGTTTGAGCCCCACGTTGGGCGTAGAGCCCGCTTAAAATAAAAAATAAGTTGAGGGGCGCCTGGGTGGCTCAGTCGGTTGAGTGGCTGACTTCAGCTCAGGTCATGATCTTGCGGTCTGTGAGTTCGAGCCCCGCGTCGGGCTCTGTGCTGACGGCTCATAAGAGCCTGGAGCCTGCTTCGCATTCTGTGTCTCCCTCTCTCTCTACTCTTCCCCTGCTCATGCTCTGGTCTCTGTGTCTCTCAAAAATAAATAAAAACATTAAAAAAATTAAAAAAAAAATAAGTTGAAAAAATTTCGTATCTCAGACTAAGCCCGCCATTTGAGAAGTCCTTGGAATACTTTGCCCGTCTTGTATCGCTGGCCCGCCTTCTCTCTCTGGGGTAGAGAATCTGTTTAATCCAAACACTCAGAGAGACGAGTCTCCCTGATGAAACCAGTCCAAAGGGCAGGGCCTCTGACTCTTGGGGATTTGGGAAAATATAAAGATAGGGTAAACAGTCGAGATAGATTTTGTTCGTGCTGTTGCGTGGAAAGCTGGCCTCCGAAGGCAGGGCAAACTCCCGCCAACTGTTACAGTCCGTTTGCCGCAGACTCTCGTGCTCGAATTTGTGGCTGGGAAACCGAAGACCTCAGGGGGACCGAAGAGGTTCAGGTTTCTCCAATGCGTACATTCGCCCAAATAAAATAATGAAGACGCTAAACGGAATAAATATCATATTATTACATAGACCTGCGGTCAGTCATAGCGGGTGCAGGGCACTTAATTTGGTGAGATAGTACAGCCCAGCGCAGAACAGCCGGGCTCTGGAGTCACATTGTCTGGGTTCAAATCTCATTTACCATCTGTCTGACCTTAGGTGACTTCCTTCACCTCTCCGTGCCTCATTTTTCTCATTTGTAAAGTGAAGGTCACGGGAGCGCCTGCCTCTCGGTGGCGGCCCGTGGGTTAGACGACTTTAATGCATACAGACGGCTTAGTGTGCCCGGTGCGTCGAGAGGTGCTTGGTAAGCGCCAGCGATTCGTATCGCTAGAGATGTTTACTTTCCTTTCATTGTTAATTTCCAGACATTTTTTTTTTAAGTAAGCTCTACACCCAGTACGGGCCTTAAACTCATGACCCTGAGAGCAGGAGTCGCACGCCGCACCAGCTGAGTCAGCCGGGCGGCCCTCCCCGCACAGGTCTTGTAATAACAAGTGATTCACGGTAGCACCGATGATGTAGGGCTAGGGAAGGAGGGCAGGGAGGCCGGTTTGCTCTCAGAGGGGGCCTCCTCCGGATCAGTGTCTCTTCGAGTCGCGGTCATGCTGCCAGCCCCTGGGGGCAGGGCATCGTGAGGCAGGTAGGTCCAGAAGTCAAGTGTGACTGAGGCGGATATGGCCACCGCTGGTTCTTCGACTTTTGTTGAGTCGCCGCCAACTGGAACACTTGTGAGAATAGAGATCCCGGGGCCCCTGCCGCCAGAAAGTCTGATTCGGGGGGTCCAGGATGGGTCCTGGGAATCTGCCTAGGGAACAGGGGCCCGCAGATGATTCCCATTCTGGCAAAATCGTTCTCGGAGCCCACTTTGGAAAACACCAACATGGGGCACCCGGGTGGCTCAGTCGGTTGAGTGTCCACCTCTTGATTTTGGCTCAGTGCTTTGCATCTCTTCCCCTCTTGCTTGCTCGTAACCATCCTTTGGTGGAGGCGCTGCAGTGCCATTTTTTTCCAGATGAGGAGATGAAGCCTCGGCGAGGCTAAGTGACTTTACTGCAGTCACATGGCTAGGAGGTGGGAAGGTGGGATTTGACCCAGAACTGTCTGATCCTGGAGCTCTCTCTCTCGCTCGCTCGCTCTCTCGCTCTCTCTCTCTACTCTGCTGGATTGCCTCTTGTGAGATAGAGTGTTTGTCCCCAAGAACCTCACTACCTTCTGAGGGTTCTGTTTGCTAGACAGGGTTGGGGCAGGGGCGTTCTGAGAAAAAGGTTTGGAGTCACCTTCCGGCCGGCTTTATCTGGGAAGGTGAAAGGAGTATCGTTTTGACCCGAGTCTGAAGGGAATGGATTAGAGGGGGAGGCGTGGGCGCCAACTGGGAACCCACTCCCGAACTTGCCACACGCACGCTCCGTTCGGCCAGCGTGGCGTGTTTAAAAGCTTCCCGCTTAGCACCAACTGGGAACCCAGTCCCGAACTTGCCACACGCACGCTCCGTTCGGCCAGCGTGGCGTGTTTAAAAGCTTCCCGCTTGGCACGGCGCACACTCTTACCAGTTCATCTCGGGCCCTCTGCTTCCCGGTCCCCACCGTGGTTTCACACATTGAGCTAACGCGCCAGACCCCCGGAAGACCTTCGAGTTTGCCACCCCTCGGCAGAATGAAGACGAGTCAGAGTGCCATGGCGGAAACGCCCAGTGTCTGTGAAAACGTGTTTGGACTCATGAATATGTACAGGACGTACAGCCAGAGCATTGATGACATAAATTTCCAGCCTAATAAACTTAAAGGGTGATAACACCCGGTGCCGACAAGTCGGGCTCTGGGAGTAGGGGGACCTAGCCCTTCTCACGCAGTGCCGGTGGGCCCGGGGAGTGGTATTTCTTCTTTGCGGAGGCCAGCTCGGGAAAATGTAACAAGAATCTGTGATCTTACAATTAGACTTTTAGGACGAGGAAATAATCCAGCGAGGGCCTCAGGATGGTCAGTGCAGCATTTGTCTCTGACACGGAGAATTTAGAAGCCAGCGTGACACATCCACAGCGGAGAGTTAGTGAAAAACCAGGTTAGGCTTTCACGGCATTTAATGTCACAGTGAACCGCTCCCGGCGCGAGAGTAAGGAACATCAGAACTGCAGAGCGCATTACAGTCCTGACTTCTAGAAGAACACACGAATGTCCGCGTAGAACAGTGAGGGAAGGAAAGGAGGCAGAATGATCGTCTCCGGGCAGGAGGACCGCGTGGGTAATTGACGTTATTCTCTACCTTTCTGAAATCTCCAGATTGCCTATTATGAGCACATATTGCTTTTGTAATAAAAAGGAGCCCGGTACAAGTTATTAGGGGAAGAGAGAAAATTTTGGACATCTCAGGTTGAGAGATAATAAGGACTTGAACTCAGGTGGTAGCAGGGGAGATTGACGCAAGCGACATTATTAAAGGCAACTCATTACAACTCGGGGACTCTGTGGGGGCTGAAAGGCCCAGAGAGTAAAAATAATCTCAAGGCTTCAAGCCCGAGTGACAGAGTGAGCGGCAGTAACACTGACAGCAAAATCGGATCAATTATCTGTCTCGGAGATGGGAAAATCGCTTTTTTTTCCGTTTGCTGTCTGGAGGACAGTGCGCTATCTGATGAGTCAGAGAGTTCTATAATTTAGCGAGGCGGATGCACTGGCAACGCGGACCGCTAAAAGCATAAGATGTTTTTGTTTGTGGTGGTTGCAGACCATTAAATAAAATTAGGTTTTAAAACTGAAAGTGTAATATAAATGCCAGACAGGGGAAAGGGGAATAGAACAAATTTTCATTTTCTTTTTCAGCAGATGAATGATCTTTTCTCGCACAGCAGCAAGCCTTATCAGTTGAACCGCATGTGCAGCAGAAAGATGAGCCTTTTACTTCTAGAATTATCGAATTATAGGATGAACATGGCCCTAGGGGTCATCCAGTGAGGTAGATGTTTTTACATGTTGCATTATTTATCTTTTTTTCTAATGTGTGTTTATTTTTGAGAGAGAGAGAGAGAGAGACAGAGCGTGAGCAGGGAAGGGGCAGAGAGAGAGGCAGACACAGAATCTGAAGCAGGCTCCAGGCGCTGAGCGGTCAGCGCAGAGCCCGACGTGGGGCTTGAACCCCCGAACCGTGAGATCATGACCTGAGCCGAAGTCGGCCGCTTCACCGACTGAGCCGCCCAGGCGCCCCGGGGTATTTATCTTTAATCATCAGTTTTTAAAACTCTTAGATGCTAGTCCTACCCCACTCATTTTAGAGATGGGGACAGCGGGGGCCAGAGAGACATTTCTCCAGGACTGTCACACAGAGAGGCCGTCGTAGAACCTGAATCTGAAGCCATCATAGCCCAAAGTTACCGTCTCCTGAGCCTGAAAAATAAGCCATGTCCTTTCTAAACACTCTTCTTCCTCACTCCGCCACCCATAGTGGCTTTTACAAAACCTTATTTAGGTGTGGCCACAAATAAATGAAATCCTCCGTATAGTTTTCCTTAAGGTTTCCACTGTTTTGACAGTGTTTTGCTCGTCGCCATGGTAACACCGTGGCCAACACCATTTCTTCCTGTTGCTCTGCTGCTTGCCTTTTCTTTGTGACTAATTGGGCTGCGGGCCACGTCTGGGGGCAGGGGGCTGTGCCGAGGGGATTGCTTCTCCTGCTGCATCTGCCTGCCTTTTTCACCCGTAAAAAAAATGATCTCTCCTTCCCCCGCTTCTTGGAAACCAATTCTGTTTTCCGTACTGTGCCAGTGTTACATTCCTGACTAGAAAGTGGCTTTATAACTCGGTGTCGACTTCCAAATACCGCTGAGTCGTTCCCCCCCCCCCCAACTTTAGTGTATATCTTTAAAACCGAGGAATGCAAAAAAAAAAAAGAAAGAAAGAAAGAAAAACTAGGAACACTTTCCTACGTAACCAAAATAGCATGGCCGTACTTTCAAAGTGATTCATTCCTTACTAGCATGTAACACCCAGTCCATAGTAGAACTTTTCCACTTGTTAGGAGACGGGTAGTATCCGGCGGTCCCACTGTTAGGGAGGCTAAGATCGAGCACTGTGTTTATTAAGGTGATGACGGGGTGTCCCCTCCGGCCATTTATAGTGATTTCCACCTCCCTCCCACCCGTGCCGCCTGAAGACAGTCCTCGTGGCGGCTGGTTAGCGCCCCGTCAACTCTTTAGCTCGGCTCTTCAGCTAATGCTTTCTGTGTCGGTTGGTCTCGTAGATCGAATCCATGATTTCAGCAGGTGTTGTGAAGTGCCGATTTTCTTATCGCCATTTAGAAGCTGGCCCTTCGGTCAGTGCTCTTAGGCTCTTTGGTGGTTCTGAGATTCTGTTTCTGCTAGGAAGGCAGATACACGTTCCTTCTTTCCCTTTCATTTTCCTTTCAAAGCGAGGGGTTAGATCCATCGCCACCTCAAATGCTACCAGATGAGTCCCCTTCACACCACATTCAGCTGGTTCTTTTTTTTTTTTTTTTTAATGTTTCTTTATTTTGAGAGAGAGAGAGCGGGAGAAGAGACAGAAGAGAGAGGGAGCCAAGCAGGCTCCTCACCCACTGCAGAGCCCGACAAAGGGCTCCGTCTCATGACCGCGAGATCACCACCTGAGCCGAAATCAAGAGTAGGACTCTTAACCGACTGAGCCACTCAGTTGCCCGCCCCCCTCCTTTTGTTTGAGTCATCTCCACCCCTACGTGGGACTCGAACTCACGACCCCAAGATCGGGAGTCGCATGCTCTACTGACTGAGCCGACCGGGTGCCCCGCACCTGGTTCTTTTTTAAGCTGCAGTGATTTTAAGGCATGACGATCCACAGTTCCTGTCGTTCAGCTTTCTCGCGTGACCGTTGATATGGAGAAGACTGAGGCCTGTAGTCTGTTGACTTGCGTTCCTGCAAAAGGCCAGTGTTCTGCACGGTGCTTCGGCGGCCGGAGCCCCACTGCACCTCTGTGGAAAATTCACTGTGGGAACTAACCAAATCGTGAATGTATTCTTAAATTGGGATTTGGTATTCCACTGTGCCATGAAATTTATTTCTCTAAAATATCAAAGCCTGTACTGCATGCTGCCGTTTCTAGAATTGGATGACTCACCACTTAAAACCCAGTTGTGTTAGCTTTCCAAACACCGACTTGTGTCTCCTCTGTGCTGTCTTTCAGAGTCGGCCACGATTCTGTCGTCGATTAGCTTGTTTTGAAAAATTGGCAGCGTAAGCCTTGAATTATGAACTGGTAATTTTGTGAGGTTAGTGTTTTTCTACAAGTGATTTTAAGATGAGACTGGCGCATAAGTCACAAAATTGAGTAACAGGTCAGAGCATTCGTTCTTTTTTATTACATAGACATATTCATAGAAGCGGGCCTCAGGAAAAAGTCACGATGCCGATAATGGGTGGAAATGAGAATAATCCCCAGCTTTAGGAATGAAAAAGGGCAATTGAAAAAACGGATGTCTTCCAGGAAGCCATCTCTGCTGCAGCGTCCCCCTCATGAAAATAGATTGGTTTTGTTCCCGTCCACCACGGCTACTCATTGGGTCTGATGACTAGAACCCAATGAAGGTGTGATGTTCAGCGTGCATTATTTAAAAATGAAAATGTTTTTTTCTTTTAAAAGCAATATGTATTCATTACAGAGACACGAGAAATACACATAACAAAAGAGAAAACCGTAAAATCACTCTTGATCCTGTCACCCACATAGAAACGTCTCGAATGTGGTGGGAACAACATAGAGAAATGGAACTTTTATTGGTCAGTGGGGTAATAATGATGATAATAATCGTGGCTCGTACTCACTGACCTTTTGCTCTCTATCAGACGCTTTTCGAAGCACTCCCCTCGTTAATTCGATCCCCTCTTGCAGTCGGTATTCTCTCCACTACACAGATGAGGGTGGCCGCAGGGGTGGTGCGTGTGACTCCGGACCGCATTGCGAGGACACAGCGGAGCTAGGATCCAAACTTCACGAACAAGCGTCAGAGGTGGGACCCGAACTCAGGCATCCTGATTCTCCAGCCTAGACTCTTGGCCAGCCATACGATTTGTTTTAATGACATGCACGCATTTAATCTTATTTGAATTTAACCGTTGAGAAAGTAGCAGGTGCAACAGAAGGAATTTCTGAAATTTGACAGATTGTAAGTTTTAATGATCACCAGAAAGAGCAGTTTGTCCCTACGTCCTCCCCTCTCGCTGTCCGTTTCGAAAGCTGTCCGGTGTCTATGTTGTCAGCGCACGTAACTTCTCTACTACCGCGTCTCCCCTATAGCCCGCATTTGGTCTTCATTCTGCGGGGCTGTGTGTTCCTGCTCGCTGCTGGTCTTCATGTTCATGTCCCCCAGTCAGTTTGGCTGGCGGAAGCTCTAAAAGTTTTCTTAGGGAGGTTGCAGGGGACCAACGTTCCCCGAATGTTTTACAAACTGATGGAGTTTGCTGCATTAATAATTGAAAATCAGTTGAGCTAGATACAAAATTCACAGCTCACAGCTTCTTACCTTGGGTATCTTAAACATGGCATCCATTTTCTTCTGGCATAGAACGTCAAAGTCGGCTGACAGTATCATTTCCTCTCTGTGTTAAAACACTTGGTCTTGGGGCACCCGGCCGGCTCAGTCTGTCGGCGGAGCGTGCGACTCTTGATCTCGAGGTTATGAGTTTGGGCCCCACGTTGGGTGTCGAGCTTACTCAAAAACAAACAAACAAACACTTGGTCTTTTCTGTCTGGTCGTCAAAAGGTTTGTTTTCTTCGAAGCCCAATCATTTTACCAGAATCTGTCCTGGTGGTGGTGGTGGTCATCGCGGCCCCATTCTCTGAGGCTTGCGGTGTGCCCTTTTCGGGATGTAGCTTTAGGTGTTTTTCTTTTTTTAATTTCAGTGAACATTTCTTCTCTTCTAGCGTTCAGTTATTGTGTTCCCTTGTTTTCTTTGCCTGTCTTCTGTATTTGTCCCATCCTCTCAAATAATCTTTATCTGCCTTTGTGTTTTTTAAAATCTCTACATTCAACAAGGGGCTCGAATTCACAGCCCCGAGATCAAGAGTCGCATGCTCTTCTGACTGAGCCACCCGGGCACCCCTCATTTTTTAAAAATTTGTCTTGAGTTTATTTATTTTTTTTGAGAGACAGAGAGAGAACACAAGCAGGGGAGGTACAGGGAGAAGGAGAGACAGAATCCCAAGCAGGCTCCGTAACGTTAGCACAGGGCCTGATGTGGGGCTTGAGCTCACGAACCTCGGATCGTGACCTGAGCTGAGATCAAGAGTTGGACGCCTAACCAACTGAGCCACATAAGTGCCCTCTCATTTTTTTAGTTAAAAAAAAACAACAACAACCTCCTTTTCATCTTCTGTTTCTCTTAAGGTATTATCTGTTGTGTTCATTTACCCCTGTGTTCTTTTAGCTTAATCTTCATTTCTGAAGTGATTTTCTTTTACTTCCCGTTCTTTCCAGGGTCTTATCAGGTCATTTCTGAGTTGTTCTTATTCTAAATTTTTATATTCTTTCGTATCATGTGTATTTTTTCATATCATATAACTTTTTCTTAATATTTTTGAGCTAGTTTTAAAATATTAGGCTATAATTTCACGTAACGTGAGGGGCGTTCTTGCATGTTTTAATTCTGCAAAGATTGTATTCTATTGCTGATTTTTACATGAGATTCATTTCCCCAATGTTTTAGAACGAGGCTTGATTTAGGATAGTTTTCTCTCTTCCTAATTTCATGGCTATGGCGTTCCATCTTCTCTCATTTTTGACAGTTGTTCAAAGGCTAGTGAATTTCTTACCGAACCCTCCCCCGCCTGTCTGCCTCTTCTCCTTTTACCTGGACTTTCTGTTTCATCTCTCTTGTCTCTGTCCTGGGCGGTGTGGAGTCTGTGTGCCCTGGTGGCTCCTCAGAGCAGCCCTTTGTTCTAGAAGGGAGCCTTGGATGGTTTTGAGAGTTCATAGGGCCCAGGCAGCGTCCAGGCCGTACCATGGACTCCTGCACCCAGTCACTGTTCAAAAGGGCACACCTGTGCATGAGATTATACATTTTAAACTCTTTGATTACTATTGACAGATTATCATCCAGAAAGGATATACAGGCTAAATATCTGTTAAGGTTACTGGTTCGATAAATTATGGTGCATTCATGTAATGAGCTATTATGTGCAGAGCCAAGAAGGCCAGGTAGATCTGTTTTACTGATACATAAAATTCTGTACTATATGCTGTTAAATGAAACACCCTGGTTTCAGAGGTAGAGTCGGATTCGTTCATATTAAGGAAAGGGGAACATTAGAATACATACTCTTAAATCGTTCATCAGAAGCGTAGGCTGTACCAACTTATACCCTGTCTCAGTGTCTCAGTGGGGGTTTTGACCCGCTGTTGCTAGTGCAAGCGTATCTCATTAAAAAAAAAAAAAATCTTGCTAGTTGACACATGAGGAAAGCACATCTCGTTTTAAGATTTTTTCAGTTTTTGAGAGAGAGAGCGAGAGCAGAGGGGGAGAGAGAGAGAGAGAGAGAGAGAGAGAGAGAGAGAATCTTTAGCAAGCTCCACGCTCGAAGCATGAAGCCCAACACGGGGCTCGATCCCAGGACCCCGGGATCATGACCCGAGCCAAAATCAAGAGTCTGACGCTCCACCGACTCAGGCTCCCCAAAGGGCATCTTGTTTTAATTTTATGTATCAACTTTTATATATTTTTTTTGGTACGTTCATTGGCTTGAAGTAATTCTGTTGTGAAATTCTTGCTTGTTGTCCATTTTTTTCCCCTGACATATTTCATCTTTTAGAAACTTTGTAGTTCGCGAAGCTCTTTGGGCCTATCAGCTATTAATCCTTCGGCTTGTCGTCTCTTTGTCTTTGTATGGAATTTAGGGTGATTACCGATGTATGAAAGTTTTTGTCTTTTTTGTACATGCAAATCTTTCTTTAGTTCTTATGTGCGAGAAGCCTCTGCCTATCCCAGGCTTAGGTAGTCGTTGCCCAGTATATTTTTTAGTACTTATTTGATTTTGGTTTTTACATTTAGGTCTTTAATCCACAGGGAGTTTATGCGTGTGGGCCGTCACGTAGGGTTTGACTTTATTTTTCAAACGCTCAGCCAGTTGTCTTAGTGCCATTTACTGAATAAGCCATTATTTCAAGGTAATGTAATTTTTTCAGATTGTTTTTTATCACAAGTCTGTGCATCTCACGTTTTCCAAACTCCGATTTGTTGGTTTGATGCGTGCCACATACAACATACTCTTTTTAAGCGCCCAGTTAGAGGCGTCTTAGCAAATGTATGCGGTTTCGTGGCCACCGCTCCAGTCAAGATACAGAATATCTTCATTGTCCTCCGCAAAGGTCCCTCGCGCCCCTTTGTAGTCACCCCCCTCAGCCCTGACCCTGTCCCCTGGCAACCACTGATCTGCTTTCTGTCCCTAAATTTTCACCTTTTCCAGAATGTCATCCTGATGCAATCATCAGATACGTAGCTTTTCAAGTTCGGCTTGTTTCACTAAGCCCAGTGTGTTCAACACACATCCATATTGTTGCGCGCGCCTGTAGTTTATGTCCTTCGGTGGCTGAGCGACGTTCCATCCTGTCGCTGTACCACAGGCGATGTAACCGCTCACTCGTTCAAGGGCATTGGGCTCGTTCGCAGTTTGGGGCTTCGACGGATAAAGGCTACTGTAAACGTTCACGTAGAGGTCTTCGTGTAGACGTGTGCTTCCATTTCTCTTGGGCGGATACCTGGGAGGGGGATTTCTGGGTCATGCGGTAGGTGTATGCTTCGTTTTCTAAGACGCCATCGGACTGTCTTCCCTGGCGGCTGTGCTCTGACATTTCCACCAACAATAGACGAGAGATCCAGTTACTCTGTGTCTGTGTCAGCACTCGGAATTGTCAGTGTTTTTTCTTTTCGCCCTTCTACTAGGAGCGTAAGGGTTAAATAACTTAGGCTAAGCTGGGTATTTTAAGCAGTGTTTCTCAACTCTTCCCTCCATACGCTTTCTAAGGCTGGATGCTCCTGACCGCCTCGGTCCATCTCCCATCGTTCAGCCCGAGGCAGCCGAATAGTCACTGTTGCTCTTGTTCCGGTTCTTCTGCTCTCCGTTTCCTTTCGGAGGCTTCTAGAACCAGAAAACACCAAAGCAGAGAAGGGGCTTGGAAATAATCTAGGGTAGGGGTTGGCAAGCTTTTTCTGTAAAGAGCCAGATAGTCACTACTGCCGACTTACCGGGCCCTTCGGTCTTCGTCGTGGCCACCCACCTCTGCTGCGGTAGCACGACGGTACAGAAACCAATAGCCGTGGCCGTGTTCCAATAAAGCTTTATTTACAAGAACAGCCCGCCGGGTTCAGTTCTTACACCATAGTTTGCGTAGACACCGGGTTTCGTCCAGCAACTTTATTTTACAGTTGAGGGGCCTGGGGTCAGGTTCCACCCTTTCCCTTGAATTATAAGTAAAGAAGGCAAAGACCAGGAGACTGGCTTTTACCATAAGAGACACACGTGACTTTGAGCTCAAGATGGGCTTACCTTACGCATAATTCCTGCCTCTAGCAAATGCCGTTACGTGAAACTGCTAGTATAGGGTCTTTAAAAAGTTTTAACTGCGCTAAGACTGTTTGGGGGAACATTTTATATATTGCGGTTCGCCTAGATGCCGGCTGACATTTCGAGCTTATTGTATCTCTGGAACAGAGGTCCATGCGAGTGAAAATAAACACAGTAAGAGTTACAGTGAGAAAAAGCAGGGCCACCCTATTCTTGTTCTTCAAAAGACTTCATTTCCGGTTTCGAAGATGTCCGCGTGTACCTCCCGAGCTAGCTCCGGGACGTCGCGTCACGGTCCCATGCCCTTCCCCCTTCGCTTGTTAATTCCTGACTGTTTTCTTTCATTGTTCAAATAGACGAAGATTCTTAGGTGGGGGGGGAATCAGAGCCGTAACAGGAAGACATACACTCATGGTCCCATGCACGCAAACCTAAAATTAAGCCCTGGCCGGGAGCCCTCGAGGAGAGAACATTGTTTAGAAGAGTCATCGTGTGTGTGTTTTCTTCCCTTCCAGCACTGGAAGAAGTATGACATCTATGAGAAGCAAACCAAAGAAGAAACTGACTCTGTAGTGCTGATCGAAAACCTGAAGAGGGCCTCTCCGTGACGGGCTAATTTATTTTACCCTTCGGCGTGACCTTGTGAAGATTCGTCCCACTCTCCATTTGCTATCTGGGAACGCGTTAAATGGAAAGCGAAACTACCGTGCCGTTTAAAAACAGGCAGCTCATAAGAGCCACGGTCTTTATGTCAAGTCGTGCACTGAGAAACTGAACACAAGGGGCCTCTTTGGCGAGGAGAGCAGCGTCACTGTCGTTGAATTAGAAAAGCAGACATCTCTCGCGAAGGCTTCAAAGTAGGGGACAGAGCAAACAGCGCTGATGGCGGCAGAGTTAATCTTATCAAGAGCTGTGACAACTTCTGAGGGATCCGTCCCTGCTTTGTGTGCTTTGTGTCCAACGATACCGACGCATTTTATTTAGCGGGGCGGGGGAACTCCTTCCGGGTGCAGACGCTAATGCGAGACTTGAGTCACGGGGAGCAGCTAGCAAAGGCAATTGACGAAATCTATACCAATCGAAATTGACGAAATCTATTATCCGTTGTTCGGGATCGCACGGAATGCTTGTGGCCCCTAAAACCCTTACCAGTCTGGACCCATCAGCCCTCTGAGCAGCAGTCCGCCCCGCTTCGAAAGGGCGGGGCGTCCGTGTCGGCCACGAGCGTGACCATTACAGTAAGAGCAGAGGCAGCTCACGCGGACCTTTCAAAGCCGCGGCACGCTTTTAAGGGCAGTGGAGGTAGAATGCCTTGTTGGGTGTTAGGATTTGAAGCCTGCCGTCTCTAACGATGTGTCGTTTCTTCTTCACCTCTGCTCCCCCAGTCAGACGCTCACCCCGCATCCAGAGTGCGCTAGGCCCCCGGGTGTGAGACGCCACTCAAAGGGCTGACGGTCTAGTTGAGACTCCTCCGTCTCCAACGGTCATTTTCCAGAGCTTCCGGCTCCCCGGTTCCCATCCCCGTTTCCCCTGCCGCATCGGCCCCTCGTGCCCGCCATCGTGTCCTTCTGTCCCCTTCCACTAGAAATTAGAACTTACAGCTGCTCAGAACACCTACAAGAGCAGGGAGGGCTTTGCATCTCAGGTAAAGTGGGAGGCGACTAAGAAGCAATGACCGATTCCTGCGTGTTTTGTAGCTGCTTGCGTGAGTCTGCGTTTGTTTGAAGCTTTCCAGCGTTCGCGATTTCTCTAGGCGCTCTTCTAAGCAGAAGGGAGGTATCGTCCCCACTTAGAACTTGGCCGTTTGCTTCAGAAGGTAGTTACGTCTTCCCCTTGCCCCTTACCGCCACAAGCGGCTGCGAGTAGGTTTTGCATCTTATATCGATAGCTTCTGAGGCTCCAACGTTTGTATCCTTTTTGTTTTGTTTTGTTTTGTTTTTTGGCGTCCCGAGTCAGGGCGCCACCCTCACCCACCTTCCAGCACACGCACAGAGACGCGCCCCTCTGCGCCTCCTCCTCCCTCCGGATGTAACGAAGCGCGGAAGCGAGGGGTCCCCCTCGCCCCCCCCACCCCCTCCCCCCGCCCCCGGTGTTTCTCGCCTCAGGCACACAGACTCAGATTCCTGGTCGGAACTTGAAGACTCGGTAACCGCAAGTTCTCCAGACGGTAACCGCAAGTTCTCCAGACGTTCGCCTGCTGGACCCGGGCCGGGCCGGCGACGCCTGCTCTGCGCAGGCTCGAGCGGCGGCCCCGTGGTGGAGGCGGGAGGGGCCCGGCCTTTCCGAGGAGCTCCCTCGCCGGGGGCAGATGGCCGCGCGTTTCTTCCCTGGGCTTGTTTTTGGTTTTTTTTTTTTTTTCGTTTTTTGAGGTCACATCGAGGTGGCAGACGGGCACAGTCGATGTCCCACTTCGCTCTCGGGTTCTCTGGAAAGCGCACGTGGTTTCCGCGTGTGGGAACGAGATGATTTCCTAGCCAAGTCTTTTATAATTTCTAGAAAGCAGGACACCCACCGAACGCCTCACCCAAAGCCATTGTTTTCTTCCTGGCTCTCTGTCTAGATGGCAGGGAGGGGGGACCCCTTGGTATTCCGAGGCCCCGGGGGACTCCCGGCGTTGGCGGTCACAGCCTGGGAGCGAGGGAGTTGCATTTGGTTCCGTTCTCCTCTTGTAGCTGTAAAATAGTTGCGGGCAAAGGGGGCAGTGGGCTCCGGGACTAGCTAGGGCTGTTCTAGAATTACCGAGAAGCGACCCCCCAGGTCTCGGGAGCTCTTGGGGAACTTTAATCCGTCAGTGGGATTTCCATCACCTGTAGGAAACTAGTAGGTTCATTTGCTATTTTATGCCTCAACTCTATGGATTGTTTTCCTCCACAGACCTAAGTAAACCCACTGTGAGGATGGTCATTCTTGTTCTTTCATTCAGATAAGTTGTTCCTTTATCTGGGCACTGAAGGGATGTGTGAAACAATGTTAGGACTATTTTTGGTAACGCCTTCAAACTAGAGATCCTTTTGTTTAACTTCTTATAGGAAAGCTTGAGTGAAATAAATATTGTCTTTTTGTATGTCACCCACGTGTTTTCCTGTGGTCTCATTTTGGGGTAACGCGTGGAGAGGAGCGCGTGGCGGAAAAATTGGAGTTAAGAGAATAGATGTGGTGAAAAAAAAAAAAATCGAAGACAGTGATTTTATCTTCCAGCCATTCCTCATAAGCTTCCCTGCTGTTCTCGGATGCCTGTGTTTTCTTTTTTTTTTTTTTTCTTTTAATGTTATTTTTGAGAGAGAGGCAGAGCGTGAGCGGGGGAGGGGCAGAGAGAGAGGGAGACACAGAATCTGAAGCAGGCTCCAGGCTCCGAGCTGTCGGCACAGAGCCCGACGCAGGGACTGGAACTCACCAGCCATGAGATCATGACCTGAGCCGAAGTCGGATGCTCTACTGACTGAGCCACCCAGGCGCCCTCCCCGTCTTTTTTAAGGGACCCCTACATTTTCCGATAAGGGCGTGCACTTAGTTTACTTTCAGCACAGCCTGTGTAAGCGGAACCTAAAGGGACGGAAGTATTTGATACATCATAGTTCTGCTAATCGAGGGAAATGCACGCTGGGGCTGCTGCGGAGCGGAGGTCGGAGGCCCGGGAGGGGGAGTGGCTCCCCGTGTGACACTCGTGTGGCAGCAGGGGCCACAGGTGCGGGGGAGGCGGCACCACGGGGCCGGCGGCCAAAGGGGCCCCACCAGCCGTCGTCCAACCCCAGGACGGAAAAGTATGTCATTGCCAAGAAGAAGAAGGGGGCCTGCTCGACCGGCTGTCACAGGTCTCCGTCCGTCCTGACGTGCACAACCTGGCGGTTCCTGGTGGCACAGGGCCACCAAGACACCGGCACCAGAGCAGCACGTCACCGGAGTCAAGGGCGCGACCTTCGACGCCACCTCGGAGCTCAGGGAGCCGCTCCGGAATGCTGCCAATTATGTCATCCCACCCCAGGGAGAGAACGTCCGTGGTCACCAACCTAACTGTGACCCCCAAGCAGTGGCAGAAAGCCTGTAGGAAAAGAAAAACACACACACGCACACACACCTCAGGAGACCGCGATGGGGTGTGCGCTGGAGGGCTCCCTAGTTAGAAACAAATCCCATTAAGACCAAGACAATCAGTTTTCAAGAGCTGTCCTCTTAACAGATGGTGACATAGTGTCCGAATTTCTAGAACTATAGCAGAATGGTTCGAACGTCACGGACGGTTTTTTTCTCACGCGTGTTGTTAAAAAGAAAACCGCAGGCCCCCAGATGGTGTCACTTGGATTACGGCCCCGATTGCATAAAACGAGATCTAATCCCTATTCTAACTGCCGTTTCAGCCTCCCAGAATGGAACCTGTAACCAGCCGACGTGGAATTTTCTGGTCAGCTCTAGGAATTTTACTGACAGACCCCCTCCTTTCCCCTTAGGATGGAGCCCTTGCCGAAAACAATGGATTTCCTTGCTAATAATTTCCTTTCTCCCACTCCCTCTCTACCTTTAAAAGCCTTTCCTTTTCAAACCTTTAAAAGCCTTTCCTTTTCAATAGCCCTTTGGAACTCCCCTGTACTTGCCAGAGACGCGGGGATTCGTGAATCGAATAATAAAGCCAGTTAGAACTTGAAAATGGACACGGTTGAATTTCTGTTATTTACCAGTGAGTTTCTCGCTCTAGGAGTCAGTCTTTGGGCTGGCTGTGTTTATTAATTACCCTGAATCTTTACACAATCCAATCCCAAGGGTGCGGGCAGGGGCCGCTGACGTTGGCGAGGTTATTTCGGTAACTGTCTAGAATGATCCAAGAAGATTCTGGAAATCTGTCTCCAGGTACGTTTTGTTTTAAATAAGGAAGCTTTGCTGCTTCCTACGTCAGCACGCTGAATATTCGGACAGAAAACATTTGATTGCAGACACTTGAGGTTTTGTATCTCCAGGAGATCTTTGGAAAATAAATTTTTGCAGCCGTAAACACGTTCGCCTCGTCTCGGGGGTGGGGGGAGGAGCTGGAATGATCGGAGCACGTTTGATTTCCAGAGCAATTTACCATTTTGTCATTTCCATCACGTCCACCTCTTCTACAAACATAACTCTGTTACTCACATAAGTAACATATTATGCTATTAGAGTATGAGTCGTTTTAGAAGAAAACAAGGAAACAACGCTTATCTCAGAGACTCTATTCTGAAACCCCAATGATTAGAGCAAACGATAAAGTCCTTCATAAATACTGTAGCTAAATCTTGGCATGCTTTTACTTTAAGGAAGGGAGTCGTATTGACTTTTGGATGTGCTAAATAATTTTGACATCAATCCCCAAGATGATTTCTTCTGGAAGGTTCTTTGGCCTTGAACTGCCTTTCCTAATGGTCATAGTATTAGTTTACTATTAGCAACAGGAAAATATTTCACTGCGAGTTTTCAACATTTATTAGGGATCAAAATTACAGAAAAAGAAAACACTTACCGAGCGGCTAAATGCGTGCCAGGATACATGTATCATTTCGCTAAATTCCCATGTGGGTCCCATGAGATGGCCATTATTGTCTTCATTTTATAGAGGAACAAACAGGATATAAAATGAGTTGAGTACGCAAGGTCACACAGCTGGTAAGTGACTGAGACACGTAACCAAGTCGGCCCGAGGTTAGAGCCTGTATTAGATGGCCAGCGATGTATTTATTTGTCTTAAGGAGGCAGCTGCCTAAAGAAGGAACATTTGGGGACGCCTGGGTGGCTCACTCAGCTGAGCGTCCGACCCTTGATTTCGGCTCCGGTCATGAGTCCGTGGGTTTGAGCCCTGCTTGGGGCACCAAGCTGGCAGTGCGGACGGAGCCTGCTTGCGATTCTCTCTCTCTCCCTCTCTCTCTCGGCCCCTCCCCTGCTCACGCTCTCTCTCTCAAAAAATAAGTAAATAAACTTTAAAAAAAATGAAGAAGAAACATTTTATGTCAAATCGTGGCCAACTTGCATGGCAAATGGAAGCTGTTTGAGGATTTAAATCATTGACGTGAGCTTTTCAAGCATCCTAAGATTCATTTGTGCATTCATTCATCTGTGTGCTGGGCAACGTCCTAGGTACTAGGAAAGTGACTACGTTTTGGCTTAGTTTCGGGTGATTAGTGGGGGGGAGGCTACTTTGCACAGAGCGGCGTAACCTAGATTAAAATTTAGGCGTCCCTCGGAATTCAATACTTCCAAATTTGGCTACGGAATGAAACGTTTTGGTTTTTAGTTGATCAAAATGAAACACGTCCTCAAGTTAAAAAGTCAAAGAATACCACGGGGCTTGTAAACAAACAAACAAACGGACAAGCAGGCCCCTGCCCTACCCCCTACCCCCTGCCCTACCACTCCTGACCCCTGATTCCTGCTCCCAGAAAAGACACCCTCCCCCTCACCCCCCGAACCCGTGAAAATGTTCTGTTATGTGGCAGAAGAGACTTTGCAAATGTGATTAAGATTATAAAGCTTCCGGGCGCCCCAGTGGTTTATTCCATTGCTCCAAGATGAGAAGACTATACTTAAAAGTAAAGTTATTCCAAAATAAAACTTTTTTTAAAAATATTTTTTAACATTTATTTATTCTTGAGAGACAGAGTGCAAGCAGGGGAGGGGCAGAGAGAGAGAGGGAGACATAGAATCCGAAGCAGGCTCCAGGCCCTGAGCTGTCAGCACAGAGCCCGATGCGGGGCTCGAACTCACGAACCATGAGATCATGACCTGAGCCAAAGTTGGCCGCCCAACCGACTGAGCCACCCAGGCGCCCCCCAAAATAAAACCTTTATTTAAAACAACGTAGGGGTGCCTGGGTGGCTCAGTCGGTTGGGTGTGTCCGACTTCGGCTCAGGTCACGATCTCACACTTTGTGAGTTCGAGTCCCGCGCCGGACTCTGTGCTGACAGCACAGAGCCCGCTTCAGATCCTCTGTTCCCCTCCCTCTGGGCCCCCCTCAAAAAGAAATAAATATTAAAAAAAATAAGATTATAGATCCTAACGCAGGGAGTTTATCCTGGGTTATCTGGGTGGGCTCGACCTAATCACTTGAGCCCTTAAAAGCAGAGAAATTTCTCTGGCTGCCAGCAGAAGAGGAGGACATATTCAACGCACAGAAAGGACTCACTCAGAGTGCTGGAGGGCAGAAGAGGCCCGTAGGAGGTGTTAGAAGGAACAAGATGCTGCCAATGACCGAAGGAGCCTGGAAACAGAATCTCCCCCAGCGCCTCCGGACAGCAGCCCGAGCTGCCCAACTGCATGATTTCAGCCTTATGAGACCCCGAGAGTCCAACCGTGTTGGACTTCTGACCGACAGAAGTATGAGGTCATAAATTTGTGTTGTCTTAAGCTGCTTCTAATCTTTGTAGCGCGTTCTTTGGGTGTATAACTCTTCTGAATAACGCCCTAATGCTTAATGATATTTCTCATTTGTGTTTAGGTTGGGAAATGACCGATTTTGGAATCTCTGCCGTGGAAGATGAAGAACTAGCTTTCTTCTGTGCCCCCCCCCAAACATATACGCACACACACCCCACATGTACTCACACTTCTCTTCCATAAATATAAAAAATTTTGGTAAAAATGTTCAATATTTGCATTGTACTGTATGATGGTGCATGCTTGATCCATGCCGAGGACCATTAAATTGTATTTTCTTTATTTTCTCTTTCCCAAATTGTCTCTTTTTTGGCTTGATTTGTTTTCCTATGTACCTGTCATAAGATCGGCCCCAAACTTGCTGACAGAACCACAAAACTCCATTGAGCGTGGTGACATACAATAAGTAATCGGTGAGCGGCACCTGCGGGGCTCAGTCAAGCGTCAGACTCTTGATTTCGGCTTAGGTCACAATCTCACGGTTCGTGGGTTCGAGTCCCGCATTGGGCTCTGTACTGACAGCAAGGAGCCTGCTTGGGATTCTCTCTCTCTCCTTTTCCCTCTCTGCCCCTCCCATGCTCTCTCTCTCTCTCTCACACAATATAAATAAATTTAAAAAAGGAATTGATGAGTTCCATTTCTTCTTTCGTGGAGGCGATCCTCATGGAATTTGCTGCCCTTTTGGATCCATTCTGGAATGTTCGCCCTCCAGGCCTACCACCCAGCTGTCATCCTTTGCCTCTCTTCTTTGTTAGACTCTGTTTTCTACGTTTACTTTGCCCTCTTTCTTGCCGCCCACCCTGGGTTTGCTGGACTACATATGCCCTGCACTCATTTCCTTAGAAAGATTGTGTGGGAGGTAATTTTAATAAAACCCTTCCGTGTCTGAATATATCTTCACGTATGATTAAAATTTGCCTTAGGCGAAGAATTTCTAATTAGAAACAATTTCCTTTCAGGGGCACCTGGGGGGCTCAGTCCATTGAGCGTCCGACTTCAGCTCAGGTCATGATCTCAAGTCCGTGGCTTCGAGCCCCACGTCGGGCTCTGTGCTGACGGCTTGGAGCCCGGAGCCTGGTTCCGATTCTGTGCCCCCCTCTCTCTGCCCCTTCCCCGCTCACGCTCTGTCTGTCTCTCTCTCAAAAATAAATAAACATTAAAAAAAAATAGAAATAATTTCCTTTCGGAATTTTGAAAACCGTATTCCACTATGTTCTCGTGCGTCTTTCTAGCCCTGCATTTGGAAAGTCTGATTCCCCTGTCGATTTCCAGTTTTCGGTGTGTAACTCTTCTTTCTCTGCAAGCTTTAAACACGTTTTCTTTCGGTCTCTAAATTTAACAGTGCTAAGCCTTCTTCTGCATCTCCCGCCATTCACTGCGCTGGGCTTTGGAGAGCCCTTTCCGTCTAACGCCCTGTCCTTCGTGTTGGCGTCACCTTGTATTATTTCTCCCATAATAATCTCCCTTTCTATTTTCTTGATTCCTAGACCTCCGTGCAGTGGGATATTGGATGTCCTGGATGACTTCTTTCATTGTCGTGTCTTTCTCTCATGTTCCATTTTGTCATCTTGTGGTTCTACTTTTGGGGAAGTTTCCTTAACTTGAGCTAGCTGAGCCTCAGTTCTTCTCTGTAAAAGGGTGTTAAGAGAACCTCCCTCCAACGTTATCGCGAAGTGTCGATGAAATAAATCATAGAAAGTGAACTTGACTCCATGGTGGGCTTTTTTAAAAAAAATTTTTTTTAATGTTTATTTTTGAGAGAGAGAGAGAGAGAGAGAGAGACAGGCAGAGCATGAGCAGGGGAGGGGCACAGACAGAGAGGGAGACACAGAATCTGAAACAGTGTTCTAAAAACACTTAAAATCAAAAGTGGTTCCTCCCTCCCTCCCTCTCTATCCATCCATCCATCCACCCATCTATCCATCCATCCTATCCTTCCTGCTTTCATCCCTCCCTTCCTCCCTCCCTCCCTTCCTGTGGGGTAGATGGAAACTGGAAAAATAATGCTAGATACCTACTCCTCGGCAGTAAAATGGGTTGGTTTGCAGCCCAAACAAACCATTTTCTCAGGATGCAAGTGCCACGTACACACTTAATGTCTGAGGAGAGCGCGCGCTCTGCCGCACTGCCCGGAAGCAGCCCGGCCGGTACCCGGGGGCCCCGAGGAGGCTTACAGGCAGTTGACAAACCCCAGCCCCAAGAGGAGGCCTGGCTTAACTGTGAGCTTCACACCGCAGAGCTGCCTGGCCTGCACACAGGGGCCCCGTGGGGACGAGAACTAGAATTACAGAGGAAGGAGGTACATAAGCCAGGAACAATCTAAGTTTGCCTGCTCTGTTCGATCATTCTCTTTCAACCAGGAGTGACATTAATACTATATGACGGAGGGGCGCCTGGGCGGCTCCGTCGGTTAAGCGTCTGACTCTTGATTTCGGCTCAGGTCACGATCTCGCGACTCTTGAGTTCGAGCCCCGCGTCGGGCTCTGCGCTGACGGCGTGAAGCCTGCTTGGGATTTTCTCTCTCTCCCTCTCTCTCTGCCCCTCCCCTGCTCTCTCTTTCTATCTCGTTCTCAAAAAATAAACTAAAAAAATTAAAAATAAACCTATATGACACGGGCACCAACCAGTCAGATCTCATGCCAGCCTGTGCTGGGCGATGCTGGGCGAGTCACTCCCCTTCTCTTTGTCTCCATTTTGTCACCTGTGACAAAAGGAGTAAGTGACCCGCAGGGACCCTTCGGGCCTAACATCCGCAGTCAATACAATGGCAATTTGGCGTTGTTTTCTTTTAAAAAATTTTTAAGGTTTATTTACTTTTGAGAGAGAGAGAGAGAGAGAGTGCAAGCCAGGAAGGGGCAGAGAGGGAGGGAGACACAGACTCCGAAGCGGGCTCTGGGCTCCAAGCCATCAGCATGGAGCCCGAAGCGGAGCCCAACGCGGGGCTGGAACTCACGGGCCTCGAGATCATGACCTGAGCCGACGTCTGACGCTTAACCGACTGAGCCGCCCCGGCGCCCCTGCTACTTTCTTTTAGCCTTCTCTCTCCAGCTGCTACCAACTGCAGGGCTCTCCTTCAGCGGCCGGCGGCGGCTTGTCCTGTCTGGCAGGAGTCCATGGCCCAGACCTCTCCTAACTTCCTCTCTTTTCAGACTCGCCCTGCCTCGTTTCCTCTTCCTTTTGCCTTCTGCCTCCTTATAAGACATTCGATCCTATCATCCGCACTCATGTGATCAAGAAAAGGCCAATACGATCTCGGGTTGTGAGTTCAAGCCCCACGTGGGATATAGAGATTACATAAAAATAAAATCTTAAAAAAAAAACTACAATATAGAAAATATTCATTATTAAAGCTACTTTGAGGTTGTTGGTTTTATTAAAATAGACATGTCTTTAGAGTTATCAGGATTAAATATAAAACTTTTATTCTGTCCCTGGTTACTGAAAATCTCTTAAGTTCGTGTTCTCTCTGTTGCAAATTTGTCAGGAAAAAAAACACACATAAAATAATGATCGACTTTGTCCAGTGCCTCATGAAGTTTCGTGGATCGTCTAAACATAATTGTTGGGAACAAGTAAGTTAAACAGATGTAAATAAGATTCAAAGGTGTTAGAGGCAAACTTCTAAATAGCTTCCAAAATATTAGGCAACCCCAAACTTTAAAGTTTTGCTAATGATGAGTAAAATTAAATTCATCGAGGGGCCCCTGGCTGGCTCAGTTTGGTTAAGCATCTGACAACTTGATCTCAGCTCCAGTCTGGATCTCAGGGTCCTGAGTTCAAGCCCGGGGTTGGCCCCCACACCAGGTGTGAAGCCTACTTTAAAAAAAAAAAAAAAAGTTAAATTCTTGAACCTCTAGATCATTTCCAAAAAGGCGAGATAAGAAAACCTTCAGTAATGAAAATCAATCGATAAGCCACAATCCCATTATCATACCGAAAAAAATTAATAATAATTGCCTAATCCTATCAGACGTTCGGTCGGTGTTTACACTTCCCCGACTGTCTCCATTTTTTTCTCCCATAATTTGTTCGAATCAGGCTCCAGCGAGGCTCATGGTCGAGTTTTGAATACCGATGCTTTCTTCCGTACTGGGGCGAGGATTTAGGAACTAAGGGCTGTTTGGCCGTCAAACCCTCCCTGCATTGGCCTCTAGCCTTGAATTTGGCCCTGTCCTCCCGGAGAAGCTTTTCCCCCGAACTCTGGAAATTTTTTACAAGGGACAGTAAGTCATCTATGAAAGAAATGAAAACACAAGGTTGGCCTTGAAATTTGGAAGTTCTTACACAACCAACACCCAGGCTTCCCCGGGGAAAAACCATCCCCCCCCCCCACAGACACACAGACCCCACCCCGCCCCCCCCCACAACCAAATGCCAACTTTTAATACGTGTAGGGAATTCTTATGCAAATGGCAAGAGAAAGCATGTCCGGGCTGTCCCACGTTTCCCCCTCAGGGTAAGGGCCAACATAAGCACGTTGGAAGCGTGTTATTGAAAAAGCCCTTCAGCATGGATTCATTCGGACCAAACTGGTGCAACCCCTTTAGGATCTTTTTAAATGTACTGAGAATTTGCAAGCAGGGCAGAAAAACAAGCTTCTGAGTCTGAGGGGGGGTAGGTTCAGGCAAATTACGTGTGGTTACGCATGTGCTTCTCCAACCTGCTGAGCGCACACTTAGTCACACTTACAGCCGCTGGTAAGCTGCCGGCCGGAATGGCATTGGGAAATTCTGGGACATACCGCATGACTCTCCCCAGCAGGAAAGAGCAGGCACATTGGAGCGAAACAAAGCCGATCGATTTGAGCCGTGGAGTCTGGGAGCAGCATCCCCACCGCCAGGGGCCGCTCTGTGCCACTTCCTTATTCTCTCGTTCAAGAAGCCTGCACAGACTGCGCGCGAGACGCCGTGGTGGGTTCAGAGGAGAATGGGACTTGCTTCCGGCCTCCTCGCTTCTCATAGTCCGAGGTAGGGATGGAAAAATGGTCTCGTCTTGTGGACAGGTTCTGCCTGGAGATACCGTTTCAAGAAGGATCGCGAGCTTGAGTTTGGGCTCCGTAGAAAGACAGCCAAGATCCATTAGGGTGGTCTCTCATGGGGTACCGGTCAGGGGATGACTTGAGGGATTCATGCCACGGAGCTGCCCTCCTGGGCTAAGGGATGAGGGGAGATGTTCGTGTGTATAAGTGATGAATCATCGTCAAGGCAGAGTGTGAAAAATCGGAGCTATAAAAGGAGGCCCAAGTTAAGTGCTGTAGACAGGCGTCTTGGGCCCGGGGGGAGACCCAGCAAACGTTTGTGAGGAAGGCGTTAGTTGATCTGCACCTTGAAGGGTGGGTAGGATCTGAACAGATTAAGAAAAGGGAGCGTTCTTGTCCTGGGGAGGAGGTGGCATCAAGTCACGGACGATGGTGGGAGGAAGATGGCAGAGATGAGCAGTTGAGTTACGAGCTTAGCCGAGAGGTCGGGCGGGGGGGGGGGCTCCTGCACCAGGGACATTGGAGAGGAGAGCTCGGGTCTTGCCATCTTAGAGGTGGACTCGCCAGGACTTGGCGAATGGACGGGAGATGTTCAAGATGCTAAAGAGAAGCAAAGGCTTGAGTGGGGGGTGAGGGATGGGGTGGATGAGAAACACGAATTCCATCTTGGACCTACTGACTACGGATTGTTGGAGGGAACCATCGGGTCAGGGTTTCCAACGGGGTTGGGGGGCGCTTGGGGTGGCAACGAGAGGAAACGGCTTCAAGAGTCAGGGCCGTGGGAGCCAGCCACCTGGGAAGGGTGGGTCACCGGGGGCGCTCCCAGAAGAAGACACACGGCAAGCCCCTTAGCACGGGGTGAAGAAACTTCAAACCCGAGCTTGCCACGAGGCAGTCGTGGGATGGCAAGCAAGACGTCAAGGTCGAGCACTTAGCGGCAACTTGCAGCTCAAGAGTGACACACCGCTGCCATCTGGGGGCTGCATGTGGAAATGGTAACGGCAGCTTCGTGACTGCCACTTAGTGAGAGGGGAAGTTATTTTGGGGCCGGCGAGACCCCTCCTCTCGAAAACCTTTTGTAGGTCTTCCTCGAAGTCTTTGTAGCCCACCTCTACTCCTCTGTCCCCGATGAAAACTATAGGGGCACGTGTTTCCTAGTATCCTTTTTTTCCAGAAAGGGTTAACCCTCGACAGCAGACTATTTCCGGTCGGCTATGGCATCCCAGCGCTGGATTGAGATCTTTCCTGCTGCCGCTGCTGTCCTGTAGCTACCGAGCAAGGTTCGGGCTTGGACCACAACTCCCCTCTGGGGCCACCAAATCCCTCGTTTCAACTGAGTCGCTGGTTGGCTTTGACTTTTGGTACTAGAACATCGTCCTTTTTGCCTCCAGGGGCACCGCTTACTCATCGATGTTTTCTTCTGCCAACCTCCTTTTCCGGAGCGGTACCAGGTCCTCATCTCTTCATTCATTCACCCGAGAAACATTTATCGAGGGGCTACACGCTGAGGCTACGTTAGGGCGAGAAACAGACGCGGCCCGTCGAAAAAACTGTACGACAGTCTAACTGTAAAAACAGAAAACAGTCGTATGAAATATGATCATTGCTCTGAGGGAAAGCTCGATGGTATGGTGGAAGAGGTACCAGGGGAATCTGACCGAGTCTTGAAGGGTAGGTAGCAAAAGCTTTTCTGAGGACGCAACATCTAAGCTGAAATTTGAAGGAGTGGTGGGAATTAGCCAGGAGGCAAATATCCTGAAAAATATGAACTCCACAAGCCTTGGGAAAGAAGGAGCCGTCATCCCGGCCCCCCGGTCTTCTGGGATGCTAGCGCAGGAGGGAAATTCAACAGCTTTATACAGACAGTCCCTAGGAGAAGCTGGAATCTGGAGTCGGCATGTCGATTAAAGTGAAAAGTATGTGTCTAAAATAAAAATAAAAATTGCCACAGCAACAGTCAGGGGCGCCCGGGTGGCTCAGCGGTTAAGTGTCCGACTCCTGATTTCAGCTCAGGTCATGATCTCACCGTTTGTGGGTTTGAGCCCTGCGTGGTCTCCGTGTTGGCAGCGTGGAGCCTGCTTGGGATTCTCTCTCTCTCTCTCTCTCTCTCTCTCTCTCTCTCTCTCTCCCCCTCTCTGCTTGTGTACTCTCTCTCTCTCAAAATAAACAAACTTAAAAAAAACCCACAACAAGCAGAAAGTCAGGAAACAGAATTCGAGAACCTCCACCTCAAATTCAAATTAGCCTCCCCTTTTGGGAAAGGAATACATCTAAGTAGATAAAGAAATACTAATATTCTTGAAATCTTGAAGTACTATGTTCTTTCATTTCTTCCCCCCCTAAGGACTGAGCCAATTTAAAAAATCTCCACACAGGCTCATTTGAACTGGAACATAATGTCTTAACTACTCTAACATGTCGGATCTGGACCAAGATGTCAAAACCTACTTGAACTGTGGATTCCTCATCAGGAATACAGGGATAAGAATCGTAGCTACATCGTCGGGTTTTTCGGAGATGTAATTAGGTAACACTCGAGAAGCGCTTTAAACCGGTGCCTGGCCCATCGTAAGCACAAAATACAAGTTAGTGTTATTATTTCAGGGCTGACCTGTTCATAACGGCCAGAAATGGTAGGTGAACAAAGGAAGCCAAGTATATTGCACGTAAGTTGCGCAGTTTGCAGAGGGGCACGCGGAGCTATTCTGGAGCCCCTCTTCATAAGGGATCTCGTCTCTCCTCGTTCCTGACAGGTAATCTAGTCTCCGCCTGAATACCTCCAGCCGCAGGGAATTCTCTATTATTGGAGATCCGTCCTTTCATTCTCTGAGAGCCAATTCTCATTTTTTTAGATCGATCTTTCCACTCCGGAGTCAAAACTCACATTCCTCATAGATCTATCTACCTGTTAATCCTTCTGCCCCGGGGAAACAAACAGAACAGAGAACGTTTCCCACGCAACTGGCGACATCGGAACAGGCCTGTAGATTGCCATGGTGTGTCGCTGTTAAAAGTCCTGAATTTGATAACCGTGCCGCGGCTATCTCTTGAGACTGTCCTTGTCCTTGGAAATTACTCACTGAAGTACGAAGGAGGAAAGTGGAATGATGTATATGATAGTTCTGCAAATGGTTCAGAGAAAAGAACATTAGTGGTGAGAGAGTCCTGAAAGATTCAAAATTGGCGGAATCTGGATAGGTAGCATAGGAGGATTCTTTGTCGTTTTCTAGAAACTTCCATAATGCCGAAGTTAATTTCAAAACAAAAAGTTAATAAAAAAATCCTCCCTCTTCCCTAGGAGAGCTCTTCAAAGGCTTTGAGAACAATGACCACATTTATCTGATGCTACTTTTCTCTCTCGCTCACTTGTTCGTTGGTTCGTTCATTCATGCATCCTTCGGCAAATATTGATTAAGCATCCACTTTGGGCCAGGCCGAGAGCGGGGCGCTGCGGTTCCAGCAGAGGAAACAGTCCCTTCCATCCGCTCTCATGGAACTTGGGGACGCTTGGGGGAGACCAAGGGTTCTATTCTTTCTGCCCGTGATAGAATGATAACGAAAGAATGGAGACGGTAGTGTGAGGGAGCCTTCCAGAAGGTTCTGAGCCTAGCCAATGGCCTCAGCATCTAAGGTCGCAGGGCTGCAGAGGGCAGTAAGCCAGAGAGATTAGCGCTCCTTTATGAAAAATCTGTTGGCTGGGGGGAAGGATTTGTGGGCCCAGGTGAGCAGCCTCGGACAAGCATTTGACAAGTTGTTCCATCTGCCGCCTTAAATGTCACAGCGCGTTGAAAAGAGATTACCTGGATTTGAATGGCAGCTGCTGTGTCCCAGCCCCGTAACTATGAAAGAAATAGAATAGCCTTGGTCCCTTGGTGCGGGTTGGAACCAGTCAACGGTAGGCGACTTTAGGCGGCTCATCACAATGCAAGGGACTGTCTCAAGTCCCAGAGCCCCTGCCGCTGCCCTCGCCCCCATCAATCGCAGGCGTGCCCGGTGGCCCAGCCGTGGCAGCCGGGACACTGGCCGCGTGCAGTGGAGCTTGGGTTTGTGTCGTGCCTAGAGGAGTCCTGAGAACAGAAACCCCAACAGGACCCGCGGCAGTTCCTGTAATAGGACGTGCCTGACGGCTGAGATCAGAAACCTCCAGCTTTAGATTCATTCACGTGTTCGTTTTCCCCCAAGAGAAAGAGTCACTCGACACGGGGGTAGGTTGGAGGATGTGCATGCAAAACCTAGTGCCGAGACCGTAATAAGCTCTCGGCGAATAGCAGCGATTGTTCTTTTCATGATGGGAAAACATGGTAGCATGAGGACACTGGATATTTATACCTCAGGGCACCTCCCTGTCAAGGGACAGGGGACAGGGCTCCAAGGACAAAGGCGCAGGAACTTACTTTTGCCTGTTTCATGCCTTGGCTTATCAAGCACCTAGTAATCTTTTTTTTTTTTTAAGTTTATTTTATTTTTTTAAATTTTTAAAAAATTTTTTTAACATTTATTTATTTTTCAGAGACAGAGAGAGACAGAGCATGAGTGGGGGAGGAGCAGAGACACAGAATCCGAAGCAGGCTCCAGGCTCCGAGCCATCAGCACAGAGCCCGATGCGGGGCTCGAACTCACGAACTGTGAGATCATGACCTGGGCCGAAGTCGGACGCTTAACCGACTGAGCCACCCAGGTGCCCCAGTTTATTTTATTTTGAGAGAGAGGGAGCGCAAATGGGGGAGGGCCAGAGAGAGGGAAAGAGAAAGAGAGAGAGAGAGAGAGAGAGAGAATCCCAAGCAGGCTCCACGCTGTCAGTGCAGAGCCCGACGGGGGGCTCAATCTCATGAACCGTGGGATCCTGACCTGATCTGAAATCAACAGTTGGACACAACCAACTGAGCCACCCAGGTGCCCCGCAAGCAGCTCGTATTCTAAATAGTCAGTACTCATAATCTAGTACATACAGGGTTCATTCATTTGGCAGATGTCTATTGAGAACTTGCTGCGTGCCAGACCTTGTCCCGGGTGTCGGGGATACGCAGATAAAGAAAACAAGCGAACACATAACCTCATATTTCTGTATGCCACGGATTTTCACAGTGCTTTTATATCGTGATTGTATCCGCTCCTCACGACAGCCCAATGAGAGAGACCCCGTGGTTATGATCTCCATCTTACAGATGAGGAAACTGACACGCCCGGAGATTCAGTAATTGTTCCAGGGGTGGTGGACTTGGCCTCGGTTCCGTGTTCCCTCCATCGCACACATTGGGATGGCCACCGGCTCGATCTGCTTCTCGCTGCCAGCCTCCCTTTGCCGGCGGCACCCGGGACCTTCCAGCGTGTCTTACGCCTCTGCACGCCACCCTCCTCTCTCTCTGGCTCTAGGTCTGGTCTGTGCAGGGGTCCAGCTCATCGGTCAGTGGGAATTGTTTCAAGCGCCCAGCACCGGACTTCACAATAAATAGGTCCCAGGGGGCCACCGAGGACTCGGTCATTTCAGTCGATCGTGGCCAGCAGGGATGAGCTGGTCTACCTTTCGCGATTGCTTGGACATCCGGTTGGGTGCCTCCCAGGTGGCGGTCTGGCTGGGTGGTCTCCCGTGTTCGGAGACCTGCGGCAGAGGGAGACGAACTGACGAAATAATAGTGTTGGATGCCAGGTCCCTCAGCAGCAGCGTGACACTGGGTTCCCCCGGATGTGGCTCGCGCTCTCCTGTTGGTAATATACTCCCCTCTGGAAACCCTGCCGCTGTGTTCCTGAGGTTTGGCCAGACTTCGAAAAAGTGCTGGATCACTGCAGCTCAAGCCACTTCGAGTGACGCCCGTTTACCGAATGCGAGGAATTTCGCTCTGCTCTGCAATAGGTAAATTCGCACCGTACGAATTTTCCCGGTATACCAAGCACCCAGGCTTTTGGACACGTTTTCTCTGTATTAACACATAGAAGGGGCTTAATAAAGCCATGTTCGTTTTAAAAGTTATTTGAATCCCCTATACACTAACGGTTACGTTCGAGACCACGGCGACATTGTGCAGTGGGAAGTGCGAGGTCTTGGGAGTTAGAGGGGCCTGTTTTCAAAACACGACCCCGCCTAAGCTGTGTTATCTTAGGCTCCTTTCTTAACCTCTCTGAGTGTCCGTTTCCGTTAATGCGATCCACGGACTTAGGGTTGAGGATTAAGGGAGTATGTAAAGTGGATGCAAAGCCCTTGACCCTATGCCTGCGACTTTGGAACGTTCAATAAATATTTATTCCTCTCAACCTCTTCTGGGCTGAGGAGGCAGACCCGGTCTGAGAGAGTAAAATGTCTCCGTGTTTTAAACATTAAGCTGCGGGGCATCTGAGTGGCTCAGTCGGTTAGGCGGCCGACTTCGGCTCGGGTCATGTTCTCATGGTTTGTGAGTTCGAGCCCCGCGTCGGGCTCTGTGCTGACAGCTCGGAGCCTGGAGCCTGCTTTGGATTCTGTGGTCTCCCTCTTGCTCTGCCCCTCCCCCGCTCAGTTCTGTCTGTCTGTCTGTCTCTCTCTTTCTCAAAAATAATAAACATTAAAATAACAAAAAAACCCATTAAGTTGTAACGTGCACTTTTGATCTTTTCATGCAGCGACCACCAATGGACAATAGGACAAAAACAGGCGTGCGCCAGGGACCCAGAATTAGTTTAATGTATCTTATAAAGAGCTTGAGGAAGAAATAGCAGATGATGGTTTTGAGGACTTCTGTGTCAGAAACGATTCTCAGGACTTTACAAGGTTCACCGCCTTTAGTCTTTACAATAACGTCGGAGCCGGATGCAACGATACAGTCTGTTTACAGATGTGGAAACTGAGGCACAGGAGGCTTAAGAGACTGAGCAGCCAGCGGCAGACGCCCAATTGGAAGCTAGTTGGTTCGGCCGCAGAGCCCGATGGGCACCACAGAAGCCCCTCGGCAGGTCTCTTTTCATTCAAATCTGCTCCCTTTCCCCAGGGGTAACCACTGCCCTGACTTATGGTAAGACCTCCTTGCTTTCTGTGAGTTTTATCATCTCCACACGCACGTCAAAGCAACATAGCCTCACTTGTGTTTGAGCTCTATGTGAATGGATTCATGCCATAAATCTTTTTTTTTAAAGATTTATTAATTTTTGAGAAAGAGAGAGAGAGCACAGGTGGGGAAGGGCCAGAGAGGGGGTGGGGACAGAAGATCCGAAGCAGGCTCTGTGTTGATGGCAGTGAGCCCGATGTGGGGCTCGAACTCATGAGCCGTGAGGTCATGACCTGAGCCGAAGTCAGACGCTCAACCGACTGAGCCACCCCTGTGCCCTGCCAGCCATAAATCTTCTTTTTTAAAAAACGACTTTTTATGTTCGACTTTGGCTCCACATTGGGCTCTCTGCTGTCAGCACGGGGCCTGCTTCGGATCCTCTGTCTCCCTCTCTCTCTCTCTCTCTCTTGCTCTCGCTCTCGCTCTCTCTCTGCCCCTCCCCCACACCTCTCTCTCTCTCAAAAATAAACATTAAAAAAAAAAGAATTAAAAAAACTCCAGCTTTTAAAAAGATCAGCTTCTTAATGGCTGGTTAATATTCCATTCTATATATATATATATACACATATATATATACACTTTATACTTTGTATACACATTATATATACACACACATTATATAAATATATACATATGTATGCCCACACACTACGTATTCTTTACCTATTCATCTCTGGATGGACGCTTGGGTTGCTTTCACATCTTGGCTATTGTAAGTTATGCTGCATTGAACACGGGGGTGCAAACATGTTTTCAAATTGGCGTTTTCATTTTCTTCGGATAAATACCCAGGGGTGGAATCGCCGGATCATGCGGTAGCTCAATTTTTAATTGTTTGCGGAACCTTCCCACTGTCTCCCGTGGTGATTACTCCAATTTACCTTCCCGCCAACGGTGCGCTGTTTTCTCCGTGCCCGACGGACTCTTACTCAGCCATGAAACAGAATGGGATTGTGCCATTTTGACAACATGGGTGGACCTAGAGGGTATTATGCTAAGGGAAATACGTCAGAGAAAGGCAAAACCATACGATTTTGCTTCTCTCTGGAATCTAAAAAACAAAAACAAGCAACAAAGCAAACAGGCTCTTAAACACAGAGAACAAACTGGTGGCTGCCAGAGGGGCGGGGGGGGGGGGATGGGCAAAATAGGTGAAGGGGACTCAGAGCTACAAACTTCCGGTTATAAAATAAATAAGTCATGGAGACGAACAAGACAGCACAGGGAAGATAGCCAACGTTGTTGTAATCACATCTGTGTGGCGACAGATGGAGACTACTCTTGTGGCGAGCACGGAGTAACGTGTAGAATTATCGAATCACTATGTTGTCCGCCTGAAACTAACCTAACATCGTATGTCACCTATGCTTCAGTAGTAACAGAAAATGTAAGCCACATAATTTTTAAAAACAGGTGTTAGGGGCGCCTGGGTGGCTCAGTCAGTTAAGCGTCCGACTCAGGTCATGATCTCATGGCTTGTGGGTTCGAGCCCCGTGTTGGGCTCTGTGCTGACGGCTCAGAGCCTGGAGCCTGCTTCGGATTCTGTGTCTCCCTCTCTCTCTGCTCCTCCCCCACTCATGCTCTGTGTCTCTCTCTCTCTCTCTCGCTCTCAAAAACAAATAAACATTTAAAAAACATTAAAAAAAAACAGGTGTTAAAGCAATCTAAAAAAAATAAATAAATAAAAATGTAGAGGGCGCCTGGCTGGCTCAGTCGGTGGAGCACGCAGCTCTTGATCTCAAGGCCGTGAGTTCAAGCCCCATATTGGCATAGAGCCTAGTTAAAAACCAAAACTAAATAATGAAAGGAAATAAACGAAAATGAAAAAAGACAGTTTTATTGTGATACAATGCACTCTCGTGCAATGCATCCTTTAAAGGTGTACAATCCAGTGGTTTAAAACCTATTTTCAGAGCCGTACAATCATTATCTCAATGGATTTTACATTTCCATCGCCTCAGAATGAAACCCCGTACCCGTTCGCAGTCACCCGCTTTTCTCCCTTCCCTCCCCTCCCCGGCCCCTGGAAACCGTTAGTCTACTTTCTGTCTCCTTGGACCTGGCTATTCTGAACATTGCATAGGAACGGAACCATACAACACGGGGCTTTGGGTGGCCGGCTTCTTTTACTTAGCATAATGTTTCCAAGTTTCATCTGTTGCATGGATCAGTACTTCGTTCCTCTTCTCCATCCATCAGTTAATGGACATTTGGGTTGTTTCCACTTTTTGGCTATTGCTTCTAATGGTGCCATGGACACTTGTGGACAAGTGTTGATGTGGATATGTTTTCGTTTCTCGTGGGTATTCACCGAGGTGTGCAGTCATTGCATGGAATGGTAATTCTGCATTCGACCTTTTGAGGAAATTCTAGACTGTTTTCCAAAGTGACCATCATTTACATTCCTACCAGCGATATTTGAGGATTCCACCCCATATCCTTGCCAACATCTGTTATCGTCTGTCTTCTTTATTACAGATAGCAGATGTAGAGTGGTCTCTCATTATGGTTTCCATTCGCGTTTCCCGATGGCCAGTGGTGTTGAGCATCTATTCATGTGCTTATTGTATCTTCCCTAGAGAAATGCCTGTTCAGATCCTTTGCCCATTTTTAATTGGATTACTTTTTATTATTGAATGATAAAAGTACTTTATATATTCTAGATATACATCCCTTATCAGATATACAGTTTGCATGTCTTTTCTCTCATTCCACAGATTATCTTTCCCCTTTCCTGATGTTGGCCTTCGATGGACCAAAGTTTTACACTTTGATGAAAACTACTTATCCATGCTTTCTTTTCTTGCCTGTGCATTGGTGTCTTAGAAGTTTCTGCCTAACTCAAGGTCACAGATATTTATTTCGACTATGATCTCTTCTAAGAGTCTTTCAATGTTAGCTCTCATATTTATTTTTTTTTGTTTTTCTATGATCTACTTTGTATTAATTTCTTACTTATTTTTTACTTTTAAAAATGTTTATTTTTGAGAGGGAGAGTGTGAGCAGGGGAGGAGCAGAGAGAGGGGGAGACAGAGGATCAGAAGCAGGCTCTGCACTGACAACAGAGAGCCCAGTGTGGGGCTTGAACTCACGAACCGTGAGATCGTGACCTGAGCCGAAGTCAGACGCTTGCTTAACTGAGTGAGCCACCCAGGTGCCCCTTGTATTATTATTTTTTAAGTGTTATTTATTTCAGTAATCTCTACACCCAATGTGGAGCCCTAAATCACGACCCCAAGATAAAGAGTCGCATACTCTTCCAAGTGAGCCGACCAGGCACCCCATATTTTGTACTGATTTTTGTACATGGTATGAGGTGGCGGTCCAGTGTCATTATTTTGTATTTAGACACATAACTGTCCCACTGCATGGTCTGGCACCCTTGTTGAAAATCGACCATAAACGTATGGACTTATTTTTGGACGCTCAGTTCTATTCTATTCTGATCCGTATATCTTGTCTCATGCAAGTACCACACAGTCTTGATTCTATGGTTTTTCATAAGTTTTGAAACTATGAACGGTGAATCTTCAAACTTTACTCTTCTTTATCATGATTGTTTTGGCTGTTCTGGGTCCCCTGCATTTCCATATGACTTCCACCATCAGCTTGTCAATTTCTACCAAGAAATTGTCAAATCCGCTAGGATTATGACAAGGATCACGCTGAATTTGTAGATTAATATGTAGATCACTATCTTAGCAATATGAAGTCTTCCAATTCATGAAAATGAAGTATCTTTCCATTTCTTTAGATCTTTAATTTCTTTCAGCAATGATTTGTGGTTTTTATGGTGGGAGTCTCACACTTTTTAAATGTATTCATAAATATTTTAGTTTTTGAGGTTACCGTAGATCGAATTCATTTCTTAATCTCATTTTTGGATTGTTCATTGCTAGCGTATAGAAATACAATTGAGTTTCGTATATCCATCTTGTATCTTCCAACTATGCTGAACTAATAATCTATTTGCTCTCGTACTTTTCAGTGGCTTCCTTACGCTTTTCTATGTACAAAAGCACGTCATCTACAAATAGAGATCATTTTACTTCTTTCCAATCTGGATGTCACTTATTTCTTTTCCCGCCCTGATTTCCCTGGCCAGAACCCCCATCTCTTAGGGTTCCTAGACCCAATTTGAACTTGGGGAGGTGATCCCCCAGCCAACACCAAGCAATTCTCAGAGACCGCCAAGGTGTCAGAGAATTCAACTTAATTCTGACACGGTCTCCCCAGAGGTGGCATCGGATTCCACAGGTTAAGGGCTTAGTCTTGCGGGACGGTCCCCCACCCCCACTTCAGATGCCAGTCTTAAGCCCAGGCTGTTACCCGTGCTTCTGACCATCTGGCTACAGATTGGAGGCTCCAACGACCTCCTCCTTATGTTTAATTTGCTAGAGCGGCTCAAAGAACTCAGGGAAACACTTATGTTTACCAGTTTATTAAAGGATATGAAAAAGAATACCAATCAACAGCCAGATGAAGAGATACATAGGGCGAGGTCCTGGACACAGGGGCGTCTGTCCTCGTGGAGCTTGGGGCCTGGCTTGGTGGCATGTGGAAGCTTTCTGGTTTCCCAAGCATGGAAGTTCTCCCAAAAGCTGTCCTTTTAGGTTTTTGTGGAGGCCTTATTACATAGTCTTGATTGGCTAAGTCATTGGCTGCTTGGCCACTGGCTGATTCAACCTCCAGCCCCTCTCCCTTCCCCAGAGTGGGCGGACTTCAAGTGCTAACCCTTTGATCACTTGGTTCATTCATCCTCTGGGCAACCAGCCCCTGCCCTTGTGCAGGGTCCAAAAACCATCTCCATGAATAACAAGACACCTGCTTCACCTTTATGGCTCTGAGGCATTTGCAGGAACCGGGGCCGAAGACTACATATATCTGAGAAATGTATTTTGGTTGTCTGAATGACAAAATATATATTTCTCAGAAATCACCATATCGTACCCCAGTACCGGTGTCAAATAGAACTGTCAAGAGAGGACCATAAATTGTGTGGTTTTTGTTTTTGTTTTTGTTTTTTTTTGCTATTTCATTGATTTCTGCTCTTTATAATTTCATGTTTTCTTCATTTTGTTGGGATTATCTTGCCATTTATTTATTTATTTATTTATTTATTTATTTTTGAGAGAGTGCGTAAGCAGGGGAGGAGCAGAGAGAGGGGGATAGAGGATCCAAAGAGGGCTCTGAGGTGATGGCAGCAAGCCCGACGTGGGGCTCGAACTCACGAACTGCAAGATCATGACCTGAGCCGAAGTCGGACGCTCAACCAACTGAGCCACCCAAGGGCCCTTCTTGTTTGCTTTTTAATCTCTGGAAATGGGTACTTAACTCATTAGCTTTTGGCCTTTCATCATTGTTGAAAGATCCTTTTTCCTTCTAAGCACTGCTTTGGCTGCATCCCATAAGTTTCGATGTATTTTCACTCTTGTTCAACTACAGATGCTTTGTGGCTCCACCATTGCTCTTTCTTTGTCCCGTCAGTTATTTCAGAATGTGTATGTTAATTTCCGAGCAGATACAGACTGTCCAGGTGTCTTTCGCAGTTATCGATTTGTAACTTCTTTGCATTGTGATCAGACTCCAACTTTTTGGAATGTGACTTGCTTTCTGGCTTGGTACATGGGCAAATTTTTATAAGCGTCGTGTGTGCAGATTCTGTCGTTGTTGGTTGCAGTGTTCTGTACAAAGGCTGTAAGCTCACGTTACTGATTGTGTTGTTCAAAAATTCTATATGCTTAGAGACCTTTTTTATGTCTCTTTGATGAAGTTCTGGGTGGGGGAGACCTCCCACTCGGATTATATATTTGTCTGTCTCTCCTTGTAGTAAGTTAACTTTTCCTTTATTTATTTCGAGGTTTTGTTATAAATGCATAATGATTCCTGGTGAATTGAATCTTTTATCGCTATGAAATGACCTTCTATGTCTCTAATAATGCTGTCTGCTTTTTAAGTGGATTTTGTTTGAATATTGCTATACCGGTTTTCTATTGCTTACGTAATTATTGTGTGATTTATCTGTCCCCATCTTTTTGTTGATGACCTCTCTGTATGATGACCTTATATTTTGAATTTGTCTCTCTTAAACAGCATACGATGTATTTATTCATCCTACTTGCTAACACCTGAGCATTTAGCTCATAAACATTTCATAAAATTATTGCTAGATTGGTGTTTCAAACGACCATTTTTTTCAAGCTACCATTTTATTTTGTGCTTGTATTGGTTCTGCCCAAGTTTCTTTGGCCTCTTCTTTCTTGATTTAAAAAGAATTGACTTAAAAGGAATGTTAAAAATTTTTCAGTTATTTTCCCTCTCTACTAGTTTGAAGATTTACATTCTGTTGCTGTTATTTTAATAATTGCCTCCTATTATCTCCTATATACAAAATTACCTTTGATAAAAGTCTCGATTAAGTTCCTAAATCACTTCCAATGTGATTTACGTACTTAATCTGCTGATACTTTGAAAACCTGAACTCCGTTTATGCTGCTTCTGACGTCTTTTCTTTACTTTTCTTTTTCTTTTTTTTTTTTTTTTTTGGAAGAAGTGACCAGTTTATTCTGTTTGCCATTTTTATCCTCAGTGCTTAAAACACTGTCCTCTGTGGTAGGAAATCTGTCAGTCATTAATGTAATAAATCTCCATTTATTATTACATGTCTGTATGCAACAGATAACAGGAAAAGAGGCATGGTATTATATCCTGTGTCGTTTGCGCCTAGCCCAGAGCTATTAGCACAGGCCCTAAGATTTTTTTTTAAAACTTTTTATTGTCAAATTGGTTTCCATACAGCACCCAGTGCTCATCCCAACCCGTGCCCGGCTCAGTGCCCATCACCCACTCTCTCCCCCTCCCACACCCCCCTCAAACCCTTGGTTTGTTCTTAGTATTTAAGAGTTCTGACGTCTTTTCTTACTGCAAGGTACTTTAAGTTTATTCTTTTTTAAACAGAATGGACGTTTGTATGATTCCTTCTTCCACCCATGTTCACTCACATCGCCCACGTACAATTCCTTTCTCTGCTCTCCATTCTGTCCTGCCTTTCATTCTTCTAAGATAATTTTCCCCCTGAAGTACATCCTTTAAAATTTCCATTAGTGCAGTCTGCCAGTGACAATCTCTCTTAGTTTTTCTTCGTCTAAAAAATATCTGGGTATCCCCCTCTCGTTGAATATTTTCATGAAAGATGCCACCCTCGGGGGCCCGGCTTAGTCTGGGAAGGGGTCTTTCTAAGCCTCCCTCATTCGGGCTTTGACTTCGGATGACCCGAAGCTCTAGCGTGGGGTCTGCAAGCCCTTAGCTACTTCGGTAGGAGAACAATGTCCATTTCAACAGGGCTGCTGGAGAAGCTTAAGTGAGATAATGGATGGAAAATTCCCGACAAGAGAGGAGCAAAGCAAACAAAGGTAGCTAGTACTGGTTCAGCTGAAAGTTTTAGCTCCTAACCATCAATTATTTTTGAAGTTTATGTTTTTGCAATTGGAAAAGAAAATGCAGCCGCCGGAGCATGAATCTCTGCAATTGGAAGCGTCCCCCGACACCCCAAAACATGAACCAGAGACGAGGGAAGCTCAGTAACCGGCGGGAGCCAGCTTAGCCGATGCTCCTCCCAGGTCTGCATGGAGAGACCCTCTTTTTGTCCTCAGACCAACCCAGGCACCTGATACCCAATCCGTTTCTTCTTTTTAATGTTTATTTCTTTATTTGAGGAGAGAGGGAGGGAGGGCCAGAGAGAGAGAGAGGGAGAGAGAGAATCCCAAGCAAGTTCCACGCTATCAGCATATAGCCAGATGCGGGGCTCGATCCCACGAACTGTGAGACCATGACCTGAACCGAAACCAAGAGTTGGACGCTCAACCGACCAAGCCACCCGGGCGCCCCCCCCCCACTCCCTTTCTTTTCAGCACTTTTGTCTGAGGTCTAGTCTTTGTCTTTTTTGATACAACCGGTCGGTCTGACTTGGTGATGAAACCATTCAAAATCAGAAAGAGAACCCGCTGAGAGGCTAGGGTCAGATGTCACAGTACTGAGGAGCCAAAGGAAGAGTGTGAAGCTAACCCATAAGTTACCGCCAGCCTTGCCCCTGAGTCTGCAGGGTGACCAGCCCGCCGTCTCCCCACCTCTATCACGCCCATTCTCTACTCTTCCATCCAGAAGAGACAGGCCACAATCCTGAGAGGGAAGGTGCTTCGCCCCCAACTCTGAACTGTATACTTTAAGGAATTCTAAATACTAGGGCTGGAAAGAAGAACACAGAAAGGCTGGGGGCGGGGCTCCTGGGTGGCTCTCAGGGGGCTAAGCTTCTGACTCTTGATTTCGGCTCCAGTCATGATCCCATGTTTCGTGGGATTGAGCCCCATGTCGGGCCTCATGCTGTCAGTGTGGAGCCTGCCTGGGATTCTCTCTCTTCCTCTCTCTCTGCCCCTCTCCCACTTTGCCCGCACCCACACTCTCTCTCTCTCTCTCTCTCAAAATAAATAAATAAACTTAAAAAAAAGAAAGCAGAAGGGAGCAGGCGAAGGACCTTGAGTGCTCAGGAGGAACCCAACGGTAGCTCGAAGGGCACCGCATTGTTCACTCCCTTCCAAGCGTCACCAGTCACGGACAAGCAACAGCGACTGCTTTGCACTTGGGCCGTCCATTTGCGCAATGCATGCCACCAGCACCCTGGCCCCGGGGAAGCCGCCGGGGACCTCCTCGCTGCACTGTGCATCAGGGGAAGGAGCCATGTTTTCCCAGATCCGCACTAAGGGGGAATAAGGCTCTATGGGCCACATCGTGCCCCTCCAGAGCACGCGTGGGGAACCCCCGGCCTCCAGGACATAACCGTATTTGGAGATGGGCCCTTAAAACAGGTGACCGAGTCAGAACCAGGCTGTCGGAGCGGGTCCAGGTCCAGTCTGACTGGGGTCCTTAGAAGAAGAGGACGTCTGGACACCGGAGCAGGCGCCCGCAGACCCTGCGAAGAGGCAGCAAGAGTGCGGCTGTCTGCAAGCCAAGGGAGAGACCTCGGGGGACCCCAATCCTGTGCGCACCTGCCTCTGGATTCCCTAGCCTCCAGACCGATGAGAAAAGAAATGGCCGAAGTTTGAGCCCCCCACTCCCGCCCCACTCCGTGGCACTCCGCTACGGGGGCCCCAGCAGTCTCGTGGGTGGAGCCACGGGCTTCCGACCCATCCACTTGGGACAGCCCCACGTGCTCTTTCCACGCCGTTGCTCCTTCTCCGAGGCCAGGGACGCCCGATCCGGCAAAGGATGGGTCCGCTCAAGAGCTCACAGGAGGTCAGCCTAGAACGCCGTCCTGGGGTTGGGAAGTGGAAGACCTCCATCACCGGCAGAGAGCTGTGGCTCCGGTGTCCGGTCGAGTCGAGCTGGGTCTCATTCCTCAGACTTCTTCCTCAAATACAAAATGAAGGAGAAAGACAGAAAATGAAGAAAGGTTGGAGGGGGGTGGTTTTTAACCATTACTGGACCACAGGCCCATCTAAACATGTACAAAGCTCTGGGCTCAGAGAAATACAGAGTCTGTATTCGTTTCCTGCGGCTGCCCTAACAAATTACCACCAGCTCAGGGGCTTAAAACGAGAGAAATTTATACTCTCATAGTTCCGGAGACCAGAAGTTCAGCATCGGTTTCTCTGGGCTCGATTCAAGGTGTGGGCAGGGCTGTGCTCTGTTCTTTGCCTCTTCTGGTTTCCGGTGGCTGCCCTCCTACTATACAAGGTTAACACCTGCAGCTTCCAGGGACTGGGACTTGGTATATTTGGGTGGCCATTATTCAGCTTCCTACAGAGTCCAGAATCTTTGCATCCAATTTCAGGCAGACCATGGACCCCAGGTAGGAGCCGCCACTCTGGAACCGCATTTCAACCAAGATACGCTATAAACGGATACGTTGGAGGCAGGTCTGTTCACTTATTAACCATCCTCCCTACATCCTCTCGGCATGAACTACAGCCACGTACAAAAGTCACACCCGGCTCCAGAACCCCCCAGACGCGGGGCCCGGGAATCTGCTTTTCTAACAAACTCCCCCAAAATGGTTCCCATGCGGCGAGCCCTGCACCCGGACTTTCGTGAGTACTGATTAAGAGCCCGGATGCCCGGGTACCTTCCCTGGGATCCGGACACGCTACCACCTCCTTCACAGTAAAAGGATTGTGTAAGCCTCGCTGCGCAGAGAAAGCGCGAATGCTTCTTCTCCCTTCCCCGTATACAAAGGTGAGCTACTTTTATTATTTGATTTCGATCCCATTCTGTGTTTAATGCAGCCGCCCCCACGGCGCGGAGCCGAGGGAGAAAAGAGGGAGAAGGGGGCAGTCGCAAACTCTTCTAGTCCAGGGACCGAAGCGGCCCCCCCTCGCCCCGCCCCCCTCGGGCTTACATTTGCATCCGGCTCCAGACCCCGCGGGAGCCCGCCCCCGCGCCCCGCTGATTGGCCGCGCCGGCCCTCTCGTCACGCTCTTTTGTCTCCGTGGGCAGAGGATAAAAGCAGCGGCGGCTGCCGTGGGAACCGTGCTGTCTGGACTCCGCTTCCCCTCGGCGGTGGGGGGCGGGGGGCGTGCGGGGCGGCGCCGCGGGCAGCTCCGGGTCGTTTAGCGGCCGGGGTCGTGCCCGTCCTTTTTCCCCTGCAGGGCCGCGGAGACCGGAAGGCGGCATCCGCGGCTGGCAAGGCCCGAGGGTCCGCAACCCACCGAGCCGAGCACAGGTAAAGAAAGGGGGCGCGATTGCCCGGCGGCGGCGAGAGGAGGGGCACGGGTCCTGGGCGGCTCCCCGCTTGGGGAGTCGAGGACCGCGAGGCGGGGGAAGGAGCACGCCCGTGGCCCGGCTGCGCTGAGGGAGGAGGTGGGGTTGCACTGGATGCTGCCTAATGGGTAGGATTTGCCTGGATTGAGCGGCGCGGCCTTTTCGGGGAGGGGGGACGAAGGGTCGGGGTGGGGGGAGGATCGCCAGCTGTCTGCCTCGAACCCCCTCTTCTGGAGAGGGCCTTGTGGGGGTGCGTGTCCAACTCCTCGTTCCTATCTCCGTGGCAGGCCGTCAAAGCCGATTCCGAACTTGAATTCTGTGCGGCCGATTTGCAGAGCTGGTAGGCCGACGACTTCCCGGGGCGGGGGCACGTAATGGGGCGGGGGTCGCTTTGGCTTGCACTCAGAAGTGGGAGAGGGAATTTTCCGCCTGCCAACAGCGGAGGCAGCGGGGGAGGGGGGCGGGGGTGGAGTGGGGAGGGAGGGAGCGGGATGAGTGATGAGGCCGCTCCTGACCCTTCCCTTCCCTGCGCTGCCCTCCGCGGCGGCGGCGCAGTCTTGACGCCCCGAGGTCTCGGATCGGCGACCCCCGGTGGACAGAGATCACAGAGATCGGCCGTAGCCCGGAGACGAGCTTTCTCGCCGAGGCCACCGGTTGCAGAAGCTGAAGTGAAATAAAGGCGCGCGCGCCCGTTCCTGCGCTCCTGTAAGAATCTGAGAAATCACGGGGAGGGGGGCACTTTCAGAAGGGGGTGTAGTTGGGACCTGAGACCAAGAGGTTAAGGAGATCTTATTTATTCCTGCAAACCTGGGGCCACTGTGCTCTATTTTGAGAAGCCAATATCAGCTTCCATACACGATTACGCTTCGAATTAGAAGCAACAGTTGCCCTCCCTCCCGGCCGACTGGCGGGAGGGGATGGACGCGGCCGTAAAAAGCGCCCTGCTAACACGGAGACGCCGGCTGCCTCCGTGAGGTTGTAATTGCCAGTCTCCCAGAAGATATTTTTAGGGCCGTGGGCAGATATAAAATGTACTGCAGGATATTCGGGACGGGAGAGAATACAACTGCAGCCAGTTCCCTTATTACCTACTCTCCGGTTTTTTTTTTTCTTTTTTAACAGACCCTACTGAGATAGGAGAGGCACACCCCCCCCCCCCCGCCCCCCCGCCAGCACGCCTGCACGTTAGGCTTCTCCACAAGAGCATCCGGTTCTCTTCGGACACCCCGATCGTCGTGGGTCATGGCTAGCCTCATTGCGCGCATGGGGAACAGCCGGCGGCAGAACGCACCCCTGCCGCCCTGGGCCCATGCTATGCTGAGGTCCCTGGGGCGAAGCCTCAGCCCTTTAATGGCCAGCATGGCCGAGAGAAACATGAAGCTGTTCTCGGGGAGGGTGGTGCCGGCCCAGGGGGAAGAAACCTTTGAAAACTGGCTGATCCAAGTCAATGGGGCCCTGCCCGACTGGGATATGCCCGAGGAGGAAAAGCTCAAACGCTTGCTGAAAACGCTTCGAGGCCCCGCCAGGGAGGTCATGCTTCTGCTCCAGGCGGCCAACCCCAATCTAAGCGTGGCCGATTTCCTGCGCGCCATGAAATTGGTGTTCGGAGAATCGGAGAGCGGCGCGTCCGCTCACGGTAAATTTTTTAACACCCTGCAGGCGCAAGGGGAGAAAGCCTCCCTGTACGCGATCCGTTTGGAGGTGCAGCTCCAGAACGCTATTCAGGCGGGGCGCATAGCTCAGAAAGACGCAAACCAGACCCGCCTGCACCAGCTCCTTCTGGGGGCCGAGCTGAACGGGGACCTGCGCTTTAGGCTGAAGCATCTTCTCAGGGTGTATGCAAATGAGCAGGAGCGCCTCCCCAATTTCCTAGAGTTAATCAAGATGATCAGGGAGGAAGAGGACTGGGATGACACTTTCCTGAAACAGAAACGGCCCAAAAGATCCGAGTCGGTGGTGGAGAGGGCCACCAGCCCCGTGGCGTTTCTGGGCTCCCCGCCGATAGGGGCGGGCAGCCCCGACCGCCACGTGATAGAGATAGATGACGCCCTGGATGACTCCGACGAGGACGTGATCCTGGTGGAGTCCCAGGACCCTCCGCTGTCGTTCATGGCTTCTCCTCTCCCCAGACGCAGGGCCAGACCTCGGGATCCAGTGCTAGTCATTGATTCCCCTAGCAGCTCCCGGGCCCAATCTCCTTCCACCAGTGGGGGTTCCGGGCATAAGCACGAGGGTTCTAGGCACCTGCGTAGAACCAGGAAGCGAAAGTACACAATCCGCTGCTCCTGTTGTGGGGAGCAGGGCCACTCCAAGGAAACCTGTGACAATGAGAGCAACCGGGCCCAGGTGTTTGAGAATCTGATCATCACCCTGCAGGAGCTGACCCACACAGAGGAGGAGGGGCCGCGAGAGGCCCCTGGCCAGCAAGATGACCCTTCCGAGCTGCAGTGACGCGGTAGCCCCCAGCCTTATGCGAACCCTAACCCATATTCCGAGTCCAGCAATGGGACGACTGGGGAGGGGCGCTTCTAATTGCATGAATCCACCAAGCAGCTTTCTTTTTGGAGTGGAGTAGAAAGGGTCTCGGATAGCAGCCCAGTGGAGGGAGAGACCTCGGTCCTTGCTTCCCCAGCCCCCTCTCCGCTGCCTAAGGGTCTGTTTTCTTTGTGTGCCCATTTCCTTGATGGCTCTGTTCCCTTTGTGCAAGTGGCATAATTCATCGTTAAATCTTCAAACAATACAGAAAAGTACGTCAAGTACAAGTCACCCTAGACTCTCCGCCCTGATCAACCCTTTGATGAGTGTCCTTCTAGATACTTCCCTATACCTATGTACCCCCAGATAGATATATGTATAGATAAAAGTGATCAAATCTAAGTGCTGTTCTAGAGTTTGTATTTTTTCACCAGACAATATATGTTGTGGGCTTCTTTCTATGTCAATAAATATATATCAGCATCGACTTTGATGTCTCTGTTACTATTTTAGGGAAAGGAAAAGGAAAAAGGAATTAGAGCAATATAGTAGAAAGCTATAAAGGGGCGGGGTTGTACCCCGAGGGGGGTGGTTTTATCAGCCTCCATTTGCAGATGGGGAAAAGGGAAGAAGAGATGGGCTGAAACAGTCCCCAAAAGTAGCCGGTCGGAGCCCCTTACCACAAGGGCCTGCCCCTCGGGTCACACAGCCAGATTATGGTGCCCACCAGTTGGCCGCCCCGGGGCTTTCTCCTCTACTGGATCCCTCTCATCGAGGAGGAGGAGGCCGGTGCCGAGGTAACAGCCCCAAAACGGATTCCAGGGAGCACCATTCCTGGTCACTTTGAGGAGGAGCGCTTCTTCCTCTGGTGGATTCCTGGGATTGCTGTTGCTTGTGGGCATCTGGGTTGTGACCGGACCCTCTCCTGGGGCCTGACGCTACCCTCTCCTCACTGCCCAGCGCCAGGGCCTCCCCCCATAAACCCTGAAGGGATCTGCTGGAGGAGGAGGGTGCCCGAGGACTCCAAGCTAACCCCCTCCTCACCCCAAGAATTGAGACTAGCTGGGAGGCCGGGGGGGGGGCGGGTTGTGGGGGAGATGAGAAGCCATCTAGGGACCAGGCACCTGAGGGAACCCGGCGACCAGAAAGCCGAGAGGCCCCACACAGCATTTTATTGAGTGGAGGGCACTCATGGGGGAGGGGAAGAAGAGGCGGACCCTTCTGGAAACTGCCCAGTCTCATCTCCTGATCTCCTATTGGAGGGTGGTAAGAGAGGACGCAGGGACCTCAGCCCCGGAGGGTCCCTGTGTTTTGCGTCGGTGGGGGTGGGTCCGTGCCTGTTTCTGCGAGGGACGGGGCTGGGGGTGGGGCGCGATCGCATCGCGGGCCGTGCGCGGAGACTGAAGGGAAGGCGCAGATCCGAGGACCCGGGGGAGTTGGTCGTGCAGGAAACAGGGACTTCACAGCGCTGAGAGGGGGCCTTTGCAGCCATGGGAGATGGTGCATGGAGGAAGGGGGAGAGCACAGGGGAGAGCGGGGGAGGGCGTGATGGCCAGGGAGACACGCGGAGATGGAGAGCCGCAGGCAGCCTGGCAGATTCCAGGGCCTCCCAGAGCACTCTGGGCTGGGCTGTCCTAGCAGTGGCGGAGGTTAGGGGCGCGGGGAGAGGTACTGGGGTTTTCATGAGGCTAGCGGTTGAGGACAGCTCAGTGCGGAGGCCCAGCTCCGCAGGGACGCGGGGCTGTGGGCTGAGGCCCTGAGGAAGCAGGAGAAGCCAGGGCAGCCACCCCTGGGCTGCCCTACTCAGAAACAGCGCTTTTCCAGAAACAGCGCCTCCGCTCCTCCCAGGCTTCTCGCGCCCGCTCCATCAGTGACCTCACGATCTGACCCTACAACCCGCCACTCCAGCCACCCACACTCCCCGCTCAGTAGTGGCGGTGGCGGCGGTGGCGGTGAGGGTTGGAGGCTCAGCCTCCCGTGTTCTGCCATTACCCCTCCGCCCCCCACTCCTCACACCCCCGAATTTGCCTGAAGCCTCAGCTTGCTTAACCCTCATGACCAGAAGGAGACTGGGAGAGCCTCTCTGCCTCGGATCCCTTAGCAGATAGATAACTGGCCGGGAGAGGGCCCCTCCTTGCATCCCTCTGGGGCACCGCTGGGAAAGTCACCCCTATCTCTCCCAAGCCAAAGGGGACCTTCTCCCAACTCCAGGCGAGCGGCAGCTCCACTCAGACACCCCGAAACCACAGGGACTCCCAACACTTCACGGTGTATGTAGACTGTTAAATTTTTAAACGTTTTTATTTATCATTGAGAGACAGAGAGAGAGACAGAGCATGAGCAGGGGAGGGGCAGAATCCGAAGCAGGCTCCAGGCTCCGAGCTGTCAGCACAGAGCCAGAGTTGGGGCTGGAACTCACAAACCTTGAGATCATGACCTGAGCCACCCAGGCGCCCCACAGTGTATGCAGATTTTAACCTTTAATTCCTTTCTATGCCTCCCTAAGTCTCCCCTTGGGAAGTATCCACCCCCCATCTGATCTAGGTTAGACTATCGGTCCACCTCCCCATCGTTTTTCCCCCCAACTTCATTCTATAAACACTCCAAAGACACAGTTTATGCTGCCATCATTTCTTTCTGGCACCAGGTAGAACAGAAAGATGGAAAGAAAAATCAATAAATTCTGCCCATTTCGCTACCCTCCTTTTCACGGGAGTTACTTTGGGGGTCCGGTATAGACCTCTGCTTTGAAAACCCGTTCTGTGATCCATCCTGTTTTCCTCCCCTCCCCGCCCCGCCCCTCCCCTCCCCTCCCCTCCCCTCCCCCTGCTGTGTAAATTTGAGATTGTCTAAATTTTTATTTCACCAACCTGATGTAACCTGGCCTTTCTTTTTGCTTGTTTGTTTGTTTCATTGAAAGCAAAGCAAAGCAATACATATCTTCCCTAATTGGAAGACACGGAGATGACCCCTGGGCATTCTGATCAGCTAACTGGAGTCGGTCTAAAAAAGGCTTCACTTGAAGCTACAGGCGAATTGGAGCTAGTGGGTATTATGCTAAGAGAAATAAGTCAGAGAAAGATACATACCATATGATTTCACTCGCACGTGGAATTTAAGAAACAAAACAAAGGACCAAAGGGAGGAGGGGAAGAGAGAGAGAAGCAAACCAAGAAACAGACTCAACTACAGGGAACAAACTGGTGGTGACCAGAGGGGCTGGAGGTGGGGGGGCATTAAGGATATACTTGGAAATGAGCCCCCGGTGAGGCCTGGAAGTGTTGAATCACTCACTCTATTGTAAACCCGAAAGGAATGTCACACCGTATATTAACTAACTGGAATTTAAATACAAACTTAAAAAAAAAAGACAAAGAAAGCTATAGGCTAATTTTCTTCCTTTCTGCCTTGATTCTCCGCGGGGGCCAAGAGATGAAAATTGCTCTTTTGTCTTGTCAGGAGGAACGGGCCTCGGAGTGCCCTTTGGCGTTGGCTCTCCCTCCTTCCTCGCGTTCTCCCCCCTCGGTTTCCATGACAGCCTTCTCTCGTGGCTCCCCGCTCCCCGATCTTGTCGTCGGGGCCACTTCTCAGTCTGCTTGGCCCAATCTTCTTCCTCTCCGTGATCCCGCCGCCACAGTAATAAAAATATAAATCCTGACCGCCGTGATGTATTCAGCCCTTACTGCGGGCCAGGCAGCCTGGACCGAGGTCCTTCACGTGCAGGCATTAGTTCTTTTAATCCTCTCGTCCCCGCCCCCCGCCCCCAAAGTAGGCGTTACCGCTAGCGCGCCTTTCAGACGCGGAAGCAAGCTGGGACGTTAAGGAACCTGCCCGGGGTCAGGCAGCTAGTGATGGAGGCCGAGGTCAGACTCCGGGGCCAGGGGCGCGCGCTTCTGGAAGGTCTCGGCGGCATGCGATCGCCCCTCCCTGTCGCTGTGCTCATCGGCGTATGACCTATGAGTAAAGCGGGGTTGGGGTAGGGAGAAGACGACCTGCCCTTCCGCAGCCGCCGGCTGCTCTTACCCCGCCAGAGCGCGTTCCTCCGCTACGGAAGGAAAGGCGCGGCAGGAGGAAAGGCTCCCCGGCGTGTGGCGGGAAGGGGGCCAGACTGAGGGCCTTTACAGTCCCGGGGACCCCGGAAGCCTGTCACTGCCGGGGATCCCGGGGGCAGCCTAAGAGGGAGCAGAAAGAGCAGGGCTGGGCGTCAGGCCTCACGGAGAGTCTCTCGCAAGGGCTCCTCCAGGTTAGGTGCTGTGTGCCCCCCCCCCCCCCCCCCCCCGCCGTCTTACAGACCAGGCCATCGAGGCACACCCGGTTATAGCCACTTGCCAGCCACAGCTGGTAGGGGGCGGAGCTGGCACGGCACTGATCTGCCCCTCCCGGAGCCAGAAGTCTTGCCTAAGCTGGAGGAGTCCTTCCAAAGTAATGGGTACAAACGATCCGATCATTCTGTGGGCCGCATTCCGAGTTTGGATTTCTTTTCCAGTGCTTCCTTCCTTCCTTCCCTCCCTCCTTCCTTCCTTCCTTCCCTCCCTCCTTCCCTTCTTTCCTTCCTTCTTTCCATCCTTCCCTTCTTTCCTTCCCTTCTTTCCTTTTTTTTTCTTCTTTCCTTCCTTCCTTCTTTTTCCTTCCTACCTTTCTTTCATTTCTTCCCTTTTTTCCTTTCTGGCTTTTCTTTCTTTTTTTCTTTCTTCTTTCTTTCTTTCTTTCTTTCTTTTCTTTCTTTCCTTTTCTTTTTATTTCCTTCCTTCCTTCTTTTTCTTTGCTTTCTTTCCTTCCTTCTTTTTCTTTCTTTCCTTTTCTTTTTTCTTTTCCTTTCTTTCCTTCCTTCTTCCTTCCTTCATGTCCTTCCTTCCTTTTATTTTCTTCCTTCCTTCCTTCCTTTTCTTTCTTTCTTTTCTTTCTTTCTTTCTTTCTCCCTTCCTCCCTCTCTCTCTTTCTCTTTCTCTCTCTCTCTCTCTCCCTTTCTTTCTTTCTTCCGAGAGATGGAGAGAACACGAGTTGGGGAGAGAGGGGCAGAGGGGGGAGAGAGAGAGAGAGAGAGAGAGAGAGAGAGAGAGAGAGAGAGAGAGAGAGAATCTTAAGCAGGTTCCATGCTCAGCACAGAGCCCGATGTTGGGCTCAATCCCACAACCCTGGGATCATGACCTGAGCCAAAATCAAGAGTCGGACACTCAACTGACTGAGCCACCCAGGCGCCCCGGTGAGTTTGGATTTCTAGACCGCCATACTCATGATTGAAAGTCTGCACAGTAGGACGGCCTCAGTCTCATTTCTTGTATCGAACGAGACAGAAAAAATGATCAGTTTAGGAAACTTCCTTCTATGAGCCTGAAACCATCTTCTCCTCATATTTATTTTTATGTCCAATTTCTGGGGTAAGACACTAAAAATCACAAATCGTTGGTAAGGATGTGGGCAGAGTCTCTCTCCTACACCGCTGGTGGCACTGAGAATTGACACCTTCTCTCCGGAAGGCCAAGTGGGAAACGTATCAGAGGTTCAAATAGGAAAAACCCTTGAATCAGGGCGGTCTAACTTCCTGAAATTGATGCTCGGAAAACAACCAAACAAGTGTAAACAATTTTATGAACAAAGATGTTTACCCGAGCCTTTTTAGGTAATAGTGGAAAGCTGCAAACAAGCCGAAGACCAGGAGTAAGGTTTGGCTGAATAAACCAGGCTCCTCCCGTGGGATGGGACTCCGTGCATCTAAAAGTCTGGGCGCGCCTTCCTGTCACCGGGTCTAACCCGACAAATGAAGCACGGCCCCTCTGGGGAAGCGCTTTCGAAGCTCACCAGTCGGCTGGGCTGGGTCGTCCGTGTTATCTTTGACTCCCAAAGCGTTGTCCCATCAACCCGGTGTTCCTCTTCATCTGGCAAAACCTTTGTCAGACTTCTAATACCATCTCCCCTGGGCCGTGTCGTCCGGAGATCTTGGTACAGAATCCAGGCACGCTCCCACGTCCTGTGTTGGCTCTGGCGGTTGCTCCTGTCCCTTCAGATGTCTCCGTGGCCTTGATCCCTCATCACGTTCAAATGGCACCTTCTCAAGGAGGCTGAGCCTGAGGAGCCCATTAAAAGCTACACACCTGGGGGCACCTGAGTGGCTCAGTCGGTTAAGCGTCCGACTTTGGCTCAGGTCGTGATCTCACAGTTCGTGAGTTTGAGCCCCTCATCGGACTCTGTGCTGATGGTGCAGAGCCTGCTTGGGATTCTCTCTCTCTCCCTCTGCCCCATCCCCCCCCGCCAAAATAAATAAATAAACCTAAAAAAACCCCGACTGCCCTGTAAAATATTAATGTTTTGGGTACTGTTTGCTATTTTCCTTATAATAAAGAATAATCAAGAGTAATAACAATAACAATGAATATATTTTCAATTGCTATGTGTTAAACATGTTAATAATATAGTAAGAATTATTAACCTCATTTTAGAGGCTATAAATGAGTCTCAGTAAGAGATAACAACAGGATCAGTTGATACAGGCAGTAAACAGATGGTAAGCCTGGCACCAAAGCCTGTGAACTTCCCATCATATATTTCAAGGAAAAATATTGACATTACTGAGAAAAACCGTATCATAGTGGAAGACCGGTTATTGGGGCAGGGGTGATAGGCAGATACAAATATTTGACCAGGTTCCTGTCCGTTAAGCACAGGTGAAAGCTGTTTGAGAATTTGTAAGTAAAACAACTTAAATTTTGGGGCTCCTGGGCAGCTGAGTCAGTTAAGCGTCTGACTCTTGATTTTGGCTCAGGTCATGCTCTCACGGTTCGTGAGCCTGCTTGGGATTCTCTCTGTTTCTCTCTGCCCCTCCCTTGCTCGTGCGCCCTCTCTCTCTCTCTCAAATAAATCAACATTATAAAAAGGAACTTAAATTTTATTAGAGAGAACATGATGAGGGGTGATTAAAAATTTTTTTTAAGTTTATTTCTTTTTTTTTTTTTTTAGTAATCTCTACACTCAACGTGGGGTTCAAACTCATGACTCCCAGATCAAGAGTTGCATGCTCCTTCAACGGAGCCAGCCAGGTGCCCCGATGAAAGTTGATTTTAAATATCCCGGATAAACCAAGATCTAATTTAGCTCAAGAAAACATAATTGCCAATAAAATCTCTTTGGGGTGCCTGGGTGGCTCAGTCAGTTAAGTGTCCAACTTCGGCTCAGGTCATGATCTCGCGGTTCATAGGTTCAAGCCCCACGTCAGGCTCTGTGCTGATGGCTCAGAGCCTGGAGCCTGCTTTGGATTCTGTGTCTCCCTCTCTCTCTGCCCCTCCCCCACTCGTGCTCTCTCTCAAAAAGAAAATACTGAAAAAAATTAAAAAGAAACAAGAAAACAGAATCTCTTTGGTATCACTGATACCTGACACTTCAGAGACAACATACAAACGTTTTCCCTCCCTGCCTGCCAGAATGTTTTGTAAAACTATTTTATTTATTAAATAATTTGAGTAGTTATAAAAGTAGGATGTTCAGAATGACACAGACTAAAAGACTTTGAATGGTTAATATTTAAATAGCTATTAAAGCATACAGAAAGAGCAGATAAAGCATAGGTAAGCATTGAATCTTCTAGTTTATTTCGTTTTTTTAGGTTTTTTAATTTATTTTGAGAGAGAGCATGAGGGTGGGCAGGGAGAGAGAGAGAGAATCCCAAGCAGGCTCCGCACGGCCAGTGCAGAGCCCAGTGCGGGGCTTGAACCCATGAACTGAGATCATGACCTGAGCAGAAACCTCTTTGAAAAATAAATAAACATGGGACACCAGGGTGGCTCAGTCAGTTAAGCGTCCGAGTTCGGCTCAGGTCATGATCTTGTTGGGGTCCTCGGATCGTCCCCCAAAGACCACGAGACACGTATGCAAAGGCAAGAGTGTTTATTGAGATTCCAGCATGCCGGGGTCAGCCACTCCGTAAAATGGCGACAACCAGAGGAGCGCGCAGGCTCTTTTTCAGCACATTTAGGGGCTAGCTCCAAGGCGGGAAACAGGTGTCTCTATTTGGGGGGTACAGTTGCCCGAAGGATTGGTCCAAGCTGGTCTGGTGAGGGGTGGAACCTGATTGATTGGTCCATCTTCTACTTCCTAGTCTTTTGGAGCAGGAAATATTTTAGGGCCACCCCTTGCCCCTTAGGTCCGGGACCTCAGAATCTCACAGTTTGTGAGTTCGAGCCCCGTGTCGAGCTCTGTGCTGACAGCTCGGAGCCTGGAGCCTGCTTCAGGTTCTGTGTCTCCTTCTCTCTCTACCCCTCTGTCTCTCTCTCTCTCTCAAAAATAAGTAAACATTAAAAAAAATTTTTTTAAATGTTTTTCTAACTCGGTGAGTGTACATACATACATAATTTACCTTACTGAGGTCATGTTCTCTATAGTTACAGTCTATTGAGTTATAGCTCTCTATATACAGTTATGATGTTTTCGTTCTTTTTCTAATGATAAATATAATAATTTCAAGAGCAGAAATTAAAGCTTGTTTGCAAAAAGAGGAGTGTGTATGTGTGTGGGGGTGCAGTCTAAGCAAGTAGAAAAACATACCAAAAAACCTACAAGAAATAAACGCGGTTGTGACTGCCTGACCAATACCGAGCATTAGTTGTGGGAAGCATGAATGTTGTCATAGGAAAAGCAAGCGAATTAATTGGTGGAAACTCCTGAAAATAACAAGGGACATTAATATAAAATCTGAAAGATTAACGAGAAAACGAGAAAACTCTTTTGGGCACTCTCGTAGAAGATTTGAACGGAGGGGGAGAGTTCAAGCTTGGCTATAGGATGGTGGGCGCGGTGCCCGTGGAGAGAAAGAGGCCACCATACAATCACCCGGGTCCCAGCCGCATCACAGGCTGAGCTTGGAATTACAATGCAGGGAACTTTTGCCCCACTGGGCTTACCAGCTCAGTGGGTATAAAACCAGTAGAGCGAGAGCCATGGCAAGGGCGAGCCAGGGGACAGTTGGAACACAGAGGGGGGCCCTGCGGTCCAGGGGCTCAGGTGTAGTCTCCTTAGCAACTGGGGGCCCAGGAAAGGGGTCAGAGCTTCAACCGGCCTGAAACCTACATACCCCACCTTTGTAGGCGGAGAGCCCGACCAGGAAGCTTAAGAGGCCTCAGGGGAGCACACCGGTTCCAAGTTGAAAGTCTTGAGCTCTAGCCATGAGGTCTCAGCTTCCGCCGGACCTCCGCAGGGATCGAGGCTGGCAAAGGCTGGCTCCTGAAATATCACCAACACTACCTGTGGATTTGACAAGGCCGAATGCATTCCTTACCTCGGTAAGGGAGAACCCCGCCGCCCCCCCCCCCCCAAAGTTGTGGTAGCGTTGCAGGGAGGAAAGGAAAGGTCCGAATTTATTGAGAAATGAAGGTTTGATTTAAGGCAGAGGGTCGGGCAACACGGAGACTTGATTAGAATTGGATAAGGATCATGGTGTCCTTAGGACTGGTGGAAATAGCAAGGGGGGGATTTGGGGCAAAGGGAGGGATTTTAAGGTACACACCGTTGAAGTTTTCCCATTGGAGAGCTGATGGAACTTTGGGAAAGTGCCCGTGATGAAGAAACTTTTGCCTGGATAGGACAGTCCCGGAAAAGAAATTCCCATGAAGACAGTGGACCAGCAAAGTCCCGTTGACGTGGACAGTGAGGTGTGGGTTTATTTCTCGGTGTCGAGGTGGACTGTTTTAATTCTCACAGATTTACCATCGTTGTGAATAAATCACCTTAGGTAAGTGCTTATTTGGTGGTGGCGAAATTCTTTCGCTTCCCTGAGCCTCGCGAGAAAAGACCCCTATTCTTGGGCGTTTGCTCAGCCCTGAGCGGCAATTTACATAACTGGCTTTAACCAGTCTGCCAAACCCGTTAGGTATGTTAGGAACCAAAATTCAACTGAGTACATTTTAAAGATCTTATTGGCTCTTTTTAACAGTTCGCCAATCGGCAGCATTCCCTCCAGCAGATAGAAAGAAGCCGAACAAAATGAAAGACATTTTTATACTGAAGGGAGCAGGGACAAGGAAGACACTAGCAGAAGGTGGACTGGTTGCCGGGAGGTCACTTGCCTTTAGGGGACGGCAGGTTGGCGGGTTGCTTCGCTAGTACTGACCAGGTGATTCCTGATGGCTTCAGGATTCCGTTTCTGGGAGAGGCTGAAGCCCAAATTAAGTCTCCATTTGGTGACCCCCTTCCTCCCCTCCTCAGCTTAGCATAAGCAACTCCATTTGGGGATAGCTGCCTTATTTTCAACAGGTGGATTCTTTTATTTAGTCCTCACAAACACCTCCTCAAGCTCTTATTAGTCCTATTTTACGGACGACGAAACTGAGGCTCAGGGAGGTAATGAGCTCACCTTCGAGCACCTGCAAATACATCTTTTTTTTTTCCAGGCGCGTCAAAAAAAGCCCGCCTTCAACCAGCCTGCCTTATTCTGTTCCATTTTTGCAGAAGGGAGCTGAGACCCAGGTTCGAGACCATCATTAGGTCCCTCTGCCCTTTTTTGGGGTCCCTAGGGAGGAGGGCAGGGTGGAAGGCAAAGGCCTTCAGCGACGCCCTTTTGGGTCTGGGCGGGCTCCCCTCCGCGTCCCGCATCGCGGGGCCCCCCACCCCAGGCGGCCAATGCCACCGTCCTCCTCCCGCTTCCCCCGCCGAGGCCTCACCTGGGCTGCCTGGTGCACCGGAAGCCGGTCCGCGCCGGTCCCCGCGGCCGCGCCCGCCGCTGGTCACCAGGGGGCGCTGTGCGACACAACCGCGGGCGCCCAGGGACGGCGGCCACGTGACCGGGGAGCCCGCGCGGGGTCCCGGGGTTCGCCCCGTGGCCCCCGCCGGCGGCGGACGCGCTCGGCCGGTCCCCCCCCCCCCCCCCCCCCGCCACCGCCTCCTCCTCTCGCTCCGCGCGGGCCACACGGGGGTGCTGCGGCGGCGACGGCGACTCTGGGCCGGGCTCCCTGCCCTGTAACCTCCCGGCGACGCTGAGGGGCAGCCGCGTGAGTTTCCCGGGCCCCCGGAGCGCCGGGGAGGAGACGCCTCACTCCGCCTTTGTGGCCGGTTTGGCCCTTCCGGCAGGGCAGAGGAGGGGGGAACTCGGGGCCAGGCTTTCCCCTAGCTCGGAGAGGTGCTGTCACGTCCCGCGCGGTCCCCTGGAGGATCCCACGGGAGTGCGCGCGGCGGGGGGCGGAGTTCGGATCATTTGCCCTTTCCGGCCGGACCTCCTTGCCCAATGAGCCCTGACCAGATGACCCCCGCCCGGTACCCCCCCAATCGACATTTTCACGGATATGCCCCGATGGAGCGTTCACTTGGTTGTGAACAGGGCTCGAGAGTGGCAAGAAGCGAGTCTCTTACCTACGTCTCTCACTCGGAGTGGGGGCTTTAGGCACGTCCCCGCGTAGCCACGGATGGTGCACACATGGCACACTTGCGACACCCAGCCGGAAACGCAACGTACACCCCAGGATGTCTTACAGTTTCTCTCTTGCACACACACACACACACACACACACACACACACACACACACACACACACACACCTGCCGACTTTGACGTCTCCATCAGTACATGCCTGAGAAACCGCATTCACCACCACTCTTACCTGGTCTTGTAGTGGGGGTAGTCCAGCTGGGGGAGGGCGGAGTTAATTTAGAGAGAGATTAAATGATGTGATAGACCGAGGGGTTTTACAAAGAGCCTTCCAGCGGCGCCTGGGCGGCTCAGTGGGTTGAGCCTCCGACTTCAGCTCAGGTCGTGATCTCACAGTTCGTGGGTTCGAGCCCCGTATCGCACTCTGTGCTGACGGCTCCGAGCCTGGAGCCTGCTTCGGATTCTGGGTCTCCCTCTCTCTCTGCCCCTCCCAGCTTGCGCTCTATCTCTGTCTCTCTCTCTCAAAAATAAATAAAGACATTTTAAAAATTTAAAAAGAGCCTTCCACTTGGCACACTAGAAAACTCCTTTTAAGCGTACAGTTATTTTGAGTGAATTGGCAGAGTTGGGCATCCAACCATCACCACGTTCTGGTTTTAGAGTATTTTCATCCCCAGCCACCCCCTGGAGCAAATTCCCATAAAACTGTTTGCAGTTAGTCCCCCCTCCGACCGCTAGCCCCAAGCAACTGTTTATCCCTCCTCTGGCTCTATATAGTCGCTTTTTCTGGACAGTTCCTATGAATGGAGTCATACAGTATGCGGCATTCGGGGACTGGCTGCTTTCACCTAGCGTGGTGTTTTCCAGGTTCATCTATGTTGTCACACTTACCAGTATGTCATTCCCGTCTGTAGCTGAGTAATACTGGTTTCTCCATTTATCCGTCAATGGACAACGGGGTGGCTTTCATTTTTTGGTTATTAAGAGTAATCTGATAATTGGGAACATTTGTGTGGACACGTGTTTTCAATTCTCTGGATTTCGCTGCCCTTTCTTTGCTAGTCAGCACCCTTTGCCGACCTCTGTCGTAAGGCTTCGCACGCTGCCCTGGGAGCTCGAATTCCCTGAGTCTCCACTAGAGAACGCAAGGACCGTGCGCATTGGTTCCCTGGGACAGGAGTGGGATTTCTGGATCCCATGGTAGCTGTCGGTCTAAACTGTTCGAGGACCTTCCGGACTCTTTTCCAAAGTGTTAATATCAGTTAATATCGCCCTGGGTAAATCAGGAAAGTTCCGGTTTCTCCATCTCCTCACCAACACTTATTTTGTCTTTTGTTTGCTATCTCGTTGTGCTGTTAATTTGCCTAGACGGAGAGGTACTGGGGTAACTGGTTTCACTTCGCTTTCATGACTGGCTTTTTAAATATTTTAAGATGGAGTTGCCGAAATGAAGAATACACAGCCCATCCCTGCAAGGAGCTCGCAGCTCCAAGAGGGAGACGGAGAAACATCATTATCGTGCTGTGTGTGAAGTGCTCTGATGGAATTGAGCACAGGCTGGTGGGAGGAGCAGAGAATGGGACGCCTAAGTTGGGAGGAGGAAGGAGGAAAGGATTCGGGAAGCCTTTTCTAAAATTTGTGTGTGTGTCTTTATTTTATTCTGAGAGAGAGAGAGACAGAGTGACAGTGGGGGAAGGGCAGAGAGAGAGGAGACACAGAATCCGAAGCAGGCTCCAGGCTCTGAGCCGTCAGCACAGAGTGCGATGCGGGGCTCGAACTCACGAACTTCGAGATCATGACCTGAGCTGAAGTCGGACGCCTAACCAACTGAGCCACCCAGGCGCCCCCAGGAGGTGTTTTCTAGAAGGAGCTTTGTGTGCCTCTGGTTTTTCTTTCTTGTATTTTTATCAAAATTATACAAATACATAGTTTTAAAAAGTCGGATAGTTCTAGAAGCTTTGTTATTTTTTATTTTATTTTTTTAAGTATTTATTTGGAGAGAGAAAGGCAGAAAGAAAAGAAAGAGCGAGAGAGCGAGAGAGGAAGAGAGAGAATCCCAAGCAGGCTCCACACGATCAGCGCAGAGCCCGATGTGGGGCTTGAACCCACAAACCTCAAGACCATGACCTGAGCCGAAGTCGAATGCTCAACTGGCTGAGCCACCCAGGCTCCCCATTTGTTTTTTTTTTAAAGGAGTCCCCAGCTTTTCTCCCCATTTACTGCTCCCCCAAAAGCAAGCAGTTTCTGTTAACCCTTTGGCTATTTCTATATCTTCAACTAGTATAGCGTGTTTTCATTTGACAAGAAAATAGCCCCGATGTCGGCCAATCGACATCTTCACTTGCACGGATTTTTTTTCCCCTAAGTGTTTGTTTATTTTTGGGAGAGAAAGAGAGAGAGCGTGATCAGGGGAGGAGCAGAGAGCGGGGGAGACATAGAATCCGAAGCAGGCTCCAGGCTCTGAGCTGTCAGCCCAGAGCCGGATGCGGGGCTCGAACCCATGAACTGCAAGATCTTGACCTGAGCCGAAGTACTACATCTAACCCCCTGGGCCACCCAGGTGCCCTGCACTGATTTATAAATCGGTCAGCCACATTAAATATGAACACACGGCTAATTATGCAAGCCCCAGGCATAATGCAACTTCCCTCCTGGCAGTTTTAACCACGAGAGGCAGGCATTGCTGACAGTGAGGTACTGGGGTAACTGAAGTAAGACAAGATAATGCATTTTAAGGAAATGGCTGAGGAGTTTTCCTCATTGGTACTTTAGTACTATACGACCTCAATAATCCAGAACCCAGTTCTAACTGTTTCTTAAGAATGTTGGGGTGCCCCAGTGGCTCAGTCGGTGAAGCGGCCGACTTCAGCTCAGGTCACGATCTCACGGTCTGTGAGTTCGAGCCCCGCGTCGGGCTCTATGCTGATGGCTCATCAGAGCCTGGAGCCTGCTTCAGATTCTGTGTCTCCCTCTCTCTCTGCCCTTCCCCTGCTCACGCTCTGTCTCTATGTCTCTCAAAAATAAATAAATGAAAACTTTAAAAAAAATTTAGTAAGAAGGATGTTATTTCCCTCAGATGTACAAGGAAAAAGCCAAATCCCAGACAGGCAGCGTAGTCCCAGACAGAGATCGGCCCACCATGACCTGCGAGCCAGGACCGTCTACTCAGATAAACATTTACCATCAGCTGGGCCATGGGGAACCCTAGCGTTCAACCACAATTAAGCAAAAATATTTTTCTTCTTGTCCATTTTTTTCATCAGTAGGCCTGTATTAGAAAACCATGCAATTATTATCTTTTTATCATTATATTTTATTCTAAAGCCTAAAATTTTTATTTTCCGCCCTTCACAGAAAAAGTGCGACAGCTCTTGGTTCAGTACAGTAACCAGGAAGCCAGTTGCCACACACTTGCCGGCTGACCTTGGGAAGAAGTCACTTCCCTTCTCTGGTCCTGATTTCTGTGATCTGTAAAATGGAGATAAAAGGTACTTATGGATGAGATAAGCTCTAGGGTGAAATCCCCCTTCCCCTAAGCTTTGTATTAATTAGTTAGTTCCTAGGGCGCCTGGGGGGCTCAGTTGGTTAAGCGCTGACTCTCGATCTCGGCTCAGGTCATGATCTCACGGTTCCTGAGTTCGAGCCCCACATTGGACTCCATGCTGACAGTGCAGCGCCTGCTGGGGATTCTCTGTCTCCCTCTCTCTGTCCCTCCCCTGCTTTCTCTCTCTCTCTCTCTCAAAATAAATACATAAACATTAAAAAAATGAGTTAATTATGTAGACAAACATCTATTGAGCTCCCGCAGTGTACCAAGAACTGTGAAAGACATCGAGGATACAGCAGGAAACAAAACCCCAGCCCCGAAGAAGGATACGATTCTAAAGGAAAAGAGACTTAAGACGCAGAGTGTGGTCTGAGATTAGATCAGGATTCGAACAAGCTAGCTTTAGAGGACACTCGGGGAAAAGCAGGGACATCTGGACATGGATGGGTATTAGATGAGCTGAAAATTTCTTAACATGAAAGGCTAGAGGCGAATAACTGAAGAAAGCAGTTAGAAAGCGGACGCATGTGTTTTATCTCATTTTGGCAGCAAGCACGTTTATGTTTTATGTAACCTTAGAAGCATTCTTGATCTGGAGGGATATATAGTAAGCTCTGTTTTTATTTTATTTTTTATTTTCATTAAAAAAGTTTCGGGGGGGGGGGGTGCCCGGGCGGCTCAGTCGGTTAAAAGCGTCCGACTTCGGCTCAGTCATGATCTCATGGTTCGTGGGTTCGAGCCCGGCGTCAGGCTCTGTGCTGACAGCTCAGAGCCCGGAGCCCGCTTCAGAGTCTGTGTCTTCCCTCGCTCTCTGCCCCTCCCCTGCTCACGCGGTCTCTCTCTCTCTCTCTCAAAAATGAACATTAAAAATTTTTTTTTAAGTTAAAAATTTTTAATGGAAAAACATTAATTTTTAATGCTTATTTTTCATATTTAATGCTTATTTTGTCTAACTCAAATGTTTAAATGTTAAAATGTTTATTTTTAAATAAAAAAATTTAAAAAAAATGTTTATTCATTTTTGAGAGAGAAAAAGAGCACGAGCCGGGGAGAGGCAGAGAGAGAGGGAGACACAGAATCCGAAGCAGGCTCCAGGCTCCCAGCCGTCAGCACAGAGCCCGATGCCGGGCTCGAACCCACGAACCCTGAGATCATGACCTGACACTTACCCTACCGAACCATCCAGGCTCCCCTGAACTGGTTTTTATTTTTTTAAATTAGTTTTAGAGACAGAGAGAGAGAATGCAAGTGATGGAGAGGCAGAGGGAGAGAGCGAGAGAATCCTAAGCGGGCTTCACACCCACGCAGAGCCCTACGCAAGGCTCCATGTCACAGTTGTGAGATCATGACCTGGGCTGAAATCAAGAGTCGGCAGCTCCACCGACCACGCCACACGGGCGCCCAGAGATACTAAGCCCCTAATAGTGGTAATTTCTGGGTGGTGGGAGGATAATGTTTCTATTTTCTAATCTTTCCTAATTTTCTACATCGAGCAGGTACCGCTTTGGTCAAAATACAAGATTCTGTCTGATTGAAAACACGGTCTCTCGATTCAGATGTAATCCATCAAAGCATCATGCTCCAGGTCCTTCCTTTTTATTTAAATGCCATAAAACAAAAGAACATTAAATTCCTTGGGGCCAAGGAGAGTAGTAGCTCAAGAAATCCAAGCCTGAAAAATTATTTGGAAGGAGTTTTCCTTTCCAGGGCAACTTCAAGAAACAACCCATAACACATCCAGCCAAAATGACGAGACGGAAGAATTCTCCTCAAAAGAGTCTACAAGAAGCAGTGACAGCTCAAGAATTAATGAAAAGAGATATAAGCAACATAACAGAACTTGAATATAGAATGTTAATCATAAAACTAATTGCTGGCCTTGAAAAAAGCTTAGATGAATGCAAGGGGTCCTACGAGGCAAAGTTCAAAGACCTTAAAAACGGTCAGGAAGAATTAAAGAAGACATTGGAAGAAATACAGGGGAAACTGGAAGCAACCACAGCACGGATTGAAGAGGTAGAGGAAAGAGTTAGTGCATTAGAAGACAAAATCATTGAAAAAGAGGAAGCAGATAAAAAGAGAGAGAAGCTGATCCAGGAACAGGAAAGGAGAATTCGAGAGCTGAGCGATGCAGTCAAAAGAAACAATATCCGTATCATAGGAGTTCCAGAGGAAGAAGAGAGAGAGAAAGGAGTCGAAGGGGTTCTGGAACAAATCATTGCTGAGAACTTCCTCAACATGAGAAAGGAAACGGGCATGGAAATCCAAGAGGCACAGAGAACTCCCCTCAGACGTAACTTGAATAGACCTTCTGCACGGCACATCATAGTGAAGCTGGCAAAATACAAAGATAGGGAGAGAATCCTGAAAGCAGCTAGGGACAAAAGAACCCTAACATACAAAGGGAGACCTATAAGGGTAGTAGCAGACTTATCTACGGAAACTTGGCAAGCCAGAAAGGAATGGCAGGACATCTTCAATGTGATGAGCAAGAAGGACATGCAACCAAGAATTCTGTATCCGGCTAGCCTGTCATTCAGAATAGAAGGAGAGATCAAGGTTTTCCCCAACAAACAAAAACTGAAAGAATTTATCACAAATAAGCCAGCACTGCAAGAGATCCTGAGGGGCATTCTATGAAAACAAGGAGGCAAAGAATACAAACTACCAGACACAGCCTTACAAACATGAAACTTACAGATAATACAGTGACTGTAAGCCCATATTTTTCAATATTAACACTGAATGTAAATGGACTAAATGCGCCAATCAAAAGACAAAGGATAACAGAATGGATTAAAAAACAAGACCCATCTATTTGCTGTCTTCAAGAAACTCATCTTAAACCTGAAGACACCTTCAGATTGAAAGTGAGGGGATGGAGAACTATCTACCATGCTACTGGAAGTCAGAAGAAAGCCGGAGTAGCCACACTTATATCAGACAAATTAGACTTTAAAATGAACGATGTAATAAGAGATGAGGAAGGACATTATATAATAGTCTCAGGGACCATCCAGCAGGAAGAGCTAACAATTGTAAATATCTACGCACCGAATTCAGGGGCACCCAAATTTGTAAAACAACTAATTACAAACATTAGCAACCTCATCGATAAAAATGTCCTAATAGTAGGGGATCTCAACACTCCACTCTCAGCATTGGATAGATCAACAAAACAGAAAATCTCCGCAGAAACAATAGCCCTGAATGACACATTAGGACAGATGGGCCTCACAGACATCTTTAGGGTCCTTCATCCAGAAGCAAAGGAATTTACATTCTTCTCATCTGCACACGGTACATTTTCCAAGATAGACCACATTCTGGGGCACAGGGAAGCTCTGAATAAATATAAAAGAATTGAGATCATACCGTGTACAGTGTCAGACCACAATGCTTTGAAACTTGAAATCAACCACAGGAGAAAGCCTGGAAAATATCCAAGAACATGGCGGCTAAGAAATAACCTACTAAAAGATGACTGGGTCAACCAAGCCATCAGAGAAGAAATTAAAAAATACATGGAAACAAATGAAAATGAAAATACAACAATCCAAACGCTCTGGGATGCAGCAAAGGCAGTCCTGAGAGGGAAATATATTGCAATCCAGGCCCATCTCAAGAAACAAGAAAAATCAATAACACAAATTCTAACAGCACGCCTAAAGGAACTAGAAGCAGATCAACTAAAACAACCCAAGCCCAGCAGAAAGAGAGAAATAACAAAGATCAGAGCTCAAATTAACCATATGGAGACAGAAAAGGTAGTGGAACAGATCAATGAAACCAAAAGCTGGTTCTTTGAAAAAATAAACAAAATAGACAAACCTCTAGCCAGGCTTCTCAAAAAGAAAAGAGAGAGAACTCAAATAAATAAAATCGTGAATGAAAAGGGAGAAATTACAACCAATCCCTCAGAGATACAAGCAATCATCAGAGAATACTATGAAAAATTATATGCCACCAAACTTGGCAATCTGGAAGAAATGGACAGCTTCCTAAATAGCCACACGCTACCAAAACTCAAACGGGAAGAAATAGAAAATTTGAACAGACCCATAACTAGTGAAGAAATAGAATCAGTTATTAAAAACCTCCCAGCAAATAAAAGCCCTGGACCAGATGGCTTTCCTGCGGAATTTTACCAGACATTTAAAACAGAGTTAATTCCTATCCTCCTCAAGCTGTTCCAAAAAATTGAAACGGAAGGAAAACTCCCCGACTCATTCTATGAAGCCAGCATCACTTTGATTCCCAAACCAGATAGAGACCCAGCAAAGAAAGAAAATTACAGGCCAATATCCCTGATGAATATGGATGCAAAAATTCTCAACAAGATACTAGCAAATCGAATCCAACAGCATATAAAGAGAATTATCCACCATGATCAAGTAGGATTCATCCCTGGGTTGCAGGGCTGGTTCAATATTCGCAAATCAATCAACGTGATACATCACATCAACAAAAGAAAAGATAAGAACCATATGATCCTGTCAATAGATGCAGAAAAAGCATTTGACAAAATACAGCATCCTTTCTTAATAAAAACTCTCGAGAAAGTCGGGATAGAAGGAACATACTTAAACATCATAAAAGCCATATATGAAAAACCCACAGCTAATATCATCCTCAATGGGGAAAAATTGAAAGCCTTCCCCCTGAGATCAGGAACACGACAGGGGTGTCCACTCTCGCCACTGCTATTTAACATAGTGCTGGAAGTCTTAGCATCAGCAATCAGACAACAAAACAAAATAAAAGGCATCAAGATTGGCAAGGAGGAAGTCAAACTTTCACTTTTTGCAGATGACATGATACTTTACATGGAAAACCCGACAGAATCCACCAAAAGCCTACTAGAACTGATTCATGATTTCAGCAAAGTTGCAGGATACAAAATCAATGTACAGAAATCGGTGGCATTTCTATACACCAACAATGAAGCAGCAGAAAGAGAAATAAAGAAGCTAATCCCTTTCACAATTGCACCAAAAACCATAAAATACTTAGGAATAAACCTAACCAAAGATGTGAAAGACCTCTACACTGAAAACTATAAAAAACTTATGAAGGAAATTGAGGAAGACACAAGGAAATGGAAAAACATCCCATGCTCATGGATTGGAAGAATAAATATCGTCAAAATGGCAATACTACCCAAAGCAATCTACACATTCAATGCAATCCCAATCAAAATTGCACCAGCATTCTTCTCAAAGCTAGAGCAAACAATCCTAAAATTTGTATGGAACCACAAAAGACCTCGAATAGCCAAAATAATACTGAAGAATAAAACCAAGGCGGGAGGCATCACAATCCCAGACTTTAACCTCTACTACAAAGCGGTGGTCATCAAGACTGTATGGTATTGGCACAAAAACAGACGCATAGACCAATGGAATAGAATAGAAAACTCAGAAATGGACCCGCAAGTATATGGCCAACTAATCTTTGACAAAGCGGGAAAATGTATCCAATGGAAAAAAGACAGCCTTTTTAACAAATGGTGCTGGGAGAATTGGACAGCAACATGCAAAAGAATGAAACTAGACCACTTTCTTACACCACTCACAAAAATAAATTCTAAATGGATAAAAGATCTGAATGTGAGGCAGGAAACCGTCAAAATCCTAGAGGAGAAAACAGGAAAAAGCCTCTTTGACCTAAGACGCACCAATTTCTTACTCGACACGTCTCCAAAGGCAAGAGAATTAAAAGCAAAGATGAACTATTGGGACCTCATCAAGATAAAAAGCTTCTGCACGGCAAAAGAAACAACCAACAAAACGAATAGGCAACCAACGGAATGGGAAAAGATCATCGCAAATGACATATCGGATAAAGGACTAATATCTAAAATTTATAAAGAACTTACCAAACTCCAAACCCGAAAAACAAACAACCCAGTGAAGAAATGGGCGGAAGATATGAATAGACACTTCTCCAAAGGGGACATTCAGATGGCCAACAGACACATGAAACGATGCTCAATGTCACTCAGCATCAGGGAAATACAAATCAAAACTACACTGAGATACCACCTCACACCAGTCAGAGTGGCTAAAATGAACAAATCAGGAAACTATAGATGCTGGCGAGGATGTGGAGAAGTAGGCACCCTCCTACACTGTTGGTGGGAATGCAAACTGGTGCAGCCACTCTGGAAAACGGTGTGGAGGTTCCTCAAAAAAATGAAAATAGAGCTACCCTATGACCCAGCAATAGCCCTGCTAGGAATCTACCCAAGAGACACAGGAATGCTGATGCATAGGAGCACGTGTACCCCAATGTTCATAGCAGCACTTTCGACAATAGCCAAATCATGGAAAGAGACCAAGTGCCCATCAACTGACGAATGGATAAAGAAGTTATGGTACTTATATACAATGGACTACTACGTGGCAATGAGAAAAAATGAAATCTGGCCATGTGTAGCAAGATGGATGGAACTGGAGGGTATTATGTTAAGTGAAATAAGTCAGTCAGAAAAAGACAGATACCATATGTTTCCACGAATAGGTGGACTTTGTGAAACTAAGCAAAAACCAGGGGGAGGGGAAGAGGGGAAAGAAAAAAAAGACACAGAGAGGGAGGGAGATAAAACATAAGAGACTCTCAAAGACTAAGAAAAAACTGAGGGTAAGGGGGATGAGGGAGGGGGGAGAGGGGGTGATGGGCATTAAAAAGGGCACATGTTGGGATGAACACTGGGTGTTATATGTAAACCAATTTGAAAATAAACTATTATAACAAAAAAAAAATAAAAAATAAAAAAAATAAAAAATAAAAAAAAAAAAAAAAAAAAAAAAACACGGTCTCTCTCTCTTCATGGAAGGTACATGCAAGCGCCTCTTGTGAGTGTGACTCTTGCCACATCCGTCGCTGTTTATGGGGGAAACATCCATAAAAATGGAGACCGCGCTTCCCCCCCTGCAGGTAACAGAGGAGCAAGGCGTTCTCTGTCAGATAGCCGCACGTGTAAACCGGTGGCTGCTGGCATTTTCCTTGCAGTTTCCTGGTACGTAGAGCCTTCTTATACCCAGTGCTTGAGAAAAGGGTGGGATTTTGTAGGGCAGCTGGCATTGCAAAAGGACCAGGGAGGCAAATGTCGGCAGGGTCCGCGGAAGCACCGTTTAGGAGAGAACGTGCCCAGTCTGATACCAGAGGTGGGCTTAGCTCTGCTGTGTCAGTGGGCACATCGCTGTGATTAAATCTTTCAATCTTGTAGCTACTTCTCTTATTCTCGGCCAGGGCTCCATAAACCCCGCCTCCTATTTTTGTAAATAAAGTCTCATCGGAACACAGGCACACCGATTTGTCTGTGTGTTATCTATCGCGGCTTTTGCCCTGCAGTGGTGGCGGGGGGGGGGGCGGGTGCAGAGACCATCTATGACCCAGAAAACTAAACATAATTACTGCCTGGCCCTTTAAAAACTTTTTTAAATCTTTATTTATTTTTGAGAGAGAGAGAGAGAGAGACAGAACATGAGTGGGGGAGGGGCAGAGAGAGACGGAGACCCAGAATCCGAAGCAGGCTCCAGGCTCTGAGCTGTCAGCACAAAGCCTGACGCGGGGCTTGAACTCACAGACCGTGAGATCATGACCTGAGCCGAAGTCGGACGCTTAACCGATGGAGCCACCCAGGTGCCCTGCGCCTGGCCCTTTAAAGGAAAAGTGTGTGCAACCCCGTTCTCGTCCAGCTGGAGGACCGCCTCGGTAGGCACGCCTGCGCGGGAGAGGGGGGATGCCCACGTCCGCATTAAACAAGCAAATGGACGCCCTGATTTATAAGCCTCGTTCTCTCCTGAGCTGTCCTGGCCGGCATTCCCAATTGCGGATGACTCTAGGTCACTTAGAGTATTGGATTTCTCATCCCACAAGGCTGAGGTGAAGGCCAGACCATAGGAAAACAGAAATTTCATCTAAGTAAACCACAGCCTGTGAGCCCTATCCCAGCCGGCTGGTTGGTCTTCCATTCATCCAGCTGAGATCTACGTAGGCTTCAAGTTTAGTTCAGGTGCCTCCTCCTCCCAGAAGCCCCCTCTGACTCCTCGCCCTGATTTCACCGTCCAACACCAGTGCTCCCACAGCACCCCCCGCAGACTCGTTCGTAACACTTAGCACCCTACCCTGTAAGCCTGGGCTCCAGCTCTGACCCTCCGCCAGAGAAGGCAAGGACCGTGTGCACTCAGTCCCTGGTGGAGGGCCTGAGCCCGGCCTAAGCCTCGCACATAGTAGCTTACTAGCTGCGTGTCCTCGGCCACTCGACTTCCCCGAACCTGTTTTCTTGTCGGTCAGACGCGGACAACATTAAGAGTAGCCCCCTCTCGTTGTGAGGATCGTGTGTGCGTATTAGCCATTCGGTGACTACTTATCGAATGAATGACATCTAGGAAACTGGACTCTACTGGGAATTGCGAAAGTCCGCACCCGCGTCCATAGGCTAAATTACAGGTACTGAGACAGGGTAACTGCTTTAAAGAGGTGGCATTGGAGGTGAGACTGGAAGGAGGAGCCAACCATGAGAGGAGCTGGAGAAAGAATATTCTGGGCAGAGGAAGACTAAGTGCGAAGGCTCGAAGCCATGAAGGATTGGGCGCAGTCAAGGAGCCGGAGAGAGGCAGACGGGGCCAGAGGGTGAAGAGGTTGGGCTCATTTTAAGAAGAGAGGGCGCCCCATTTAATGATCGTGAGAAGGAGAATGCCAAGAGCCGTCACTTTTTTTTTAATTTTTTTAACGTTTATTTATTTTTGAGAGACATAGAGACAGAGCGTGAGCAGAGGAGGGGCAGAGAGAGGGAGACACAGAATCCGAAGCAGGCTCCAGGCTCTGATGAGCCATCAGCACAGAGCCCAATGCGGAGCCTGAACCCACAGACCGTGAGATCATGACCTGAGCTGAAGTCGGCCGCCCAACCGACTGAGCCACCCAGGCGCCCCTGTCACTCTGTGTTTTTTTTTTTAATTTTTTTAACGTTTTTATTTATTTTTGAGAGACATAGAGACAGAGTGTGAGCAGGGGAAGGGCAGAGAGAGAGGGAGACACAGAATCGGAAGCAGACTCCAGACCCTGAGCCATCAGCATAGAGCCCGACGCGGGGCTCGAACTCACAGACTGCGAGATCATGACCTGAGCTGAAGTCAGCCGCTTAACCAACTGAGCCACCCAGGCGCCCCACTCTGTGTTTTTAAGAACTTGAAAAATATCCACGTGGGAGACCGGTGGCCTCCTGCAAAGACGTTCACGTACTCATCCCCAGAACTGGACTCGCTGCTTTATGAGACAGATGGGACTTCACAACTGCGATTAAATTAAGGATGGAGACCTGAGGACATTACCATGGCGGGTCCAATAGGGTTACGAGGATCTTTATAAGAGGAAGACAGAAGGGGCTCAGAGGAGGGAGGTGTGCAGAGGGGCAGCACGGCTCAGAGGGGTCCGAGGCCGCGGTGCTGCCCGGAAGGTGACGAAGGGGCCGTAGCCGAGGCACGTGGGCGGCGCAGGGAGGCTGGCAAGACGGGGCATTACGTTCTCCCGGAAATCCCCCCGAAAGAACACAGCCCTGCCCGCACCTGCAGTTTTAGCCTCGCGAATTTCATTTTGGACTTCGGACCTTCAGAACGGTCATCTGATACATTTATGACATTTGAAAGCCCCTGAGTTTGTGGTAACTTGGTACGGCAGCCACGGAAAAACCACTACTCCTCACGTGGAAAGATAACGCCAAAGAGTAAGGTGATTGGGAATTGGCGGGAGTGGATGGGAAGAGGGTAGAAAGAGCTGGGAATGAGGTAGGAGGGATGGGAGCTTTTCTTTTGTATCGAGTTCTGATTTCTACAACGATGTTAACGTTTCACATCCTAAAAAGAAAGAAAGGAAGGTGGGAAGGAATGAAGGGAGGAAGATGACAAGGGAACCCAAAATGGAATATGGACAGAAACAAAGGAACTAACTGTATCACAAACGCATCATAAACGCAATGAAGGAGTGGGCGAAAATAACTAACCTGAGGGTTATGGGCTGAATTGTGTCCCCTGAAAATTCATGTGTCAAAGCCCTAACCTCCCGCGTGACTGTATTTGGCAGTAGGGCTTTGAAGGGTGCAATTAATGTTAAGGGGCGCCTGTGTGGCTCCATCGGTCGAGTGTTTGACTCTTGACTTTGGCTCAGGTCATGATCAGTTCGTGAGATCGAGCCCCGTGTCGGGCTCCGCGCTGACAGGGCAGAGCCTGCTTGTAATTCTCTCTCCCTCTCTCTCTGCCCCTCCCCTGCTCTCTCCTTCTCTCTCTCTCAACATAAATAAATAAATATTTAAAAAAGGATGGAATTAACGTTAGGCGAAGTCATAAGGGTGGGGCCCGAATCCAATATGACCCGTCTGTGGAGGAAAAGGAAGGGATGCTAAGGATATGCACGGAGAAAAATGCGTGTGGGGACGCAGCAGGAGGGCAGCCGTCTGCAAGCCAAGGAGAGAGTCCTCAGGAGAAACCAACCTTGCTGACCCCTTGATCTTGGACTTGAGAACTGTGAGAAATAAAATTTCTCCTGTTTAAGTCACCCATCTGTGGTATTTAGTTTTGTCAACCTGAGCAGATTAATGCACCAAATAACTTTGGAAACGAGTATTATGACCATGCACTCTACAGTAGTGGTTCTCAAACTTTGGGGTGCATCAGAGTCACCTGGGGAGCTTGGCGAAGAACTCTGGGTGATGGTCTCCACCTCCAGCATTTCTAACTCAGTAGGCCCAGGGTGGAGCTCAAGAATTTATATTTCTTTCTTTTTTTTTTTTTTAACATTTTACTTTATTTTTTTGGGAGACAGAGACAGAGCACAAGCAGGGGAGGGGCAGAGAGAGAGGAAGACACAGAATCCGAAGCAGGCTCCAGGCTCCGAGCTGTCAGCGTAGAGCCCGACGCGGGGCTCGAACCCACAAACACAAGATCTTGACCTGAGCCGAAGCTGGACGCCCAACCGACTGAGCCCCCCAGGTACCCCAAGAATTTACGTTTATAACAAGTCCCCGGATGAAGCGGATGCTGTTGGTTCAAGGACCACACTTCGAGAACCACTGTTCTAAGGTTCATGACAAAAAAAAAAAAAAAAATCCACCCAAACTGTACATAAATACTGTACTCTAAATTGTAGGTTTGTTTTCCACAGGGGCACAGGTTAGCAATTCGAATATTGAGCAAATAATACATCGTGAATAATGAGAGCCAGATTTTACTCTGTTAGACGAAGGAGTTACACAGAAGAAATGACGGAAGACCGGCGGCGATCAGAGGCATCAGCGCGAATGCGGTGTTTGATCCGCGCACACCCACGCCGCACGCTCACACAGAGATAGGTACAGAAATAGATAGAGTTGTTTGTATACCTGCATATATTTCCTAGCTCTGTCTGCTGAGAAGGCCCAGAGGCAATGATACGGCAATACCAAGGAACACACTTGACATTCAGATCTTGGTTTTAAAATAGCACTCTTGGGGCGCCCGGGTGGCTCAGTCGGTTGAGCGTCTGACTCTTCATTTCAGCTCAGCTCATGATCTCAGTCAGGGTTTGTGAGTTCGAGCCCCATGTCGGGCTCTATGCTCTCAGCAAAGAGCCTGCTTGGGATTCTTTGTCTGCCTCTCTGTCCCTCCATCTCCCTTTCTCTGTCTCTCTCTCAAAAATAAACAAACAAATAGACTTAAAACAAAAATAAAATAGCATTCTCCACGGGCGCCTGGGGGGCTCAGTTGGTTGCTCTTCCAACTCTTGATCTTGGCTCAGGTCCAGATCCCAAATCATGGGATCGAGCCCCGTGTCTGGCTCCATGCTGAGTGTGGAGCCTGCTTAAGATTCTCTCTCTCTCTCTCTCTCTCTCTCTCTCTCTCTCTCTCTCTCTGCTCTTCTCCCCAAGTTGTATGTGCTCTCTCTCTAAAATACATACATATAAAAAACAGCACCCTCCAAATAAAAGGAACCAGAACTCTTGGAGAGACGGCCGATTCGTGGGCTGGGGCAGGGAGGCTATCAGATGAGCTTGCAATGTCTTCTGTCGCCAGAAAGTAGGAAGGGCCGTGGACTAGTGGGCACGTGTTAGAAGACTGTGGGAGTCCATTCGAAGGGGTTTACAATGGTGACATCTGTGACAATTTAAGCAACAAGATAATTAGTGACAGTCACGGATCATAAGCCAGAGAGTAAAATAAGAATCCACGAGTCCATATGAATATGAAGAAACAACTGAATAAATAAATAAATGAGGGAGGAGGAGGACCACTTGTTTACAATAGCATTCCAATTAATAAAATGTAACACGAATGACAGAAGTGGAGACTTATTTGGCAAGCACCACAGTCTTAACCATTTCAGGTGAGAATTGTCAGAGTATTAACATTAATGGACAAAAGCATGATGAGAAACCGTATGTTTATATCGTCTTAAAGTATTTCCCCACGAAATGCTTATTCATTACAAAGGGCAAACTCGGACTGCCAGTGGGGAGAAACCAGACAGACTACCCTAACCAAGTGACCAGAGCTAATGTCACCAGTAATAGAACAAACTGGTATCACGTGCCTCTTGATAGCATGCCCCGAGGAGGACACAGCATCAAATCTGTAGTGTTCTCGGCAAAACACGTAACCGAACTTGAGACACGATGAACCATCAGAGAACCCCCAAACTGAAATCAGCTAGTGTTTTTCAAAAGTATCGTGCTAATGAAAGACAAACAAACAAACAAACAAACAAAAAGACCAGGGAACTCTTCCCAATTAGAGAGGTCAAAGAAAACATATGTGATCCCCGACCAGAAAAAGGACATTGTTGGGGCAAATGGAGAAAATAAAATACTGGCTCTTGATTATAGTATTGCATGAGCGTTAACTTCTCAATTATATAAGATGTTAATATTTAGGGAATCTGGGAGAACAGTACACGAGGCCTCTTCGTACTATTTTGGCAACTGTTTTGGGGGACTGGCAAGTCTATAACATTTCAAAAGGAAAAGCTGAAAATGCAACGTGAGTTGTTTACCTCATCCCCAAATATTCCTGGGTGACCCGACTGCTGTGTGCAGCGCGGCTTATAGAGGGGACAGTGACCAAGGCGGAAGACCAGTCCGGAGGCTGTTGCGCTCGACTCAGGGAGAGAGGATCGTGGCTCAGACGAGGGAGATGACAGTTGAGATGGAGAAGGGTGGTTGGATTCAGGACGCATGTTGACATCTCCATGGGAAGGTCATTGCACCGAAGGGGACGGAGGAAGGACCATTTCATTTTACCGTCAGATAAAATATAGGACAGAATAGACCCTGTGATGTCTGCAAGTATCTTCATTCGATATCGTGGACTCGGAATCCCCTGGTGTATAAGCTGGAGAGTGTATTGTGGAGTTTGTATTTTATCTTCTTCCCCATAGTTTTTGGTGTGTTCCTCTCATCCAAGGGAAAGCAAGGAAAGTGGTGGTGGGGGGGTGGGGGAGGATTTCTTTGGCTCCTTCCTGTGTTTACCTTAGCCAAGGACTCTTCTCTTGAGAATCTCTCTCTGCTCTTTGCAAGGAAGGGTTTCAGTTGTGTTGTCACCCAACTCGCGACACGTGCAGAGCCCCGTTGGCCTGCTCGGATTTCCACGTGGTGTACCCTTCCCTATATTCAGGTCTTTACCCGGAATACTCTCTTATTAAAATTTCGTCAGGACGCCTGGGTGGCTCAGTCGGTTAAGCATCCAACTCTTGATTTCGGCTCAGGTCATGATCTCGCGGTTCATGGGATTGAGCCTGGCATCCGGCTCTGCACCGTGAGTGCAGAGCCTGCTTGGGATTCTCTCTCTCCCTCTGTCTCTGCCCCTCCCCTATTCACATTCTCTCTCTCTCTCTCTCTCTGTCTCAGAAGAAATAAACTTACAAAATAAAAATAAAATAAAATGTCTTTTAAAAAATAAATTAAAATAAAATATTGTCTTTCAAGGCCCAGCTCCAGAACCACCCCCTCCAAGTTGTCTTCCTGGATTTACTCCACACCAAAGTCAGCCTTCTCTTTCCTAGGTAAGTCATGGCTCTTAATTTTTTCCTCTTATTTGGCCCCCATTCGCTCATTCACAGTCATACCGATTGCTTTGTACTTATTTGTATTCATGACTTGCCTCCTCCAGCAGTTTAAATATTCCTCGGGAGTATGGTACTTACGTTGTTCAGCTTTCAATGGATTATTTTTTTTTTCTCATTTTCAGACTGCAGAAGAGTTTCACCAGCAAAATGAGTTGGTAAGTTCCGCCATATTATTTGAATGTAATCTTTAGCTTCCCTTGTTTCTATTGAGGACTTTTTCTGTGAAAGGTTGGAGTCCCTTCCTTTGTCCCCCGTGTTCTCCTTTATAACTTAGAGCCTATCGCTCTAGGATTTTCTCTTCCATTGCTTTGTAGACTTGCTTCCACCAGGGGGCGCGCCTTCTTAACTATAGGCGAATTTCTTTTTCTTTGGGAAGCCAAAGAAAGGAGACTTCATCAGATAAAAGAGCCAAATGGTGGGAAAACAAACAGTAGGAAATAGGAACCGAGCATCTCTTGGGGTTTGACTCGGTCCCAGCACTAGCCGGCTACTCAAATAGCACTTGACTTGTTATACTGTGTTTTGGTGTGATGCTGGCCCCCGCGCGGAGATATCCCCCCTTCCTGACCCACTTCGTTTATTTCATCTACAAATCCGTACTGAGTGTGCATTTTGTGTCAGGTGTTCTTGCGGATACTGAGGCCTCCTCAGTGAGCAAAACAGACCAATTTCCCGACCCACGAAGCTTACGTTCATACGTGGGCAGTAGACCATAAATGAGATGCTAGGGATAAATGCCGAAGAGAAAAACAACAACAACAATAATTCAAAGTCTTATAAGCCATTGTGAGAATTTTGACTTTTTCTTTGAGCGAGATGGGAAGCCCTGGGGAATTCTGAGGAGAGGAGCGATGTGCTTTCACACATTTAAAAAGGATGGCCCTTGTGGCTTTTTGGGTAATAAGTTATAAGGCGATGAGCTTGGGCCAGGCTTTTGGCAGTGGAACTGGAGAGAAGTTGTTGGATTTTCGGATATATTTTGAAGGGAGAGCCAGCCGAACCCGCTAACAGATTAGCTGTAGGGTGTTGGAGAAAGAGGTCTCGAGGGAAATAGGGTCACCACGTTGCATAACACCAATAGCATTGAATGAAAGGTGGCTGGCGCCCTCTGGGGTTGTGTAACACGGCGCTTCTGTTCGGGATGCTGCCAAGGTTTTTGTTCTGAGCAGCTGGAAGGATGGAGTCGCATTGGTAAAGACTGTGGGAAGAACAGGGTTGGAAGTATATCAGAAGTTAGAGTTTGAGGGGCGCCTGGGCGGCTCGGTCGGCTAAGCATCCGACTTCGGCTCAGGTCATGATCTCACGGTCTGTGAGTTCGAGCCCCACATCGGGCTCTGTGCTGATGGTTCAGAGCCTGGAGCCCGCTTCAGATTCTGTGTCTCCCTCTCTTTCTGCCTGCCCCCTTCCCCCCGCCCCCGTGCTCGCACTCTGTCTCTCTCTGTCAAAAGTCAATAAACATTAAAAAAAAATTAAAACCCACGCGTATATGTTCAATTAGTATATGGCAAAGGAGGCAAGAATATACGATGGGAAAAGCATATCTCTTCAATAAATGGTGCTGGGAACACTGGACAGCCACCTGCAAAAGAATGCAACTGGACCACTGACTTACACTATACACAAAACTTAACTCAAAATGGACTAAAGATGAATGTGAGACCTGAAACCATAAAACTTCTGGAAGAAAGCACAGGTGGCAGCTCCTGGTCACAGGTCTTGGTGGTGATTTTTTAATCCGGCACCAAAACCAAGAGCAATGAAAGCAAAAATAAACAAGGGAGACCGCATCAAACTGAAAAGCTTCTGTACAGCAAAGGAAACCATTAACAAAATGAAAAAGCAATCTACTGAACGGGAGAAAATATTTACAAATTACATATCTGATAAGGGACCAATATCCAAAAGATATAAAAAGAACTCCTACCACTCAAGAGCAAAACACAAACAATCTGATTAAAAATTGCCATTATGGGGGCCCGGGTGGCTCAGTCGGTTGAGCATCTGACTCTTGATTTCGGCTCAGGTCATGATCTCACGGTTTGTGAGATTGAGGCCTGCATCAACACGGAACCTGCTTGGGGGTCTCTTGCTCTCCTTTCTCTCTGCCTCTCCCCCTACCTCTCCCCCTACTTGTGTGCTGTCTCTCTCTCAAAAAAATATTTTAAAAAGAATTTTAAAAAATTGCTGTTAGATCTGAATAGCTATTCAGATTCATCCATTCATCCATTCATCATGGACATTCATTCATCCTCTAAAGAGGACATACAGATCACTCCGAGGTGTATGAAAAGATGCCCAACATCACTCATCATCAGGGAAATGCAAATCAAAACCACCATGAGATGTCACCTTGCACTTGTCAGAAGAGCTAGTATTAAAAAGACAAGAAATAACAAGTATGGGTGAGGATGTGGGGAGAAGGGAACCCTTGTCCATTGTTGGCAGGAATGCAAATTGGTGCAGCCACTATGAAAAACAGTATGGAGATTCCTCAAAAAATTAAAACAACACTACCATATGATCCGGCAAGTCCACTTTTGGGTATTTGTCCAAAGAAAATGAAAACACTAACTTGAAAAGATAAATGCACCCCATGTTCATTTCAGCATGATTTACAATAGCCAAGATATGGAAACAACCTAAGTGTCCAACGATGGACGAATGGATAAAGAAATTTGTGTGTGTATGTATATATAATATGAATATATGTCATTCAACCATAGAGAAGAATAAAATCTTGCCATTTGCAACAACAGGGATGGACCTTGAGGGCATTATGCTAAGTGAAATAAAGACAGACAGAGAAAGACAAATACCATATGATGTCACTTATATATGGAATCTAAAAGAAGAAAAACCCAAAAAACAAAAACCAAGCTCATAGATACAGAGAACAGAGTGGTGGTTGCCAGAGGTATGGGGTCAGGGTGGGAGAAATGGATGAACTGGGTTTTATTTTTCATTTTAAATAAACTAAAAAGACAACCCTGTGGGAAGAACAGGCTTGGGGGTACATCAGAAGTTACCTGTTCAAAGGAATATGTGGAATTTGAGATGCCAGCTAGACATTTAAGTGGAGGTACCGAGTCAGCTGTGGGACATATGAGCCTGGCACTCATATGAGTGGTTAGGACCAGAGATGAACATTTGTTACTCCTAGGCATCTAGATAGTGTTTGTTTGGTTTATTTTTAGGGAGAGAGAGAGTGCACGCAAATGGGGAGAGGGGCAGAGAGAGGGAGAGAGAAATCCCAAGCAGGGGCTCGATCCCATGACCCCGGGATCAGGACCCGAGCTGAAATTAAGAGCTGGACACTCCACCGGCTGAGCCATGAGAAGACAACGAGGGCAGTTAAGAGAAGGGGGCCAAGGACCCAACCCAATGAGGAGCAAACAAAGGGAAGATGTGGCCAGTAAGGTAGAAGGAAAATCGGAGGAGAATGGGGTCAGGGCAGTCAAGTGAAGAAGGGAAGAGGGAATGATCAACCGTGAAAAGTATTTCTGCTTGGCCAAGCAAGAGGAGGGCTGAGAATTCCCGATCGACTTCAGCAACATAGAGGTCACTCGGGGCCCTGACAAAAGCCATTTCAGTGGACAGCAGCTCGAGTGGAGTGGGCTCGAGAGAGAAGGGGAGGAGAAAAATGGTACATAGGGAATCTAGAGAAATCTCTTAGAGAGTTTTGCCGTAAAGGAGAGTGGAGAAAGCGAGCAGGAAGTGGCTCGGAGTGTGGGAGAGTTAGCGGAGGTATTCGGAACGGGAAGAATAGTTGGAAGTTTGCCCCAGAGTGCTCCTTGGTCGCTGGGGTTTACTCGTCCCTATTCTCCTGCATTTCTTGGCATAGTAGCCAGGAATCCTCAGAGGAGCTAGAGGCGGAGGGAAGGGAAGTTGCCAGCAGATTTGAGAAGAACAAACTCTAAGGAAGCCCCTGGAAAGCCTTTGATAAAACCAGACTTAGAACCCCCGTGGTTAACAAAGGAGAGAGTATCTCCAACGTGTGGGGCCAAAAAATCGGAGCCAGGAGATCTAGCTGTTCAAGTTGCCACGTGGTGATTCTGGTCTCCTTCGCCAACCTTGGAGGATCTGGGTTCAGTTACGCTAAAGCGAGCCTGTGGGTCCCCTTCCAGCAACGTTATCTATTGTAAAGAAGGAAGAGGAGAAGAGATTCTTACAGATACTTTGAAGACGACTAAACCCCAGGGTAGAGTTCGAACCAAGTGGGAGCACGGACTTAAGCATCCAGGCCACGGTTCCATGAACTATTCCCCTGTTCCTCACTGAGAAGTCATCTCGGCACCAGAAGGTGGCGTAGAGCCGGGCTCACTGCTTACCTTTGTATTTTAGTTGCGATGGCTTTGAAAGCACAGAGGTAGTGGCTAAGAAGGAAGGTTCTAGAGCCTGATCACCCAGTTTATACAGTTGCTTGGTGACTCATTAGTTTCTTAACCTATCAGCGCCTCAGCTTCCTCAGCTGGAAAATGAGAAAAAAATACAGGCAATTAAACAGAAGTACTGAACACTCAAGTGTTGACTATATTTACTATTAATCTTAGTGTTAATTCAACGATTTAATGAACACCGACGATTTTCAGGGACCGCGCTAGACAGTAGAGTTACAGGGATCAATAAAGCATGGTCCCTACTCTCAGAAAACCCGTAAGCTGGCGAAGGAAGCAAGTGTGAGCGAGGCAGTGGGTATAGACACGCCGATTCTGTAAGAGGGATCTGTGAGGGGTAGAGGGAGGGTCGTAAGGTTTATATAGAAGGTGCATCCCGAGCCTCGCATCCGTGGGCTGCGAGTCCTGGGATATTAACGTCTTAATCGATATGAAAATCCCTTTTGCGGTCCATCGGAAATGAGTTTTATTACAGATCTCTCTCCTCAGGTTTCCTTAACAAGACTCCTTCCCAAGAGACCCCATCCTGGGGGCGCCTGGGTGACTCGGTCAGTTGAGCAGCTGGTTCCTGGTTTCGGCTCAGGTCGTGATCTCACGGTTTGTGAGTTCAAGCCCGGGGTCGGGCTCCGCACTGACAGTGCAGAGCCTGCATGAAATTCTTTCCCCTTCCTTCTCTCTGCCCCTCCCCCCCCAAATAAATAAATAAACTTACAAAAAAGAAAAAGAGATCCCAGGGTGTATTTTCCAACGCAGAGAAAAACGTTCTGGGTTAACAGGAATGTATCGTCATTATATCATCTTGTTGTGCACCAAACACGATTTTGAAGCTTTCCTTGAGCCAAGCTGTTTTGGTTTTGTAACGAAGCCAGAAAGCTTTTCCACAGGCAGAAGAGGGCATCCAAGATGGCGGCCACGTTTAAATTCTTGAGCTCGGGGACAGGGTGCCAGCGGATGAAAACCTTGATGACTCTGTCTCTTAGAAAACCACTGAGAGCCATGGAGGCTTGCCTGTTTCCCCCAAGTAGTTAATGAGAACAATAGAATTTAGAGTTCCTGCTGTTCCTCCAGAGCTGATTCTGGCAGGTGATAAGCAGCTTGTAAAAAGGGCTTATTATTTGAGCAGAGCTTTGGCTGCCTGACTTTTCAAGTTGATTATTTATTTTGCATGTTGTATAACCGAGCATTGGGCAATGCTCACAAGAGGCCTTCTGGGTCAGAGAGTGGGGACTTTTCTGGCCATCTCCCCCCCCCCCCCCCCGCCACAGCCAGATGCTAGCCGCGGAGTGAGGGGCAGGCTTCCAGAAGGGGCCTTTTCCTTCAACGGGGCTCAAATACACCAGGGTTTCCGTTAAGCCCTCGTTCAAGGAAATAAACCGCGCGCCTAAGACTTCGCAAACTTGTACTGGTAACGTGACCTGCCTTTGAAAGAGATGCTTCTTGAGACCATGTTCTGGTCATTTGCAATAAGCAGCCCTATATGGGGTCCCTGTCATCTCAGCGAGTAGATGTTCTGAAAGGTAGGGCTTTCTGCCCGTTAGAGCGAAAGATAGTCCAGAGGTCTTATCTCCTTTGTGAAGAGTACCAAGCCCAAACTGGCCCTGGCTCTTTTGGTTGGCGCTTTAAAGCATCATGCCTCCCGTCTTGTGCTGGTCGGCCTGGCTGCCTGAGAGCTAGACATTTTAGAAACAGCGAATGAGGGAAGTTTTCTTTTCTTTCTACTCAAAACTTTAAAAAAGTTTTTTAACATTTATTTATTTTTGAGAGACAGAGAGGCAGAGTATAAGCAGGAGAAGGGCAGAGAGAGAGGCAGACACAGAATCCGAAACAGGCTCCAGGCTCTGAGCCATCAGCACAGAGCCCGACGCGGGGCTCGAACTCACAGACCATGAGATTGTGACCCGAGCTGAAGTCGGACGCCTAACCGACTGAGCCACCCAGGCGCCCCTCGAAACTTTACAAGTGGATTGAGCCAGGGCCCTCAAGGAATCGAGGTGATCTCGATAGAGAGAAACTGGGTTGCGTCTCCTTTTTAAACTTTTCTCTCATTTTGGTTTTATGGGAACCTGAATTTATGAGGAAGTTCTGATACAGAGGCTCTAAGCCAGCTTTGTGTCCAGCGATTGTACCGACACGCGAAGTAGCAGGAGGTGATGGGTGCCTAGGAAGAGATTTCATGAGCTATGGAATGGCTTCTGGATGGTTTACGATACTTTGGAGACGTGCGTCTTGGGAGGGGCGGCCTTTACGCTTGAAGTTACTGTTTCGGGACGAACCATGTTCCCTCAGAGACGACGTGTCGTTGAACAAAGTCTCAGGAAAGGTGAAATCCATTCATCCTCGTCGAGTTTGTGAGAGGGGGCCGGTCAGTCTCTCGCACCAAAGTCTCCCGTGTTCTGCGTGGGCCCCTGCCTCGGCTCCTGTATGAGTCAGGATGGGCCAGACTCTGGCGCGGTAACAAATAAACAACACATGAATAAAGTTGGATGTGGACTGGTCAGCCCTTTTTCTCTCATGCAGCAATGCCGTCGGGGACACGTGACCTTCGAGGGCACCGTGGCAGAGAAAAAAGACAGCCAGAAGCCCACCTGCCTTAACCGCCTCATCCCAGCAGTGACACGCCTCACTCCCACACACATTTCAGCGGCAGGAACCAACCCCCTTGCCCCAACCTACCTGCGAGAGAGACTGGGGTATGGAGAGGCATGCTGGTATTATTTGGTGGCTACCGACAGCCTCCGCTGCATTCCCTGGGTACCGACTGACCATCGACTCCCCGTCCCACTCTCAGGGAATGTACGAGATAACTGATTTTCGAATTCTGTAATAGACTGTACTGTGAGTACCCACCACCTCTTGCATGAGATAGAGAGTGCTGGTTTTAGCTACGAGAGGAGACGGGACAGCCAGTACTCACCCATTTGTCAGCTATGGTCCTTTCCCTCCCTCGTGACTGACCTTTCGTGAAACACGCCTTCTCCCTTCTGCCCCGTCCCCGAGAGTCACAATGTATGTGAACCGAAGAGTCGCCTCCAGGCCAAATACCTCTGTCACGAGTGTCCCAGGTTCTGGTTCTGACTGGAGCCGTCCGTGGGAGCGTTCGATAAGAAAGCCTGAGAATTGTTCTCTGGGAAGTTGTTCTCACGAGGCGGGGCCGCCGTCAGTGTCCGTGGTGGTCCGAGCGCCCCACGGTGGACTCAGCAGAAATGGATTGCTCTGCCAAGGTTGGGCCGGCAGAGTCCCTCGGTGTCCCTGAGTCTCGCTGAGAGAGGGAACTTACTCCCCTCCCAAAGCCAGGTTGTCCACACTCGAGGTGGTCCTTCTCCCAGGAGGACAATGGCTTCGTGGGGTCATTTGCAGATGCCTCCCCTAGAAGGGAAGACCGAATTCCCAGAAGGCCCTGAGAGGTGGAAAGTGGGTGGCTGTTCCCGACCTGCTCGAATGTTTCACTGAGCCATAATCACTAGGGTCTGCTAGAGTTTCTGTGTGTGTGTGTGTGAATCCCCCTGCGGTACTTGGGGACTACGGTTGCCCAGCCCTTACGACAATTCACTTCTCTCGTCGTTTTCCCTTTGAATCTCAGCCACGAGCCAAGTAAAGAAATCACCTATTCCTGCTGCCTTTAGTGTCTTCCATAGGAAAGGGGAGGCTGGAGTCCGCATCGATCCACCCACGGGGTGCAGATCTGCCGGCCCCGCGCTCCGCTTCCGTGCCCTTTCTGGGGGGGGGCCCTAAACCAGGTGTAAGTCCGCTCTCCACAAGGTGGCCGGTTGGCCGATTCGCTGGTCAGTTAAGAAGGGGCGGGAGGGGCAGAAACGTACGGAGGCTTAGGGGTCAGGAAGGGCCATATCCGAAAGAGGTGATGACGCTTCGTCTTCCCTTTGCCTCTTTGGCTTCCTTGCCATCCTCCGTGTGGGCCTTGTCTCCTTGAATCTGGACGAGACTCCCCCAGAGAGTCCGTTCTTAAATGTAAACCACACCCCCTCCGAGAGTCACTGCCGAACTCGTTCCGGACGAAAGGTTTCTAAGATCCATGTGCAGCAGTCCCTTGGGCTAGAGTTTCCCATTTCAGTTGAAATCACACGATTACATAGCATGGCCTTTATCGTGTGCTCCTAATTGTTTCTCCGTCATTCCAGCGTGTGCTGCTTGAAGTTTCTGTACGTAATCTTTAATTCTAGTTGTGAAAGCATCGTTCGCTTTCCCCCCTTTTCCGTACCGTTGGTTTGAGATGTTATGTGTGATTTCTAGCAAAGCTTCGAAGTGATGGAAAGGGGGTTAACCCTTTTAAAATTTTTTAAAAGTTTATCATTTCGAGAGAGGGAGAGTGTGCACATGAGCGAGGGAGGGGCACAGAGAGAGGGAGAGAGAGAATCCCAAGCAGGCCCCACTGTCAGTGCGGAGCCTGACGTGGGGCTCGAACTCACAGACCGTGAGATGATCGTGACCTGGGCCGAAGTCATGAGTCAGATCCTTAACCGACTGAGCCACCCGGGTGCCCCAATGTTACAATCGCTCAGACTTAAAAAAAAAAAAAATTTCCCAGACTTAATGGGATCATTCCAAGGACTTCCAAGTTTTCCCCTTGAAAGCTAAAATATTTCATTGTAATACTTCATTTATTTGGATGCTTAACGCTCCAAATATCTGGCCAACTAGGTAGGGGCGAGTTTTACCTCTCCTGTTCTGCAAATTTCAAATCAAGATTCAGAGATGATGGGTAACTTTTCCAGCATCATCACCCGGCTAGTTGCTTGACGGCCAAACCAAGATAACGAAATGACGACCCGCGGAGTCTGCAGTTTTACTTCCATCCTGGGCTAGCAATGATACTGGACAGGCTACGGGGGGCCTTCTCTGCATCACGTGGGGGATAACGGTCTGGCAGAGGCAGAACTCTTGGGTTAGAAGTCCCCAGAAGCCAGGAACCCCAGCATCTAGGCAATCCCCCCCTTTTTTTAATCCTGTGCATACCTGGCCCAGCTCCCCCCCCACAACACCCCGTGATAATTCTTGCCTGCCGGAGGATGTGGACTCAGCGGGGATCCAGTGGTCAGGAATGAAAGTTTTCAAGTGTTGCTTTCCAAAGTACGTGACGGCTGAGGATGCGAGGGAGGATGACTTTCTCTGCAACTTGTCAAACGAAGCCTTGACCCTGAAAGGAGTTTCCGAATTATACAAGTGCGGAACACACGATATAGCTCTCGCTGTTACATTGTAAATTACACGTGCTGTTTTTTTCTCCTACGATTTTTAAGAAAGACCTCAAAGAGCTCAAGTTTTGCTACAGCTAGGAAACTTCAAAATTCACCTTGTACAGCTTGCTTCTGATAAGTGCATATCACTTTTTTTTTTTTTTTTTTTTTTTTTTGCTCAAAGGTTGAATCCATGGCTTTATCGTTTTCCTCCTAGCTTCCTTGAGGTATAATTGGTGTACAAAGAACTGCTGCTAACTAATATATATAATTTGGTGAGTCATGGATGGACCTCGAAGACGTTATCCTGTGTGAAATGAGCCCGTCACAGGACAGGTGCTGCCCGATTCCTGATTCCTCTCATACGAGGCGCCTAAAATAGTCAATGTGATACAAGTAGACAACAGGATGGCATTTCCTACCGGATGAGGGGACAGGGCTCCGGAAGGTTGTTGTTCAATGGGTATAATAAGGTCACAGTTATACAAGACAAGATGCGTAAGGAGTAAGTTCCAGATATCTGCTGTACAACATAGTATCAGCAGTTAACAATAGAATATTGTGTGCCTCCAAACTGATTAGTGCATTTTTGAAAACGTTTATTTTTCAGAGAGAAAGAGAGAGAGAGAGAGCACACAAGTGGGCGAGGGAAAGAGAGAGGGAGACACAGAAACCAAAGCAGGCTCCGGGCTCTGAGCTGTCAGCACAGAGCCCGATGCGGGGCTCGAACTCATGAACCTCGAGATCATGACCTGAGCCCAAGCCGGATGCTCACCCGACTTGAGTCACCCAAGCGCCCCGATTAGTGCGTTTTTCTAAAATGGCCTTGGGTTTCCCGAAGGGTCTGCCCGAGCACGAGAAATCACCTTTTTAATTTCCTCAGCGCTTCGCAGCTCTGGGAAGGAGGCAGAGACACTCCTCAGTCGGACGTTGGAGCAGATTTCCCCAAGCTGGCGCTGTCCCTGCTTCGTCAGCACTTCATCTGCTGAAAGGAGGATCTGGCGTGGCCTCGTGTTGATTCTTAGCTGTTCTTCCCAATTTTCCGTCACTCAGAGCTGTCTGAGCCAGGGAGTTGGTGTGGGGACAGGGAATTTTGAGGCCTGGCCCGATCCCAGGTGGACACTCAGTAGCACAGCACTTAACCCTAGGCCAGGCTTCTGGCACCTTCTGTTCTCTGGTGATTTGCCCCGATTTTGGAAGGAGGAAATAGCTACAAACTCCCTTAAACCCACAGAGGTGGCACCAATGCCCCAAACTCGATTCCCTGGGCCTTCTCTCGTGCCTTGCTGATAATCACAACCTAGCTCTAAAAGAGTTTTGTAAGCCGGTTTCCTACCCATACAGATTGGCAACAGGAAGAGATGTCGGCGTGGGGGGCGGTGGGGGGAAAGAAGCTCAGACAAATGGACGGGGGTGGGGTGGGGGTGGGGGAGGTGGGGAAGCGCCCGCCGAAGGCCCGATATCCTGGAAAGAGACGAGAAACAAAATGGCACACCATTGTAAAGGAGGTGGCTTCTGAAAGGCCTGAGTTAGCGGCAGAAAGATCGGAGCGAGTTAAGAAATCTGGCAATCCGGCAATAAATACACACAAATTTCATGTCATCCAAAAGACCGTTTCAAAGTTTTGATGTTCGAAGGAGAAGAGTCCCTTTTCTGCTCAAATCCGGTTATTTCTAACTCTGCCAATACCTCACCTGAACCAGAATTGTGAGGTATTTACTGTAATGACATTATAATGCCTTTTTTTTTTTTTTTCTAATAAGGATTCGAAGCCGTGCAAGGGACCGAAACTAACACCCATTCTGTGAGCCAGACGCAGGCGCTGGGGAGGAACGTGATCTGCACGCCGAATTCATTCATTCTGTGATTCGGTGCCGGAGGGGCTCCCTCCACTGCTTTTGCTCACATTTCTTCACCCCGCCCGTGATCCCCCAGGAAGCCTGGGCCGTGTGGGGGTGCCGGTGAGTCCTGGGGGGGAGGTCCCAAACAGGAAGTGATTTCAATCCCGAAAGAAGTCCCCAGCAGCCCGCGGAGGCCCGGGTTCACCGGGCGGAGGAGCCGGCCCAGCCCAGTCCTCAGCGGCTCTGAGTCAGAACCGCGGACAGGGCGCAGGGGCCGGTGTGCGGCACGCACCCTGGCAAGCCCGTCCCGTTCGCACGGCCACGAGCTTTCTGACCGGCTGCTGGGAACCGGCAGGCCTCGGGCGGGAGGCGATGCGGGTCGGGCCAGGGCGGCTGTCACATGCGGCTGTGGTCGCCCCCGCCCCTCCTTTTGCTGGCCCTTTCGTAGTCTGGCCTCCCCCTCTTGCCAGCAGGAAGGTCTGTGTGGCTCGCTCTTCTCCGAGTCCCCGTCCCCGGACACAGAGCATGCTCGGCTTGGCTCGAAGCACAGGTGCAGCGAGGCTGCGGAGCCCGCCGAGCGGCCGAGAACACGGCTCGCTCGGCCCTCGGAATCGGCAGGCCTCTCGGCCTCTCGCCGCCCTTCCCCGTTCTGGCCCTGGACGTGCTTCACGGAGGGGTGGTCACTCCTTGGGAAATGCGCCGCATCCGCCTCCTTTGGGGAGGATTCTTACCGGTGGCAGGACCGCTAAGGAGGGCACTAGAACGTGGGAGAGCGCGGGGCCGGTCCCGGGCAGCCTGGGTTCTGGTCCTGCGGCCGCCGTGGCCCGCAGCGTGATCTTAGACAAATCCCTCGGGCACCTGCCGGAGCGAGGGGGGAGTTGGGGGCGTTGGGGGAGTGGGGGGCTGTGGTTATGTTAGGTGATTCCCTTGCCCTTCTCTCCTGCTCACACAGACAGAAAGCTTTTGGTCCTGAGAGCGTCTTCTCTTCTCCTTGACTGATGTCTTTTGGAGGCTGCCCTGGGAATACGGGAAGGTTGTTTAGAGGAGCCTTAGGTGCTGGGAGTTCTGCTTTCGGAACCGACGTAAGGGATGCGGGACGAGGAGTGAGCGCAGGCCCATCTGGAATTCTCATCCCGGACTCGCAGGGAGACGCGGCCGGGCGCTGGGAGATCGGGAGCTAGGGCGCCGCCTGTTCTCGATTTTGGGCCCCCATCAAGTTGCTCTCTCCAACTGGCATGCCCTCTTTCCCCTCTCGGCTTCTGCAAAATCCTGCACGTCCAGCAAGGATTGTCCGTTCGGTTCAGCCAACTGGCATCTGAGGCCCTCCCGCTCACCCGGCCCTCTTCGCAGCGCACGGAGATGGGTAAAGGCTGAGTCCCTCTCCTCAGTCTGCCTGAACTCTATCGTCCCGTTCGCTTCATGCGTGTCCCTTTCTCCCCTGTGGCTAAAACTTCAGCTCTCTGCGGGCAGTGGCTGCGTTTCGGCGGTGGGGGACGGGGCGGGGGCATCCTACAGCCGCTCCAAGTTGGATGATTCACTAGAAAGACTCACAAGACCCGGCGGCAGGTTTTGTTCACGGCTAAGGTGTTTCTAGCAAAGGAGGCAGGGAAAAGCAGCTGGGCGCCAGCCAGGCACGGGCTTTCAAATTCCTCCCTACCCAGGGCGACACAGGAGCAAGCAGTAGCAAACCCCAGGGACACCCGTGACACGTCTCTGCCCAGGAAAGCCCGCTCACGCCTCCGGGTCGGAGGCTTTTCTGAAACAAAACTCAGGATTCCCACATCGAAACCAGGTACATCTTGAATCTCGATCGGCAATTCTGAGAGGTCCCGCTGAGCTGGTACGACGCGCCCCATTGCTCTCAACATATAAAGCCATGTCATCGATCAGAGACGGGAAGAACCTTCTGAGGGCCGTATTCCCCGCGGGGTGCCAGGGTCAATGATGAGTCCAGGCCCCCCTGGGGACACGCAAGGAGTGACCAACTAGGTCTTCTGCATTAACTTTTTCTTCTAAGCTGTATCTCGTGCGTTTCTCCGAGTATCCTTTTAGCACGGAGCAACACCAGACCTGACTTCTCCTCCGACCTCGAGACTCACGCGTATGTCACTATCTACTTGCCACGTCCCGTCCCGTAAACGGCGGCACCTCCGCATGGCAGAATGTGAGCTCGGATCCCTCCCTTTCCCCCGCTCTTCCCCCGTCTCAGCGACGGTTGGTATCAGTCACCCTGTGGCTCAAAGAGCCCGAATCTGGCCGTTGTCCTCGATTCTCTTCTGCTCACCCCCCATGGCCCATGGGCGATTCCTATGGATTCTAACTCGGAGGCGCGTCCTCATTCTCTCATTCTCTCAACCACCCCGGGCTTGCAGACCACCACCGACCTTCATCTGGATCGCTCACCTTCTAGATGTTTCTATCTGCCTCCCCGATGGCCCTTCTCCACTCACCACTCGGAGCGATCCTTCCAAATGTATACCAGATATGTCACCGCCTGGTATTCATGACCTTGGGTGGCTTCTCAACATGCTCGGGTTAAAATTCAAACCTTTTTTTTTTTTAATGTTTTATTTATTTATTTATTTATTGAGAGAGGGAGGGGCGGAGGGAGAGCGTGAGAGAGAATCCCAAGCAGGCTCCTCACAGTCCGCACTGAGCCCAACGTGGTGCTCGAACTCACAAAGCGTAAGATCATGACCTGAGCCAAAGTCGGACGCTTGACAGGCTGAGTCCCCCAGGTGCCCCCAAATTCAAACCTTGTACTCCCCTGCTCACTCATCATGCTCTAGCCTCAGGCCAGTGAGTGGGTCTGTTTCTTCCTCACGTGCTCGCCCTTCGTCCGGGCCTGTTCTTCCCCTCGCCCTTCAAGTGCTTTCCGTTTTCCTTCCACAGTCAGTCCCTCGGGGAGACCCTCTCCGCCCACCTTACCTAAGGCAGCCTCGCTCCCTCCGCTCCTCTGAAATCAGGGTTATTGATTTGTTTATGTATCCATGGTCACGCAATGCTGCCTGGGATGTAAGCTCGTGAAGGAAGCCTCTTTTTTAATCTTGCCCACAGAGGTACCTCTAGCACCTGGCACAAAGCCAGATCCACAGGAAGGACCCGGAAATATTTGTGGACAAATGTAGTAGAAAAGTAATCCATAACCAGTATGTGGTTATGAGCTGGTTTCTGTCCTTAAGGGTTCCCGTTCTATTAGAGTTGAAAAAAGCAAAACCGACAGGAAACTTTTCTGTGCTCTCTGGTGTCCACCGTAGGACATGTCAGCGCTCTGGAAGGAGAAACGAGCAACCAAGGGGCAAGCATCATGCAGCCAAAGTCTACCCAGCCCGGTGCTCTCTTTGATGGGCTTCCAGGGGCTGTTTGCAGGGAGATCCCAGCAGCCTGGGAATCCCAAATGGAAGAGAAACATGAAGGGAGCTGATGTCTTACCCAGGGTAGAGGCAGTACTGTTTCTGCCAGAGTACCACCCACAACTATGCTGGCACGGTCCTTCAGAGCCTGGCTATGTGGGTCTCTGCTCCCGCGGGGGCGCCTGGGTGGCTCCGTCGGTTAAACGATTAAGCGTCTGACTCTCGATTTCGGCTCAGGTCACGATCTCACAGTGCGTGGGTTTCAGCCCCCCCGTCGGGCTCCACGCCGACAGCGTGGAGCCTGCTTGGGATTCTCTCTTTCCCTCTCTCTCTCTCTCTGCCCCTCCTCCGCTCATGCTGTCTCTCTCTCTCTCTCAAAATAAATAAATAAAACATAAAAAAAGAGAGGTCTCGTGGACTGTCTGATATTGCTCGAGACATCACCGTTCTGCTTAAACTAGTCAGAGGGGATTCTGTAGTTTGCAACTAAGAACTCTGATCAGTCGGTTGAGGGGAAAAAAAGGTTGAAAATCAGAATCCTGACTTGTAACTGATGTTTAAGCTTGAATGGAAAAATGGTAAAATTATACAGGCGTTGGAGACATTGCTCCAAAACTGAGCCAACACAGGTGACTATATCAAAGTGACATGCTGAGCTCGAGGCAGAATAACCTATTTACCCGTATGCCTGGGGAAAATCGCCTGTATTTTTATACGTTTGTAGAGGACCACTTTAAAAGCGAGCATCTGCTTCTTCAAGTTATATGCTGTTATAATCCAGTGTAATTTCTATTACAAGCGTACCAGTTCTGAAGTGAAAGAGACTTAAAACATTTTAAAAAGGCAAAACCGAACTGCAGTGTCGAAAGTTGTAACTTGAGTGATAAAATGCCATAAACATAAGCAAGGAAGAGATTACCATCAAAGGCAGCCTCATGATTACTTTCAGGATTGGAATATATGTGTCAGGCTTCTGAAGCAGCTGGCAAAGTTCTATTTCTTGACGCAGATGATAATAAAAAAGGGACTTACTTTATAACACGCAATCAAGATCTGTGGTTTTCTGTAAGTTCTATTTTGCAGTTAAAAAGGGTTGAAAAATGAGTATATCAACTACTCAAACGTGAGTGTTTTTTTAAGTTTATTTATTTATTTTGAGAGAGAGAGAGAGAGGGAGAGAATCCCAAGCAGGCTCTGCGCTATCGGCGCAAAGCCCAACGTGGGGGGCTCGACCCTACGAACTGTGAGGTCATGACCTGAGCCAAAATCAAGAGTCGACGGTTAGCGGACTGAGCCACCTGGGCGCCCCTCAGATGTGAATGTCCCTGTGTGTTTTCATTTCAGGATCTCCTAAGATGTCGTTATAGATTTTGCCATTCGAGTGAATTCCTGTATAAGCTTAACAGAGGGCTAGCTTACGACGTGTATCATTTCCTATAGTCAAAGTTCCGCGAGTGAAAACAAAACACCATTTCCCCCCATCAAGTGGGCAAAGATTTAAAAAGACGGTATTAGTCAGTGTTGGTGGCCGTATGAAGAGATGGGTATTTGTGTCCCCTGCTGGGAGCAACGTACAGACAGTCTTTGCATCGGGCCATCTTGTAGTCCGTAACACGGGCCCCCAAAATAGTCCGTCTTTCTTTTTTGCCCTGTAAACTCAGTTCTGGGAAGTTTATGTTGAGGACACGATCGAAGACGTTCAAGGCAATGTACGTACAAGGATGTTCTCACTTTGTAAGGGGGAAATCTTAGAAATGGGGGAAATCTTAGAAACGATAGACTTGCCTACCAGTAGGGGAGTAGAACCGTCCCCAGATGAAATACGACGCAGCCATCCGTGTGATGGTTTGGAACACGGGCACGTAGAATAAGGGCAATGATGGTGATGGCCAACACGTGTTGGTCACTTACTATTTGCCGGGGACTCCTAACCCTCTTTACCTGGGTTCTCTCGTCCTCGCAGTAGTCGAAGGGGAGGAGTATGATACCATTTTGCAGACATGAAAACTGAGGTTCAGAAAGGTTATATAACTCACTCAAGGTCGCGCTGTGAGTAAGCAAGAGTGCCAGGACCCGAATTCAGGCCCGGCTACTTTAATTTACATCAAGGCTGTTGATAGTGGTCATACTTAGGTGGTGGGGTTAATAGGGATTTTTATTTTCTACTTTATATTCTCCTCCATGGCGACCTAAACTTCATCAAATAAACACTCGTCAGGATTACCATCGGAAGACGATGGTAGGTCCCGCCACACAGAGACGTCCTGACTTCTAGTCCAAGGGGCCAGGCACGGGGGCGGGGCCCAGGGTGTTGGCGTGGGACATGAGGAATCGCTTCCTTGGGCTCGGCCTCTCGGGTTCCAAGACCAGTTCAGAGGAGGGCTAGCCTCCTTCTGGCTCTGGGTAGGGCAACCACCTTGGTGAGTCCAGGAGGACTAGCGGCTCCCAGCGGGTCATCGTGGCCCCGGACTGTCGCCACGAGCCTATCGCCTACTCCGCCTTCTGTCTGGTCACAGCCAGTATCTTCCCCGGACTTGGATCTCACGAGGGAAGGTGAGGCAAGAAAACACGGCAGACTCGTGCGAACCGTTCTCCAGGCCCCGGAAAAACTAACTCCATAGCCCTGCCTTCCTAAGACCGAATCAGAATATGAAAGGCAGGCACCCCAGGGAGTGTGCCCCCTGGGCCGTCTATATTTAGCCAGGCTGCCCCGAGCCTTGTCCACCTGTCCGAGAGCCAACGCGGGCACACGGTTTGCTCATAAGCATTCCCGTGCTTGCCAGCTCACGCCTGCCAACCATTTAGATGTTGGTTTTTTAAAATGCGAGCCTCCCCCTGCACCCGGCTCCCAGGACCTGCAGGGAATACACGCCAGGGGATGGGCAGCCTGAGTCTCCCCCGAAGCCAAGTGACCTCAGCCAAATGCCCTAAAGTGAAAGGCGTGTCTCCAACTGCTCCCGGTCACAGTTCTTTGAGTGTGCTGACCTACTTTCTCCCCTTCAGAGGGAAGCCAGAGACTGATGAACATCTCCAGCGAGTGCTCGTGCTTTCAGGAACATGGATTCTGTCTCCCGGCGCCTCGTCCTTTCCACGCTCTGGCGTCACTCCGCCGTGACCGCTGCAAGCATGACTGAACCAGAACCCTGGATGTCGCTCGCCGCCCCCATTTTATAGCCGCGTTCGCAGAGGTAGCGTGGCCCACGTGTCACAGGGGCGGGAGGGTGGGGCAGAGCCTTCCCAGCCTTCCTTTCCCCTCCGTGGCCCATCGTCCAGCGGTGCGAGCCAGACCGCACGCTGCTTCCGCATCGGCATCCTTTGGAAATCAGCGGGGCGCCTCAGATTTTGGCCACCTCACACCACGTGGCTGGACGCACTATGGACGGAGAGACGTCCAGCTTGAGACCTCAGACTGGACTGTTGAGCACACCTTTGGCGTGGGCCTCCAAGAAAAGTCTTGGGTGGCTCAACGCCATAGCTGCCTAGACAGGCAGAATCCCTCTCTGGACGGTGCGAACAGTTGACTCTCAGATACCTACACTGAGATTTTCTATGGCAGGTCGATCATTCCAGGCTGTCTCTCCATAACCTCAGTCTACATGCGCTTGCCCACTTCCTCTAGCCGTCAGTCAGAATCAGCTTGGAAAATATATCCCCACGTTATTTACTTATTAGAGAATATTTACTTATTTAGAGAAAAAGCATGAGCAGGGAAGGGGCAGAGAGAGAGAGGGAGAGAGAGAGAATCCCAAGCAGACTCAGCACTGTCACCACAGAGCCAGATGCGGGTCCCGAACCCACGAACCGTGAGATCATGACCTCAGCCGAAATCAAGAGTCAGACGCTCAACCGACGGAGCCGCCCAGGCGCCCTAATATTTACCCATTTTAATGTCAAGCTGGGAAAAGTTAATGAGAGGCATAAGTCTGCTGGGATTCAGGGGAAGGGAGTGGGTAGGTCACATCGTATATTCCAGAGTGCCTTTCGGGTTATCCAGTGGCTTCAAGAACCTGCCGGGTCCGTTCTCCACGACCGGGGGTGAGGGAGCGCACCTGCGTTAGCTCTGCTGTCCCTGGGGCTCTGTCTCCTTTCTTCCCCCCATCCCTGTGTGCGGATCATAACCCGCCTGCTCGCTCGCATCTCACGTTTCATTCGCATCGGGTAACTTGGGATTTTTTTAAAAAGGCTCCGGGTCTCTTTTACTCACCCCCAAATCATATGGGCGTCGCAGCGGCCCCCAGAGGCTGCGCCTCGGCGGCCCGCCGCCCTCAGGCCAGCCGGGCCAGAGTTGGGGTGCGCCCTCTCCTCTGGAGAGCCCAGCGGCTGGCAGGTGGTGAGACAGGGCGTGGCTGCAGGCAGCAGTCCGGGACCTCCGCCTCCGGGGGGCCTTCCACGCTTGTGGCTGTGAAGCGTCCCCCCCTCCCCGCCCCCGGTCATCTGGGTTGGAGGCAGAATGAGAACGAACAACCACAGGACCTTGGCGTTCCCAGAAGCCGAGAGAGGAGGGGGCGGCCGGGCCGGGACACGAAGACGGATTGTGGTCCGTGGATAGAAAGGGCGATGTCGCCGAGGAGGCGACCGAGGGAGGGGACGGTCCTGAGAGTTGTCACCTTCCCCTACGTCTCAAGGTTTCCCCAGGGCTCCGAAGGGAGAAGAGCCCACCCGGCAGAGCGGGGAGAAGGCTTGAGGGCCTGAGCGAAGCTTGACGAGCCGCCGCACCCCAGAGAGCACGCCCCAGCTCTGTCCTAGAAAACTTCTGTCGCGAGGGAAGTAGCCTCCGGCTGTGCTCTGCGCCAGCGCGGTCATTAGCCTCACGGGGCTTTTGAGTACTTGAGCTGTGACTAGCGCGCCGGCAGAACGGAATCATAGATTTTATTTGCCCTTAAGGAATTCTCCTGAGCTGGGGCACACGCGGCCCGTGGTTGTCCGGTGGGGGCAGGGCAGCTCTGGAGCCACGCACGGTCGGCCCAGGGGAGCGGGAGCCGGCTGCAGGGTGGTTCAGGGCACAGACTGCACGCAGTCAGGCCGTCGTGGACTACCTCTGCGACCTGGGGCGAGGTACCCCAGCCCCTGGAGCTTATCTTCCCATCCGTGAGGTGGAGATCGCAGCAACGCCTCCATCGCGGAGGGTGATCAGGAAGACGAAATGAGGTCATCCACGCAGAACTCCCAACACGGTGCCTGGCGTCTCTGCAGCTCTCGGGGAAACGGTTGCCGTTATGATGTCTCGGCGGCAAGGCGTGATGAGGCTTCCTCCTACCTTATTTTCCCGTGCTTCGGCCCCAGGCACTGAACGCCAGTAAATCGGCCTCCCTTGCTAGTGCCTAGAGGTACGAGGATAATGGCATTTGCCCTGATACACTCCCTTGAGCTCCCCGGCAAAAGATCTGTTATTTGATTTGGGGACTTTATTGTGTCTGAGCTTTGAACGAAATGAGATTTTAAAATGAAAGAAAAGAGAAACTAGTCAGGGTCGGAATAATAGCATGAAAGAAATCATATGCCCTGCACTCGGGTTCCCCATTCGTCGAACGGGCCTTGCCTGAATCTGTACCGAGAGACGGGTGATTACAGACACAGACTCTGGGCTTGCATCCGCCCCTCGCTAGCTGTGTGACCTTGGGCAGGCTCCTTAACCTCTCTGTCACTATATCCGTATTTGTCATTTGGGCATGATAACAGTACCTATCTTTAGGGGTGGTTGTGAAGAGCTGATACACATTTTCGGAATTACTGGGCACTGGCGAGTACTCGATAGATCCCGGCCGATGTGATTACTGTATGCTAGATCCTACATTAGGTGCTAGAAAAACCGAGATAAGTGCCATTCCTGCCCTCATTACGCTTACGGGCTGGCAGAGGGGGAAAGATACATGAACGTATAAATCCAGTATGGTGTCATAGACAATAAAGACGGAAGTACGCACAGGCTACCGAGGGGGCGTCAAGAAAGAAAGGATCAAGTTGGCTTGGTTGGAGAGCAGTCTGGAAACTCCATGGACCGGGAGAACAGGGGGCCGTGGGGGCGCACGGCAAGTTCACGTTTGTCGGCACAAACCAGGGTTATGGGTCCGGAGGAGTAAAGCAAACTGATAGACTGGAATGTCCCGGATACAAGGGCAAGCGAGTAAATGGAAGATAAGGTTGGAGAGGTTAGTAGGCGGCAGGTCCTGAAAACCTGCTAAGTTTCAGGTTCAGGAATTTGTACGTTAGGGGCACCTGGGTGGCTCCGTTGGTTAAGCGTCTGACTCTTGGTTTCAGTTCAGGTCGAGATCTTGAAGTTCATGGGTTCAGGCCCTGCGACGGGCTCTGCACGGGCAGTGTGGAGCCTGCTTGGGATTCTCTCCCTCCCTGTCTCTCTCTGCCCCTCCCGTGCTGTCTCTCTCTCTTTCTCAAAACAAATAAACTTAAAAAAAAAAAAAGGAATCTGTAGTTCATTTGAACAACGGGAAACCCTTGGAGGGGTTTAAGTAGGGAAGTACCGCAATGAAGGCACTTTAAAAGGACCCCAGTGGCGGCACTGGGCGACAAGGTCGGTGGCAGGGATACCGGCCTAGAGACGACTGTCGTGTTCTGGGAATGAGAAGATGAGACTGAGGAGCTGAAGTAAGTGTTGCAGCGACGGAAAGGTAGGGGAACGGCCCCGTCGATGTTAAGAAGAGATCTGATCAACTGATGACCGAGTGATAGGGGATACGGAAGGAGGACCACTTGTGGCGAGGGAGTCCATGCAGTCATTTCGGGACACGTTGGGTATATATAAGGCAGTTTGTAGTGTGGCTCTGGAACTCATGGAAGAAAGAGGTTAGGACTGGAGGCATGAGTGCAGGAGATCTCGGGGTGCCTGGGCGGCTCGGTCGGTTGAGCGTCCGACTTCGCCTCAGGTCATGATCTCACGGTTTGTGGGTTTGCGCCCCTCGTCGGGTTCGCTGCGGTCGGCACGGAGCCTGCTTCGGATCCTCCGTCCTCCTCCCTCTCTGTCCCTCCCCCACTCGCGCTCTCTCAAAAATAAATAAACTTTAAAAACAGGCGGGAGACCTTAAACTCTGCATTAGGCCCTCTTTATTCCCACTACTCTCGATACTGTCTTTAGGCGGATGGATTTCAATTTTCAGTCTTCCATCTCTAGCACTGACCACCTCACTAGGGTCTAGGCTTCTTTTTCTTTCAGTATTTCTCTTCCATTTTATTTATTTGAGAGAGAGAGGGAGAGGGGCTGAGAGAGAAGGAGAAGGAGAATTTTAAGCAGGTTCCATGGAGCCCCACCATCCTGGGATCATGACCTGAACTGAAATCAAGAGTCAGATGCTCAACCGACTGAGCCAGCCAGGCGCCCCGGTCTAGGCTTCCATATGCAGCCAGCTACTTAGGATTCCCAGTTGGACAACTCAGACACACGTCACATTTACCGTGTCGAAAACCCAGTTCTTAAATCAATCCCCACTCCTGCTCACCTCTCCCCTAGTCTTCCAGTCTCGGTGAATGGTGCCCACCGTCTATCTAGTTGCTTAGGCTAACAACCTGGGGGTCAAACGCTCTGGTTATTTCTTCAGCTGACTTTGTGGGCAGTCCTTCCTCTGCCCACCCCTTTAGAATCTCATTTCAGTCTTCAGGCTCTCCCCGAAGTGACGCTAACTAAGACCATACCCGTCCGATGGCTTCAACGACCTCCATCCTGACCTTGGCCCATTCGTTCCACGGCTATCCCCTGAGCACCTGCCGGGTCCTGTGTTGAAGACTAGAGATTCAGCAGGAACAAGGCAGACAGAGTCACCTCTCTCCTGGAGTTTGTCTCCGAGTGGTGGGGAAGGCATGCAATAAACAAGCAAACCAATACATGAAACAATTCCAGATGGATAGTCAAGGGGGACGATAAAACAGGGTGACGTGATGAGACGCTGACCAGGGTCGGGTCCTACTTAGTCCGGATGATCAGGGAAGGCCTCTCTGAAGAGGCGACATTGTGCTTTGCAAATGCAAAGACCCTCAAGAGGGAACGAAATTGGGGCGCCTGGGCGCTTCCTTCCGGTAAGCGTCCGACTTCGGCTCTGGTCACGATCTCGTGGTTCATATGAGTTTGAGCCCTGCACTGCCAGTGCCGAGCCTGCTTGGAATTCTCTCTCTCTCTCTCTCTCTCTCTCTCTCTCCCCCCCCCCACTCACTCTCAAAATAAATAAACTTAAAAAAAAAAGCGGGAACAGATCTAGGAGCAGAGAAAGCAAGGACAGCGAGATGGCATGAGATTGGAGATTCGGGCAAGGGCTGTATCTTATTAGGTCAAAGTAAAGAGCTTCGATGTTATACTCAGTGCAGCTGAAATCTCTCGGAGGGCTTTGAAGCAGGGGCCCAGATAGGCATGATTGAAGTATTTAAAAGTTGGCTCTGGCTGTTGTGTGGAGAATGGCCCGTGTGGGCAGGGAGACCAGGGAGGAGACTGTGCACGGAGCCAGGAGAGACAGTAGCGGCGCGGGTTATGCGGGAGGCCGGAGGAGGCCGAGGACAAAGAGAGAAGGAGAGAGGACTACTTAATGGAGGAGAAGGCTGGTGGAGTTTGCCGGATGGGGGCCGTCGACGCCATGGGGCGCGTATGGTCTCAGTTAGCGTCGCTTCGGGGAGAGCCTGAAGACTACAATGAGATTCTAAAGGGGTGGGCAGAGGAAGGACTGCCTAGAAAAGCGAGTTGAAGAAACAACCCAAGTGGTGGGAGGAGAAACAGGGAAGTGTGATGCTGCAGAAGGCAGCCCCGCTTTCCTCTCCAGAAGTCACCCGTGCTAGCAGATGGGCGGGTAGCCTTCCAAATCGTCTTCTATATATTTACATACATTCACAAATATTTATATTACACGCATATGTAGTTTTGTGGCTTTTATATAAATGAGCTCAGAATACAGGCATTATTCCGTCCCTTGCTTGAAAAAAAAAAAAAAACAACAGCTTTCTCGAGCTATAATTCACATCCCGTACAGTTCGCGCATTGGAAGTGCACAACTCAGTGGTTTTTAGTATCTTCCCGGATACGTGCCACCACGACCCGGTATCTTTCAGCTCTCCCTCCCTGTCCCCAGTCCCCTCGCCCCCAACCCTAAGCAAACACCACCTCCTTTCTGTTTTTACGGATTTGCCTATTCTTGGCTTTAATATAAATGGAAGCATCGAACATGTGATCTTTTGCGACCGGCCTCTTTCACTGAGCACGGCGTTTTCAGGGTTCATTTATGCCGTAGCCTAAATCGCAACCTCGTTGTTTTTATTGCGGAATCCTGTTCCGTCGTATGGAGAAGACCGCGGTTCGTTTAGCCATTCGGCGGTGGGGGGACCACGGGCCGTCCCCACTTTGGGCCGTTAGGAAGAATGCGGTCATGAACGTTCAATTCCAAGTGTTCGCGTGGACGTAGATTTTCCTGTCTCTCGGGTATATTCCTGGGAGCGGAATCGTCTATGTTCGACACTCTGAGGAACTGCCAGGCTGTTTTCCAAAGTCGCTGTGGCATTTTAAGCCCCCGCTGGCAGCCTGTGCCGTTTCCAAGCGTTCCACATACTAACACTTGTTCGTGCCTACCGTTGGCTACAGCCATACTAGGGGGTGTGCTAGCACTTACTCTTTTTTTTTAAGGTTTTTTTTTATTTTTGAGAGACAGAGCGTGAGTCGGGGACGGGCAGAGAGAAAGGGGGACAGAGGATCCGAAGCGGCTGACGGGTGCTCGGGTGACCATTGTCACTTATTTTTTTTTATTTAATGTGCCTGGAATCTTTTTCCGTGTTGGCTCATCCAGGTCTCCTGTGCACTGAAATGCTGTATGACAGTTCACAGAGAGCCTCCTTTTCAAGACGGTCCCGCCGACCCCGCTGGGTCCTTTCCTCCCCGCGGGCCCCCCGCAGCCTGGAAAGAGAAACAGCAGCTGAACGCACCGATTCAGGTTCGGAAGTTGGGTGGCAGGTGAGTTAGAAGGACGAGGTGAGGAACGGCGTGGACGGAAATAGTAAGTGAGTACTTGAAGCGAGTTCCCAGCCCTGGCGCGGATCAGTCCTGGTAAGCGACAGTGACGAGGAGCCGGCGCATACGGTACAGCATAGGGCCGAACCCTGAAAGTAGGTTTTGCTTGAGAGAGGAAGGCTAGTTTTTGGTCTTGTTTGGCATTTACCCATTTCCCTCCCTCCCCACTTCCCTTCCCCCTTCCCTCTTTCTGTCTTTCTTTCTGTCTTTCTTTCTTTTCTTTCTTTCTTTCTTTCTTTCTTTCTTTCTTTCTTTCTTTCTTTCTTTCTTTCTTTCTTTTCTTTCTTTCTTTCTTTCTTTCTTTTCTTTCTTTCTTTCTTTCTTTCTTTCTTTCTTTCTTTCTTTCTTTCTTTCTTTTTCTTTCTTTCTTTTTCTTTCTTTCTTTCCTTCTCTCTCTTTCTTTCTTCTTTCCTTCTTCCTTCCTTCCTTCATTTCTTCTTTCCTTCCCTCCCTCCCTCCCTCCCTTCTTCCCTCCCTCCCTCCCTCCCTCCTTCCCTCCTTCCCTCCTTCCCACGATTACATCACTCACTACTTCACATTCTCAAACGGCTGATTCAGAACATAACGTAACCTTGTCTTGTGACTCAGAGTGTGCGTTATGACCGTCTGCTTTGGCCCTGGACCTCTGAGGTGTGTAGGAATATGTCTTTCTCTATCGAATGGGTCCCGGATTTCTGAGCTTTTGAAATCCTATCAGCTTCAACTTCCAGCTTTACTGTCTTTGGCGTCAGAGACTGCGATGAGCTTATTGTAGGTTCTTCTAATATACGGTTTCTTGACCGAGGACTGACTCCCTGCGTCTCCTGTGAAGTTTACGGGTTTCGCGATAGCAATTTTATATGCTGTTTAGTTGCTTTATTTCTCTTCTGGGTTTGTGGTTACGTTATGGCAGAGGCTGCGAGGACTCTCGTCTCCAGAGAAGAGTCGGTGCCTCTTTAATTAGATCTAAGCTAGTTTGGGCAGGCCGGTTTTCCAGCATGGCGGGCTTTAAGGAATAAGTGTGTGTTCCCCTTATCCGCACTCTTTCCCGTGCTCGGGACCCGCTCTGTTCAATCCCGTAACCACTAGCCGCGTGTGGCTTTTACAACTTAAATATAAATTAAATGAGTAAATCAAATTAAAAAGTCAGTGCCGCAGCGGCGCTGGCCACATTCCAAGTTCTCAGCAGTCCCGTGTGGCGAGGGGCCGCCGTCCCGGAGAGCACAGTTACAGCACGTTTCCGTCATCACAGATGGTTCTATGGGACAGCAGTGGCCTCGCCTCTGAGCCAGTCTCCTCTCGGTTTCGCCTTCCCAGACTGCAGAGTCTCCTGTTTGTAGCAGAGGCCGCGCTCCTCCCTACTCGGCAACGGCCCCCGCCTTCCCACCCCTGACTGTGTCGCCTGTCCCCTGTCAGTGGAGCGGTTTTCTGTTGTTGCTGTAACAAATCGCCACAGGCGTTATGGCGTGAAATGACATAAATCTATTCTCTCAACGGTTCTGGAGCTCGGGAGTCTAAAGTCAGCCGTTTTCCAGCTTCCGGACGCTGGCTGCCTGCGTCCTCAGCTCCTGCCCCGCCCCCTCCATCTTCGAAGCCAGCACAGGGCATCCCTCGCGCCCTCTGACCTCTGCGTCCATAGGCACACGGTGCCCTCTGACCCGGACTCTCCTGCCCCTCTCTTATATGGACTCTGTCATCAGATCAGGCCCACCTGGCTAATCTAGAACATTCTCCCCATCTCAGTGTCCTCAAGTTCATTGTACCTGCAAAGTCCCATTTACTATGTAAGGTGACGTATTCATCTATCCCGAGGATCAGGACGTGGACATTTGCGGGGGTGGCCATGGCCCAGCCTACCATAACGGGCAGTGTTCTGCAAGGCTGTCCCGTTTTCCTCGCAGACCAGTGCTGCGCAGAGTATGTACACCGACGTCCCAAGGTGTAACGCAAAGGGACGAGAATACTTTAGGATCTTATTTTCTGGGATGCCTGGGCGGCTCAGTCGGTTGAGCATTCGACCGCATTTCGGCTCGGGTCACGATCCCAGGGTCGTGGGATCGAGCCCCGCATCGGGCCCCGTGCTGAGCGTGGAGCCTGGTTAAGATTCTCTGTCTCTCCCTCTACGCCTCTTCCCTGATTGCTTGTGCTCTCTCTTTCTCTCTCTCTAAAAAAAAAAACCAATCATAATAAAATTAATAAATGAAATTAACAGACGTTGCACAACTCAAGGTCGTAAAGATTTTTAATACTAATTAATTAATTAATTGCAAAAATCTTTTTTTTCTGCCTCCATCCTGCCAGGAAATACAAACGTTCGGTCGTTCTGACTCCACTCAGCAGGATCCTAGGAACCTGGCGGCCCGGGAGCATCCTTCAGGCCAGACCCATGCACGGCCCACTCCGTGTGCCGCCAGAGCGTTTGCCCCACCGTGACACGGGCTCCGTTTCGGGGTCAACTGCTCCCAGCCTTTCTTCTCTTTCTCAGACAACCCAGGAGCTTGATATATGGAGCAAGGCAAAGCCCCCCGAGCATCTCTCTGCCCAGGACAGGGTGGCGGATGAAGGCCCAAGTCATCCCTGGGAGAAGCGGCAGCAGAAAGCGAAGTGAAAATGGTCTTCTATTTTCAGTCTGGACAAGACGGCATACTCTCCTTTCTCCTCGCTCCTCCCTGCTGGGCGGAACTGGAAGTCATAGAAATGATTCGAGAGGCGACCGAAGAATTCCAAAGACTGTAAAGAGGAAGGCAGAGGGTCAAGGCCCCCGGGACCGGCGGGACATCGCAGCGGTAGGTGCCTCACGACCCCCCACGCGACGGAAGGAGGGGAGCGAGGCCCAGCGTTTCCCGGCCCCCCCAGCCTAGCGACGGAAGGTGGCTCAGGTAGGCAGCCTCTTCCTCCGGGTTGGATGGGGCAGTCCACGCGGGCCCGGCGAGTCCGCCACCCGGAGTCCAGCAGGGAGCCCCGCTGTCGCGAAGCAGCCAGGAGAGTGGCTCTCCTCTCCCGCCACGCCGGGCTCGCGTCCCTCGCCACGAGGTGCCAAAGCAGCCAGGGCGCTGTCATCGAGGGCAAAGTCGACCGTCACAAGTGCTCCAACCCAGGGAGCCCGTTTGTGCCCGTGGTCTTGAGAGCCCCCTCTCCCTCGGAGACATACCAGGATGGTCTAGGCACTGGCGAGGGGCAGGGGTTCCACCAGAGCGAGCACAACCAGGGAGGCTTAGTCGTTTCCACACACTAGAGACTCACCGCCTCCAGCCCCGGGCCTCAGGCCGCCCAGTGTGGCGGAACCCCTGCTCCCTACGGCGGCACCAGCACAGGCCAGTGGGCCATCACCGCCACCTTAACGAGCAGACCAAAATAGCATCGCAGAGCTCTGCACGGTAAATCGTCACTGAAATCACAGCCGCCAAAAGTAGGCCAGGACCTAAGTGCTAAACCTAAACAGAGTGACTGCCTACTAAAAGAAAAGATTAAATAGTCTCCTGGGGGCGCCTGGGTGGCTCAGTCGGTTAAACATCCAACTTCAGCTCAGGTCAGGATTTCACAGCTTGTGAGTTCGAGCCCCGCGACGGGCTCTGTGCTGACAGCTCAGAGCCTGGAGCCTGTTTTGGATTCTGTGTCTCCCTTTCTCTGCCTCTCCCCCTCTCTACTCTGTCTCTGTCTCTCAAAAATAAACAAACATTAAAATTAGAAAAAAAATGAAATAACAAAAGATCCAACATTTATATCATCAGAGTCCCAGACGCAGATCAAAATCAGACAACGACAGTACCAAAAAAAAAAAAAAAAGCAAACTACAGGCCAGTATCCCTCATAAATTTGGACACGAAAATCCTCAACGAGGGCTTATGAGCAAAATGCACCCAATGACGTGTAAGAGAATTATATAGCATGATCAAGTGGGGTTTATTTCAAGTATGTGAGGCTGGCTCACTATTTTAAATCATTCAATATAGACCACCGTATCAATAAACTAAAGAAAAAATCATATGACCATAGCAATTGACACAGACTAAAACATTTGACCAAATTCAACGTTCATGACAAAAACACTAGGAAGAGAGGGAACTTCCTTAACCTCGTAAAGGACATCTATTAAAAACTTACCATTGACGTTATACTTAATGGTAAAAACAGAATACTTTGCCTCTTAAGAGTGAAATAAGGCAAGTATGTCTGCTCTTATCGCTTCTACTCGACATTGCACTGAAGTTCTAGCCAGCGCAACACGGCAAGAAAAGAAATAAAAGACATACAGATTGGAAAAAATCAAGTGAAACTGTCTCATTTGCAAAAGACTTGGTTGTCTACATGAAAACATCACAGGGGTTCTAAAGAAAAATCTTCTAGAACTAGTAATTGAATTCAGCAAGGTCATATGATGCAAGATCCATACACAAAAACAAATCACACTTTTACATACTAACGATGTGGAAATCTAAATAAAAAACACAATACTATTTATAACTGCTTCGAAGAAAATGAAATTCTTAGGAATCAAACTTAACAAAACATATCTCATCTGTGTGCTGCAAGTTATAAAACACTGAAGAAAGAACTCAAAGAAGACATTAAAAATTTGAGCCTTACTGGATCCACGGATTCGAAGACTCAACACGGTAACGATATCAGTTTTCCCCAAATTTATCTATAGGTTAATGGAATCCCTATCAAAATCCCGGCAAGGATTTTCGTAGACATACATAGGATTATTATAAAATTTATATTGCAAGACGAAGGACTTACAGTAGCTAAAATGATGTTTGTAAAGAATAAACTGGGGGAACTGGGGCGGGGGAATCAGTCTCTCCTGTGTAAAGGCTTACTGTATAGCTATAGTGATCAAGACAGTGTAGTAATGGTGGAGTGTAGACACATAGATCAACGGAGTACAATAGAGCACCCAGAAACAAACCCAAATTTGTTCAACTGAACTTCGACAGAGGTGTAAAAGCAATTCAGTGAAGGAAGGTAGCCTTTTCAACAAATAGTGCAGGAGCAATTGACATCCATAGGCCAAAAAAAAAAGAAAGAAAGAAAAAAAAGAAAAATGAACTTTGACCTAATCATCACACCGTATACGAAAAAGGAACTTGGAATGGCTCACAGACTTAAAGGGTAAAACTATAAAACTTGTAGGAAACAAACACAGGGGAAAATCAGAACCTAGCGTTCAGCAAAGGGCTCTTAGGCTTCCCACCATAAGCATGAGATATAAAAGGAAAAATCTACTAACTGGAGTTCATCAAAATTAAAAAAGTTTTGCCCTATGAAAGATCAAGCTCCAGACGAGAAAACAATAGTTGCAAACCGTGTATCTGACCAAGGATTTGTATCTAGAATATATAAAGAGCTCTTCAAAACTCAACCCAATTAGAAAATGGGCAAAAGAGATGAACAGATATGTCACTAAGGAGCGTCTGCAGATGGCCGGTAACCCATGGAAAGATGCTCGGCGTCACAGGCCATCGGGAAGATGCAAATCAAAACCACCACGAGCTATTACCTACCACACGCCTATCGGCGTGGCTAAAATAAAAAATAATGACAACACCAAATGCTGGCAAGGATGTCGAGAAACTGGATATCTCCTACATGTGTTCTTTGATGGACTAATAGTTAAGTAAAATGTGGTATCTCTGCCATGGAAACTACTCAGCAATAAAAAGAAATGGCGGTAACAGTTCACACAATAACTGGAGTGAATCTCCTGGGAATTTTACTGGGTGGGAAAAAGCCAATCCTGAAAGGTTACATACTGTGTGATTATTTATATAATACTCTTGAAATGGCAAAAAGTCTAGCCACAGGGTCGTGGATAGTGAGTACCAGGGGTTAGGGAATGGGGCAGACGGGAGGTGGGCGTGGCCGAAAATGGTAACAGGAAGGATCCTTGTGGTGACCACGCAGTTCTGTACTGTGTTGGTGGATACGTGAACATACATGTATGATAAAATCGCATAAAGCTAAATACAGAGACACATACAAACAGATTATTACAAGTAAAACTGGGGAAATTTGCACAAGATCAGCGGGTTGTAGCCATGTCTATATCTTGGCTGTGATATTATACTACGGTTTTATAAGATGTTACCACTGACGGAAACTGACTAAGGGTACACAGGATCTCACTGTATTCTTTCTTATAATCACATGTGAATTTACGATGATCTCGAAATAAAAAGTTTGATTAAGAAAAGATAAAGGGGCACCTGAGTGGCTCAGTCGGTTAAGCGTCCGACTTCGGCTCAGGTCATGATCTCACAGTTTGTGGGTTTGAGCCCTGCGTTGGGCTCTGTGCTGACGGCTTGGAGCCTGGAGCCTGTTTCAGATGCTGTGTGTTTCCCTCTCTCTCTCTCTGCCCCTCCCCTGCTTGGGCTCTGTCTCTCTCTGTCTCTCGAAAATAAATAAACATTGAAAAAAATAAAAATAAATAAATAAAGACAGAAAATTAGGGCCTTGAATATTTTGCCAGAAGCTGGATCAAGGAATCTAGCTCATTGTGCAGGCATTAAACGAATTGGCCATCTGGCTACCAGACGGGAGAGTTACTTTAAAAAAACGACTCCCCAAACGTGGGTATACAGCACCTTAGAGGGCCCCTGATAATCCAAAGAGGTATTGTTCACCCTCCGGAAATTCTCAGTCACCGAATTTATTTGATTTTTTATTTTAATTTTTAGAGAGAGAACACGAGCAGGGGAGAGAGAATCTTAAGCAGTCTCCACACTCGGCACAGAGATCGACACGGGGCTTGATCCACAACCCTGGGATCACGGCCTGGGCCGGAATCAAGGGTCAGAAGCTCAACCGACCGAGCCACCCAGGCACCACACACCGTAGCCACAAGTAGTGGAAAATCACTTTCGCGAAAAAGCCAGCATTTGTTATCAACGTCTTCTTATCGGAGGGCGGCACCAGGAAATCAAAATACGGTATCTCAACCTGTGCCCGCTCTAGCCCTTCCAAAATCAGAATCACTGGCCTGACCTGTTTGTGGGGCCAACATATGAGGCCTCAATGGGCCTGTTAACTCTATGTGGCGAAAAGCCACCCCCACCCCTAGCCGGTCACTCAGCCGGCTCTGACCGCCAGAGAAAGTACGGGCGGGAACGGGAGGCCTATAAACCTGAGATTCAACCCCTTCCTTAGGGGGAGCCCAGAGGGTTACCATGATCTTTTCCCAAAAGCCCTTTTCATGCCTGTTCTTCAGATCGGGAGCTTCTTTAAAAAAAAAATAATTATTTTCAGAGATAACACAAGCTGGGGAGAGGGCAGAGGGGGACCGAGAGGGAGAGAGAACCTTAGGCAGGCTCCTAGCTCAGCACGGAGCCTGACACGGGGCTGGATCCCACGCCCCTGGAATCATGACCTAGCCGAAATCGAGAGTAATTTTCCCTTAGTTTAGTATTTAAGTTAATATATAAGAAGGTCGACTTGTCGGTCTATACAGTTCTACGAATTTTAACGTCTATATAGATTCATGCAATCGACACTGAAACCGGGATATGGAGCAGTTCCTTCATCCCCGCTAAGGCTCCCGAGCGCTACCCTTTTGTTGTTACATACCCCCACCCCCAAGCCCTGGCAACCGCGGAAGTGTTTCTCCATCGCTGTCATTTTGTTTTGTTTTGTTTTGTTTTTTGAGAATGTCATATGCATGGAAACACATGGGAGGTAACTCTGAAACTGGCTTCTTTCACTCAGCAAATGTCTTTGAGATTTAGCATGCTGTTGCATCTATCAGGTAGTTCATTGAAGCACAGTTTGAATTTTTTTTAATGTTTATGTTTGAGAGAGAGACAGAGTGCAAGCAAGGGAAGGGTGAGAGAGAAGGGAGACACAGAATCCGAAGCAGGCTCCAGGCTCTGAGCTGTCGGCACAAAACCCAATGTGGGGCTCGAACTCGTGAATCACAAGATCATGACACCTAAGCGACTGAGCTGCCCAGGCGCCCCCAAGCACAGTTTTTAATTTCAGAATTGCTCCCTGATTTTATTCAGATGAGTTCTCTGAGCAGGCTTTGTACTAGTATAGTAACAATATAATTTCTGTGCAGTTGAGTCACCTTTGGTCAAGTGATTGACAGTGATTAACACGTTTCTCTTATCCAGTTTTTATTCTGTTTCTTCTGGTGAAAGATGTAGAGAGGCTAGAAGTAGGTAGTAATTTCTAAGCCAGCATTACAAGAGTTCTAAAGCCAGAATGCAGCATCTCTGAGCTGCACTATTCGTTTTGTTTTTTTTTTTTTTAATTATTACTTGAGAGAGAGAGAGAGAGAGAGAGAGAGAGAGAGAGAGAGAGAGAATCTTAAGCAAGCTCCATGCTCAGCACAGAGCCCCGTGCGGGGCTTGACCCCACGGCCCTGGGATCATGACCTGAGCCAAAATCAAGAGTCGGATGCTCAACCGACTGAACCACCCAGGCGCCCCTGGACTATTCTTAAATCACTTGTCTCACCACTTGGGGAACCTCAGAACAGCAGTGACCAAAATGTCTTCTACTAAGGTTTTATCACGTCTCAAATCTCTACCCTTAGACTCACTGACCAAGGCTAACGAATACCACAAGACCTCTCTACAAAACAACGCAAACCTGTCACTAAACGGGAATACCCCGTTATGAGAGATTAGAACAAAAACCTTTTGATTTGGGGTGTAGGACAGGTCCGGACTGGTGCTCAGTGCTGAGGAATGGGAACCCCAGCTTCAGTTAGAAGTGGGACGGGGGGGGCGCCTGGGTGGTGCTTAGTTGGTTAAGCAGCCGACTTTGGCTTAGGTCATGATCTTACGGTCTGTGAGTTCGAGCCCCGTGTCGGGCTCTGTGCTGACAGCTCAGAGCCTGGAGCCTGCTTCAGATTCTGTATCTCCCTCTCTCTCTGCCCTTCCCCTGCTCATACTCTGTCTCTATGTCTCTCAAAAGTAAATAAAGGTTAAAAAAATTAAAAAAAAAAAAGTGGGACAGGGAATGTCTGGCCAAGTGGCGGCAGGAGGTACCGGGACCCAGGGGGCTGGGCTAGAAAGGGGGAAATGTTCCAAGGGGGACTTGCTGAGAACACACGTTGCCTATTTCACAAATACGCCTGGATCCTGCCTCGGCGGGCCCCCACTGTTGAGCGGGAAAGCTAGGTGCCTTGCTTGTTTCTGTCTTATCTATCTGCCAAGTAAACACTAAGTAAAAGCTTTGAACTCCAGCGTTTTTTTTTTTTTTTTTAAGTGTTTGAATCTCATGTATGTAGCCAGAGCTAAGGAGAGAGGGGCGCCTTCGGATCTCAGGGGAATTTTATTCTTTAGTTTTTCCTTCTCCCCGAAGGCAGGCCACTCTCGAAGTCCTACAAGTGAGAGGAACTCGTTCGCCAGGTAGCGGGGACTTCAGGCGGAGGGTGAACGGAGCCGGTTTCTGTGGGAGGGGAGGTCCAGTGTCAGGTGGCTGGATTTATCCAGCGCGAGGGCAATAGGACGGCCCTCGCACTCCGCGCCCAGAAGGCGAGCTCCCCCTCTGCCCGGGGTTAACCCAAGCCTCGGTCTTTGCACCGGCGTTCTTCCTGCCACACAGGCGCGCACGCGCAACGGAGCGAGATGCGGCTGGTTTCTGTCTATCGGCCAGGGCCCAACAGTTAGGAAATCGGTAGGTTGTGCTTGAATTAACGCGTTTTCAATGCAATGGCTCATAAAACAGAAGGCTGCTTATTTTATTTGTGTATAGGCGGCTCTTAGTGCATCCAAAGAACGTTTAAAACAAGAAAAGCACCACTTATCACCTTGGGTCCTAACAGATTCAAACATATAATGACAGCCGCCCTTGGTTACGTAAATGAGGTGACAGGCTGACAGCAGAAGCGCGGATGCTGTTCCCGGTGGGGTGGGGGGGGGGTATGGCTGTGGCACCCCTCCTCTAAGCAGGTGTGCTCAGGTGTGGCCCAGGTTGGGGGAGAACGGAGCCGTGGAGAGCCCCGACCTTTGGGGCGCCTGGGCGGCTTACTCGGCTAAGCGTCCGGCTGTTGACTTTGGCTCAGGTCATGATCTCATGGTTCATGGGATCGAGCCCCACATTGGGCTCTGTGCTGACAGCGCTGAGCCTGCTGATTCCCTCTCTCTCTCTCCCTCTCTCTCGGCCCCCCCCCAAATAAATAAACATTAAAAAAAAGATATTCCAAACCTTTGCAAATTAATAGTCGCAAAAAAAGTGCTTTCTGAGAAGGAGCGGAAGTGAAATGCACGCAGGAAGCCACTAAGGCGCCCGGGACCCAAATGCGGATGGCAAACGGTAAAGAAAGGCAGCTTTGGTACCAGGGCAGTCGGGAGGCTTTTGTGTCGAGGCACGAACGTTTCCAGCTTCGGCAGCAACCTCCCCTACATTTTCGTTCATCTAGTTTCCCATTTTCACTTGCTCGCGCTTTTTCCCCAGCCCCTCTGTGGGATGGCACGCTAATTATCTCATGGTGGCGATACGATCTGCCGGAAGAGCTGGCGGGCCGAGCAGTCCCCATCGTCCAAACTCGGGGCCTGCCTCTACCCGCCGCGCCGCAAGAAACGGAACGGCAGCGTGCTGTCCCCCGGACCCTGCTCAGGGGACTGACTCAGCTTCACAGGGTGAAGCAGAAACCGAGAACCCGACCCGCGCGCCACGCTGAAGCCTTCACCTGTGGTGTTCGGTGCTGACACCCACGCCTGTGTCTCCACGTGGCTTGGTGGGGGACGGACCACATGCCGCGGTCCATGTGGGGCTCCAGGCACGTGGGTGTCATGGTCCTGGGTCTGATGTAAACGAACGAGTTAATTTCCTTGAAATTTTTTAATGTTTGTTTTTATTTTAGAGAGACAGAGAGAGCGCATGAGTGGGGGAGGGCAGAGAGAGAGAGAGAGAGTGAGAGAATCCCAAGGAGACTCCACACCGAGAGCAGACAGCCCGATGCGGGACCTGAACCCACGAACCCTGAGATCATGACCTGAGCCAAAGTCGGACGCTTAACTGACTGAGCCACCCAGGCACCCGGTTAATTTCTTGACCGCTGCTTTTACCTCTGTCCCTGGTCCCGTGGGCACAAGAGCATGAGAGGGTCCAGATGACACAGAATAATCCCATCATCAGGCCTGTGAAACAGCTGAAAGGATGTGGCTTACTCATAGGTCAGTTGTACCAGCTTTTTGGGGAGGGGACAGCACGACCTAGTCACAATCCCACGCTTACCGAAGTATTTTTGAACTTCGGGATAGTCGTGAGGGACCCGAGATAGTCGTGAGGGACTGGTAAATGGTTCCTAGCCGAGGGGTGGGCAGAGGTGGGCAGGGCACAGCGTCCTTAGTCTAACTGCCCCTTTCGTGACGCTTTGAGGGTTTGGGAAGAATAGTTCGTGACTGGGGACGCCTGGGGGGCTCAGTCGGTGGAGCGTCTGCCTCTTGATGTCAGCTCGGGTCATGATCTCACAGTTTGTGGGTTCGAGCCTCACATCGGGCTCCACTCTGACAGTGCGGAGTCTGCTTGGGATTCTCTCTCTCTCTCTCTCTGTCTGCCCCTCTCCCGCTCCCTCTCTTTCTCTCTCTCAAAATAAATTAACATGAAAAAACCAAAATGGTCACTTGGGACCAACGGCGAACCCCCCTTTCTTTTATATATATTAGAATATTCTTCGTGCTCGTGACCACTGCGAGGACTGTTACGAGGAGAAGACACTATTTCCTGTCTCCTCAAAAGTTAGCAGGGTTGGGGAGCACATCTCGATGTGAGCAGTACGAAAGGTGGCTTGCGTGTTCCGCTTCTGAGCCATCGACTTGGCCTCAAGGAGTCCTGGTCTGACTCCAACTGGAGCAGCCGCGGAACCGGCTGACCCTGGCCGCCTCGCTCCTCCGTACGGGGCGACAGAGGCCCAGAGGGGGAAGGTAGCGGGCCTTGTGGTTCCCACTCCGGTCCTCTGTCCGGGAGATCTGACTTTATTGCTACCTATTTTCTTTCCTTTCCTGAAAGTTTATTTTTGAGGGAGAGTGAGAGCGGGCTCGTGTGCATGAGTGCGAGGGAGGGAGGGGCGGAGAGAGATGGGGAGAGAGAGAGGGAGAGAGAGAATCCCAAGCCGGCTCCACGTTGTTGGCCCAGAACCTGACACGGGGCTCCACCCCTATGCACTGTGAGAAAATGACCTGAGCCAAAATCAAGAGCCGAGAGCTCAACGGACTGAGCCCCCCGGGCGCCCCTTGGCCCTCTTTTCCTGCAGTAAGAAAGAGGTCTACAGTCAGGATGGGTCTCTATGGCAAAATAAGACTCACTCTGGATTGAAAAGCTACAACTGCTGTTCTCGGGGTTTTCTGCCTGTCTTCGAGGAAAATGTATCCTTTCTCCAGGTCAATGCCAACCAACCTTTTCACTATTTTGTTTTAATGAAAACAAACATCTTTTCCCCCGCTGTCTCCCTGGTCAGCCACGCTCCCCGAAAGAAGAGTCTACGCTCGATGTTCTGCTTCCTTTGTTTTCATTCACCCCCATGCCACACTCAGTGGACGCCTTGGAGTCTGTATTTTAAGTCATCTTACTCTGTGGCGTTCGGCGTCATCCAGCCACTCGCCCGCTTCATACTCTGCGTGGCTTTTCTTCCCCCGTTCTCCCCCTCCCATATTCCACAGGGATCTTATTCGATAGTCGTTATATTTGGGATTAAGTCTCCTTTATTGCAATACTTCCCAACCTATTGGGTCTGGGAAGGGGCGGTAGAGCCCCGGACGTGACCAGTGGGATTAGGGACGGATACATCAGCAGACGGGGGGGAGTGCCTGACCTGCAGGGGTGTGTTCTGTCCCTTCTAGGAACGGAATGAGAAGGAGGAAGGTGACCGGAAAGAAAGAGCGCTGAGAAGGTGTGTAGACCCAGAGGCTGAAGCTGTGATTCTGGCCATGTGAGAGCGGGCACGTGACCTGAAGACCCTGCGGGGCAGAGAAGGGGGTGGGGAAATCAAGCCAATACTCACGAGAATCGAGGAAGAGACCCCTGAGAGAGAGACGTGGAGTAGCGGAGGAGGGAGAGAGGGGAAGCTTTGTGGGCAGGATGGGTGGGGAGAGGGGAGTGCCGGAGGGAGAGCCCAGGAGAGGGCACGCAGACAACTTTCTAGACCCTGGGAGCTGCTGGCGGTGCCTTACTGCCGTAGAAGTCCGTGCAATTCCCTGGAGCCTGGTAATGGCCCTTTCTAGTACCTCATTGTAGTGGATGATGGTGTGTCTTGCAACCTTTATCCCGAGGTGCCTCTTCTCCCTCTAACTTCTCAAACTCTCCCCGAGTGATCTCATTCGCTTCTTTTTACAGTTTAAAATGGTTTCATTTCTAGGGGCGCCTGGGCGGCTCAGTCAGTTGAGCGTCCAGCTTCACCTCAGGTCATGATCTCACAGTTCATGAGTTCAAGCCCCACAGCGGGCTCTGTGCTGACAGCACGGGGCCTGCTTCAGATCCTCTGCCCGCCTCTCTCTCTGCCTCTCCCCTGCTCGCGTTCTCTCTCTCAAAAAGAAATACGAAACAGTAAAAAAAGTGTTTTTATCTCTATAATGTAATTCGTATGTATAGCTACAAAGAAATAAAAGAGTACCAAAGGTTTATAATGAGAAGCAAAAGTCCCTGTGCCTGCCCCGGTCCCACTTCCCAAAAGCAGCGACTCCTCGAAGTGTTCCTTAGAGTGTTTGCCTCAGGCATTTAAAAGAATATGATGATCTTGCTATTTCCTTTTTAAAAAGGAAATCGGGAAAATATACATGGTACAAAATTTACCATTTTAACCTTTTAAGTGCACAGTTTAGTGGCATCAAAGACAGTCACACCATTGGGCCACCCAGGTGGCTCAGCAGGTTAAGCACCCGACTCTTGATCTTGGCTCAGGTCGTGATCTCATGGTTTGTGAGATCGAACCCTGAGTCGGGCTTGGCGCTGACAGCACAGAGCCTGTTTAGGATTCTCTCTCTCCCTTTCTGTCTGCCCCTCCCCTGCTTGCGTTCTCTCTCTCTCTCTCTCTCTCTCTCTCTCTCACAATCTCTCTCTCTCTCAAAATAAACATTAAAAAAAAACGACATTCACACTGTTGTGCAACCGTCCCCACCTTCCATCTCCAGAACTTTCTCATCATCTCAAACTGAAATTCTATCAAACGGTACCTTCCGAGGCCCTCCTGGTAACCACTATGCTGGTTCCTATGACTATGAATTTGACTAGTCTAGGAAAGTCATATAAATGCAACCCTCCAATATTTGTTCTTTCCTGTCCGGCTTATTTCACTTCGCATAATGTCTTCAGGGATCATCCATGTTGTAACATATATTAGACTTTCATTCCTTTTTAAGGCCGAATAATATTCTATTTCATGCACACGCGGTCGCACATGCACCCATCCACACACCAGATTCTGTTCTTCTGTTCGTCCGTTGATGGACATTTGAGTCGTTTCCACCTGTGGGCTATTGTGAACACGCCGCTATGAACATAAGTGTACAAATACCTGTTGGATTCTCCGTTTCTCCTTCTTTGGAGTGTATACCCAGGCATGGAAATGCTAGCTTGTATGGTAATTCTGTGTTTGCTTTTTTGAGGAACCACCACGCTGTTTTCCGCATTCTACTGTTTTCTTGACAAACACTTTTTATTTTTTATTTTTTTTAAAGTTTATTTACTTATTTTGAGAGAGAGAGAAAGGGAGCACAAGCAGGGGGGGAGGGGCAGAGAGAAAGAGAATCCCAAGCAGGCTCAGCATTGTCAGCACAGAGCCCGATGTAAGGCTCGATCCCACGAACTGTGAGACCATGACCTGAACCAAAATCAAGAGTCAGTCAGGCGCCCCAAGAAATATTTTTTAAACGTCTACCGACTTCGTATTATGGTAACTGAGGGATTATCTACACTTAAAGTATTCCCTAGCCCCTGTGTGCTGGTGGCTTCGCATGTACATTTCAAGCCCTGTCCCCTCCCCCCCCCCCCCCCCCGAGCTTCAGGCTTTTATTCTCCAAATGCTGGCTGGACATCTCCATGTTGATGGAGCTCAGTGTTAAGCTCAAAATGTTTGTCTCTGCCCCACATCCAAATGCTCTATTCCTCTGGCTATTGTATTGTCCCCTACCCCAGCGAGTGTCACCAAAGTCTACCCAGTCACTCAAAGAAGAAACCTAGAAGTTGTCACAAACTGCTCCTACACCTTACCAAACAGCGGAGCGCCAAAACTTCCTGATTTTAACTCTTAAATATCTCTTGGCTCCATTTGCTTCTTACTGTCACTGCTGTAGGTCAGAAATCCATGGTCTACTGGTGGAGCCGCCCTCGAAGCAGCCTCTGTGTTTGCCTTCCCTTAATCCCGCTGCAGATGGATTTAAGCCTGGTTAGCCCCTCACGTTGCCACTGATTGTCAGCGACTATCAGTAGCTTCCAATGATTAGAGATAGCTCTGGGTCGTCATCCTTGCCCCCGGCCCCACCCCCACTGCCCTACCAGCCTGTACGCTCTAGTGAAAACGGGACCTCGACCCAGTTTTGCCAAGCATACATTTATTAGTGGCTGGACCCAGCCCCCCAGCCTGTCCTCACAAGATCCATGAAGCCCCACGCAGGAAAGGCTCACAGAAGCGCATTTGGCAGTTCTCCAAGAGTAGCGTTTTAGCTAAACTCGTGGTTAGGTCAGGCAATGGGACCACCCGGTAGGTGTCAGGACGCCGCACCCAGTGGATTCCCAGACCTAGATGCCACTCCGGGCTCATCGGTTTCTTAGGCGCCATTCGTGCAAGGGCAGGTGAAAGCATAGACCCGTAAATCTACAACACCATTTATTTCGCCAATGAAAGTTTATTTCTACCACCCCCTATATTAACGAGCAAACCCTCTCGTGTAGATTTAGGTAGATTGGTTGAAACTTTCTGGTGCTGCCTCTGGAGTGTGTATTCGTAATTAGGCTTTCAGATGCAGACTGAGCACTACGGGAGTGTGTTCCGCATTGGAGTACTTCAGATACAAACTGTCCCTGGGGTGCGTGTATACATACATGTATATGGGCAGGTGTATGTGTATCTCGCATGCTCTGTGTTTAGTATTTTGTTTTAATTTTAGAGAGAGCGCGTGTGGGGGAGAGGGGCAGAAGGAAAGAGAGAGAACCTTAAGCAGACTCCACGCTCAGCACAGAGCCCGATGTGGAGCTTGATCCCATGATACTGGGATCATGACCTGAACCGATATTGAGAGTTGGAGGCTCAACCAACTGAGTCGCCGAGGACCCCTGTGCTGAGTATTTGTTTTAATGTTCCTTTATTTTTGAGAGAAAGAGAGAGAGAGCGAGAGAGAGAGCAGAGGAAGGGCAGAGAGAGAGAGAGGGAGACAGAGAATCCTAAGCAGGCCTCACACCATCAGCACAGAGCCCAATGTGGGGCTTGAACCCACAAACCACAAGAACATGACCTGAACCAAAACCAAGAGTCAGACACTTAACTGACTGAGCCACCCAGGTGCCCCTGTGCTGAGTATTTTTTGAGAGACAGAACGCAAGTGGGGGAGAGGCAGAGAGAGGGAGACACAGAATCCGAAGCAGGCTGCAGGCTCTGAGCTGTCAGCACAGAGCTCAATGCAGGGTTCGAACTCATGAACCATGAGATCACGACCTGAGCCAAAGTCGGACGCTTGACCGACTGAGCCACCCAGGCGCCCTGGGCTGAATATCTTTAAAGTAAGTTTTAGACCATATAACAAATTGACCCTCCCATGTACATCTGTCCATATTGTTCCCCCACATAAAACCCTTCCGTGGTTCCCTGGTCCGTGTGAAATAAAGTCCAAACTTCTTCAAGTGACAATATAGGCCTTTCTAGATCCTTCCCCTACCCCTTTCCTCTTTGCACTTAGCACTCCAGTCTAGAATTACAAGCTGCATGGAATTAGCGCCCACCCCCGATGCAGGTTTGGGCTCACTCTCTCCCCCACTTTCCTTCACTTGGCTACCTCTTACTCATCCTCTGTGACTCAACCTCGGCATCAGCCCTTTCCAGAAGCCTTTCCTGTAATCCCATTCAGAGCTAAGCTTATTGATGTTAACACGTGTATCGTGCTTATTACGTGCCAGGAACTATTCTAAGCACTTTTAATCCTCATTACAGCTTTAAGAGTTAGATCCTATTATTATCCCTCCTTTCAGATGAGGAAACTGAGGCACATAGAGGCTTAACTTGTCAAAGTTCACATAACACAACTGGGAAGTGGCAAAGCCAGACTTCAAACCCGGGCTGTCTCACTGCAGTGTCTCTGCACTTAGAAGTCCACGCGCTGTGTTGCTTCTCCGGGGCCCTTCCTCTATATCGCCGCGGCACCCTAGCGCACCTCTATCTCAGCATTTAACAGGAAAGTTTGAAACTGTTTCTTTGTCTATGTGCCCCCTGCTTCACTGTGAGGGTCTTTTTTTTTTAATGTTTATTTATTTATTGTTGAAAGAGAGAGAGAACCTGCACCTGAGTGCAAGCAAGGGAGAGGGGGAGAGAGAGAGAGGGAGAGAATCCCAAGCAGGCTCTGTACTGTCAGCACAGCTCGATCCCATGAGTCATGAGATCATGACCTCAGCTGAAGTCAAGAGTCGGACACTTAGTCAAGACTGTGCCACCGAGGTGCCCCCACCACGAGGGTCTTAAGGCTTAATAGTCTCGAGGCAGTATGGTGTAGTGGTTAGATCATGCGGTTTGGAATTAGATACAGCTGGAGCTAAGTCCCACCTCTGTTATGTACTAGCTGTGTGGCCTTACACAAATTATTTAGCCTTCCTATATACCCTTATCCGCATTGGTAAAGTGGGGCTAAGAATACCGCATAGGGTAATGGAAAGAATAAAATGAGATGACCTATCTAAAGCACCTAGCAGGTGCTACCTAGGTCTCTCAGTAAAAACAAAAACAAAACCAAAAAACTCTTGGTAATGTTTGACTATCATAACTAGTTATTATTATCTCTGCATCTCTAGCAACTAGCATAGTGCCTGGAAATAGACACCTGAGAGCTATTCGTCGAACCGAACAATTACGGAAATCCTCTAGACCGACATAGATATCTAAGGTATAACTTGGTGGATAACACTTCAGAGATGGTCCCCTGTAGTTAAACAGGATGTCCTACCTCACTTTGCCAGGGCACCCATAAGAGTGTTACCTCCAGGGGTGCCTGGGGGGCTCAGTCAGTTAAGCATCTGACTCTTGATTTTGGCTCAGGTCATGATCTCACGGTTCGTGGGTTCAAGCCCCATGTGGGGCTCTGTGCTGACGGTGTGGAGCCTGCTTGGGATTCTCTCTCTCTCCCTCTCTCTCTGCTCCTTCCCCACTTGTGTTCTCTCTAGCTCTTTCTCTCTCTTAAAATAAATGAATAAAAACTTAAAAAAAGAGTGTTACCTCCAATGGGTAGATTGCCCTATAGCTCTTCATTCAATGCACATAACAGGCATATCACGTCGGTCCTTGCAACCGCTTATTTTAATATAGCTAAACCTCAACTGGGACAGCTCATCGCTTCCAAATGAGTCTCATCATCCTAAACCATTTTATCATCCTTCAGAACGAAAGAGAACCCTATTCCGTTTCCTTTTCTTAGAACAAGAACTTCAGAAGTCCCCAGGGCCGTTCATTCTCATGGGCGGCTGGCCCCTTCAGTTCTGAAAATTCCCATCCAAGTTTCCTAGGGCCTTGATCCCTTCCTCTATAAATTTTGCTTGTCAAATGGATGAAAAATTACAGTTATCAGACTTGGCCAGGTCACCTTTGGACAGTGTTGTCGCGATCGAAAATGTCCAGGTGTCAATTAAATGCCCATCTTCTTAAACAGCTGAAATAGACATATATATCACGTTCTGGGAATTCACAGCCCCCTGCAACGCTAGGGTTAGGGTTAGCAAGCTCCTCAAGCAGAGGTTTTTGGTTTCTCTGGGGCTAGGGAGAAACCTCATTTGTGTTCAGCTGGCCAATCCTTCCATAATGTCGGAACCCATTTTCCTTCATAAAAGAAGACAGCCTAGTACCCACTGACTGTCTTTCCTTGTGGTTCTTGTATAGCCTCTAGGCTGACCTGGTTACCATCAGCGATTCCTTCAGAATTTTCGATGGAGAGACAAATTGAAGAAATTGAACTGAATTTGTATTAATCCTGGCCAGTCATAGCCTAAAATCTGGCAGTTCGATTAAACCTCTGCTGGTTGATTAAATGATGTTTTCATTTTTCTCTTTTCTGTCCTAAAATAGAACCACTACACACACACACACACACACACACGTCCAACTAGTTGAAGGTTCTGGATTCTCAGGTGCTAAGGGGATTTAATGTAAAAGGAATAAAGACTGTGGCATGGGTTTGGTTGAGAGAGGCTGCCTGGAGAAGGTGTCCAGCCAGGATTGGTAGACTTCAGGGGGTGAGGGCTTCCAGAGTCGCGGAAGAGGGCTGGACATGAATCAGAGCACACCGCACATCTAAGAAACTAGAAGTGAGGCTTATGGTTTTCTGGTCAGGGCAAAGCCTGGGGTTCCCCTCCCTTTTTCTGTCCAGGTGGTTAGAAACATGGAGGGTCCAGTAACGCAGAGGTTGGAAATGTCCACCTCTGGGAAGTGTACTGGCCAGGAGTAAGGAGATATGATTTCTGACCTTGGATCTACCATCGAGTTGTCCCATAATGGTGGGCAGGCCATGCAAACCTCTGTCAGACCATTTCTTTGTCAGGTAAGATAAGGATACATGTGTGGTCAGTCTACCACTAATGCGAGGAATAGGTGAAAGCTTACGAGTGGCCATCAAATGGCAGTTACTGAGAGACTATTAATACCATGTAGATACCATGGGAAGAGAGGCCATCTTGTCTGCCTGCACCTTACTGGGTAATAAATACCAGCCGCTCAGGGATGTTCAGAAATGGGTGCCGGGTACAGAGAAGAGAAGGGATTTTTTTTTTTAGTTTATTTATTTATTTTGAGAGAGTGAGAGCAGGAGAGGGGCAGAGAGAGAAAATCCCAAGCCGGCTCCGCGCCGTCAGCGCAGAGCCCGATTCGGGGCCGGACTCACAAACCGAGAGTTCATGACCTGAGCTGAAATCAAGAGTCGGACGCTTAACTGACTGAGCCACCCAGACGCCCCTGGAAGAGATTGTTTTTTAACAAATGAAGAAACCAAAGCTCGGAGAGCTTAAACCACTCCCCGGCTGTTGAGCAGGGTGTGCCAAAGCCAAATGTGAGCTATGTCACTCCTTTGCTCCAAGAACCTGGAAACCTGTTCATATCTCTTCAGAAGGCCCCTTAAGAGTGACGCCATTGGTGAGAATTCTAGGGATGGTGGAAAGCCACCGAGGGCAATATTTTGGAGGTTGGCAGCTGATCTCAGATACAAGTAGTCTAATTTCTTTGTGTGCTGTAATCCCCACCGATCTCTGGGTGACTTGATGGCCCCTTAAACTACCAGTAGGTACCACCTGTAATCCTTTACTTCTACTGACACATAAGCTAATAAAAATTAAGCTATTTTATGTGCTGTTTTGTACAAGCTTATACATTTCGATTCCAGTATATGTGAGCTATTTGTTATTCCTTTCGAGCCTAACTTGGAAGAGGGAACTGAGAGTTGATAACTTTGAACTGGGGTGGGGGGGATGTGTAGTGCCCCTTTAAAGCAGTAGATATTTCTGGAGGGAAGTGTCAGGAGAGAGAAAGCAAGTGGAAGGAAAGCCAGCATGGCAGAGATCCGCAGTCTGGCGGGATCGGTGAGGAAGGAGGGAATTCAGGTTTTCAGGCTTATATATAAGAGTGCGTGTCAGCAGGCGCAGAGACAGAGAGACAGAATGGAATGCCCACTGGAGCCTCGTAACTGTATCCGAGCCCTTCTGGTGCCCACACTTGCTCATCAAAGCCACCCCAGCCTTCTCTCGGTCACCACCCATCTCAGCTACCAGAGACACTTGACCAAGAGAAAGAGAAAGAGAAAGAACCCTTCCAGTTGCCCCTCAAGATGTCTTCCCTGCCCTTCCAAAGCATCTCTCTCATAGCCCCGGAAGCTCTTGGTATCGCCGCACTTACACGCCAGCACCCACGCCTCTTCCATCCCTTCTCTTCGGCCTCTTCCGCCAACGCTCAACATGAGCTTCACAGGGGGCTGCCGGGTACCTTTCTAAGAACGTATTGGACCAGTTCCTTTCATGGTATTTCAAAATTTAAAGGCAGAAATGTAAAACTTGATAGCAATCTAAAAGGAATTTAAGTAAATCTTATGACTTTGTTGCGGAGGCTCTAGGCTTCTTCTTGTGATGGATGGAAGATTTTAAAGCAACTGTTTTCTTTGACTGACCCAGAACAATTGTACTTCCTTTGCCTCCTCGCATCCAGCCCCCATCCAAGGGAATTCTGAGTGCCACTTGTGCTAACACGGGTATCTGAGGGCCATTCCCTGTTACACCTCGCTTGAATGAAGTTGTTGCTGGAAGTTCACATTTGTATGTTAACATGTGACTTGAATCAGAGCCTGAAGACCCTTTGTTATGAATCTGGCATATGAAAAATCAAAACCCTTTTATTCTAGTGAAGAAAGAGGCACTAGAAGTCGACCTGATGCCCCCACCATGAAGGTGTATTTTACGTAAAATCAGACAGATTTTCTTAACAGCTTTAATAGGGTGTTATTATAATTGCAATATTATACCAGAAGCATTATCAATGCTAAGTACTCTCCAATTCAGAATAAATTCTCTAAAACTTTTAAGAGTATCCATTTTTTTTTTCAGCTAATCTATAAGTTCAAAAGGTAAAAGGAGTATTTCTTCTTAGGTAAAGTGCGGCACGTATGTGGGAGTAGAGTCTTGATGGGAGTCGGCGAGCTCGGGGCGCCTGGCTGGCGCATTCAGTGGAGTGCGAGACTCTTGATCTCGAGGTGGTAGGTTCGAGCCCCATGCTGGGTGTAGAGATTACTTAAGAATGAAATCTTCAAACAAAAAAGAATTTGTGAGGTCCCCGCTGGTGGATTTAAAAACCTCCTTGGCAGGCCACCTGGGTGGCTCAGTCGGTTAAGCGTCTGACTCTTGATTTCGGCTCAGGTCATGACCTCACGGTTTGTGAGTTCAAGCCCCACGTCGGGCCCTGCTGTCGGGCTGACAGCGTGGAGGCTGCTTGGGATTCTGTCTCTCTTTCTGCCCCTCTCCTGCTCTCGCTCTCTCTCAAAGTAAATAAATAAACTTAAAAAAAGAACACTTCCTTGGCAATCTCCTGGTAACTAGGGATACTATGCCCCCTTCCACCTTGGGGCCAAGACATAGTGTCTGCAGAATTATATACCCATTAAGGTAAGACTAACTCTGTCATTTTTAGCATATGGCCCCCAAGGCCACCCTGAATGCTGACAACCAGCCAACGGATGGGAAAAGAGAAAGAGTGGAGAAGGCATGTGAGCTTCCGAGATGGGCCTGAATGTCACACACGCCCCTTCCACCAACGTTCCATCGGCGAGGACTAGCGACATGATCGCCGCGCAATCTAACCACTATACCATACCGCCTCAGAGACCGCTAAGCTTTCTGACCCATGTGGTGAAGCAGCAGGCACGTACACAAAGAGAGAGTTCCAAACCGTCCTGCTGAATGCTAACGGTGTGCTAGGGTGCCGTGGCGATATAGAGGAAGGGCCCTGGGGAAGCAACACAGCGTATGAATTTCTAAGAACACAGACTCTGCAGCCGGACAGCCTGGGTTTGAAGTCTGGCTTTGCCACTTACCAGCTGTGCGAACTTTCGCCGCGGAAGCAGCTATAGCACCAGCTGAATTTGGCTGGTGGTTTTCCATCGCTTGCAAGGAGCTTCCTCATGCCCCCCTCAGAGATAACACCAGCGGTCTCCGCCTCCTGCTCCCAAGACCGGGCCCTAGCGCCCAGGGACCCTCCTCCAAGCGCGGAGATCGCAGCACCAGCTAGCGAGTGCCTCCTCAGAAGCCTGAACTTCAGTTAGCTCCACGGAGTCCCTCCCCCAAGTTTCAGTAATTACAGATTCTTCTCTCACCCCCTACCCTCACCCCCGCCCGAGGAGTGACGGCTGCTTCCTGAAGTCTTTACCTGCGTGATACCTTAGAGCAGCACTAATAGAAATATAATGTGAATCATACACTGAGCTGTAATTGTCCAGTAGCTACATTAAAAAAGCAAAAAGAAATGGTGAGATTAATTTCAGTAATACACTGTGTACAACCCAGTATGTCTCATCTGCTTCATTTCAACACATAATCACTATAAAAATTATTACTGAGGCGCCTGGCTCGCTCAGTCGGTTAAGCATCCGACTTCGGCTCAGGTCACGATCTCCCGGTTTCTGGGTCCGAGCCCCACGTCGGGCTCTGTGCTGACAGCTCAGAGCCTGGAGCCTGCTTCAGATTCTGTGTCTCCCTCTCTCTCTGCCCCTCCCCTGCTTGCGCTCTGTCTGTCTCTCAAAAATAAATATTTAAAAAAAATTTTTTAATTATTACTAAGATATTTTTCTCTGAAGTCTTTGCGATCAAGTGTGTATTGTACACTTACGGCATATTTCCATCTGGATGATAAATTTTCACCAGAAACGCTTGATCTGTATTTAGATTTCATAACACGTGCAGTTGGAAAATGTAGATTCAGGGGCATCTGAGTGACCAACCCTTGGTCTCAGCTCAGGTCTTGATCTCAGGGGTCGTGGGTTCAAGCGCCGCACTGGGCTCTGCACTGGGTGTGAAGCCTACTTAAAAAAAATGTAGATTCACAGTTTTCAAGTTGTTCCCAACATACTTAAAAGTTTGCCAATAACTGAATTGAGTATCGATTTATAACTTTTTATTTCGAAATAATTGTGTACTCACAAGAAGTTGCAAAAACACAGTGCAGAGAGGTTCCATGTGCCTGCCACCCAGCTTCCCCCACTGGGGACAACTTCCATAACTACAGCTTTCACGACCCAAATCAGAAAATGAATTGGCATGATATGGTGACCTAGACTACAAACCTTAATCTGATTTCATCAGTTTACACGCACTAATTTTTTGTATGTCTCCGTGACTGTGGCATTTTATCGCTTGTATAGATTTGCATAACTACTGCCACCACAGTCAAAGACGAAACTGTCCCGTCACTTCAAACGGAGCTCCTCATGCTGCCTCTTTATCGTTACTCCCCGTCCCCCCTACACCTAACCCCTGGTGACCTAGCATATGTTCCTCATCTTTACAATTCGTAACGTTATTTTTTTTTTAATTTTTAACATTTATTTATTTATTTATTTATTTTAACGTTTATTTATTTTCGAGAGACATAGAGACAGAGTATGAGCAGGGGAAGGGCAGAGAGAGAGGGAGATGCGGAGATGCAGAATCTGAAGCAGGCTCCAGGCTCTGAGCTGTCAGCACAGAGTCCGACTCGGGGCTCGAACTCACAGACCGTGAGATCATGACCCGAGCCGAAGTCGGCCGCTTAACCAACTGAGCCACCCAGGCGCCCCCGTAACGTTTTGAAATTGGCTTTTTTTCACTCAGCAGAATACCCTTAAGATCCAACCAAGTTTTTTAGTGTTATCAATGGTTTGTTCCTTTTTATTGCTGATTGGTATTCCATTGTATGGATGTACCACAATGTGTTTAACTATCAACCTATTTTTTTTTGAGGGAGGGAGAGAGTGCACATGTGCGCATGTGTGAGCCATGGAGGGGCAGGGGGAGAAGGAGAGAGAGAACCTTAAGCAAGCCCCATGTTCATTGCAAAGCCCGACTTGGGGCTAGTTCCCGCCACCCTGGCATGGTGACCTGAGCTGAAATCCAGAGTCGGATGCTCAAAGACTGAACCACCCAGGCACCCCAACTATTCACCTATTATTGGAGGACATCTGGTATGTTTTCAGACCAAAAGCTGCTGTGAACATTTGAGTACAGTTTTTTTGTCGGGGCATAGATTTTTATTTCCCTGGGATAACTGCCCAGGAGTGTGATGGCTGGGTCCTAGGGTAATTCTGTGTGTAATTGCCAGAAGGATTTCCAGCGTGGCTGTACCATTAAACATTCTAACCGACAGTGAATGAGAGATCCAATGTATTGGCTGTTTCATCAGCATCTCGTGTTACCAGTGTTCTTTATTTTTACCATTCGAATTGGTTTAATAGTAGCATCTCATTGTGGTTCCAATTTGCATTTGCCTATCGGCCAGTGACCTTGAATGTTTTTTTCATGCATCTATTTGCCATCTGTCTATCATCTTCGGTGAAGTGTCTGTTCACGTCTTTCCCATTTAAAACTTGTGTGGTTGGTTTCTTACAGATGAGTTTTGAGAAGTCTTTATATATTCTGGATACAAATCCTTAGTTAGAGATGTAATTTGCAAATATGTTCTCCCTGTCCGTAACTTGCCTTTTTATCTTCTGAATGGGGTCTTTCACAAAGCAGAAGTTTTTCATTTTGATGAAGTGCAGTTTATTCATTTTTTTCTTTTATGTATCGCTTTTGGTGTCATGTCTAAGACCTCTTTACTTAATCCTGGGTCGTGACTATTTTCTGCTCTGTTCCCTTCTAAAACGTTATAATTTTACATTTAAATCTACGATCCAGTTTGAGTTTGAGTTCATTTTTATAGAAGGGATGAGGTTTAACTCTAGGTTTATTATTATATTTTTTTGCCCATGAATCTCCAAATTTCGTGGCACCATTTATGGAGAAAAAGAATCTGTTCGGGGGGGGGGTCCCATGACCACCCAGAATTCAATGGTTCACTGGAGGGACTCATAAGACTCGACAGCAGGCTTCACTCAGAGCCGTTTATTACAGCAAAGGATACAGGCCGAAAGTAATAGGAAAACTATATGCATCGGACGGAGTTCCGAGAGGTCAGGCATCGACTTCCCCATCTGAAGCCATGCACGATGTGGTTTCTCTCTAGCAGGGAACCGTACGGACATGTGCAGAATAACTCTACTCAGGGAAGCCTGTTCAAGTCTCAGGACCGGAGACTTTTATGTGGAGGGGAACAGCCCGCCATGGCCATCTGGTGACATAGGCCACATAAGCAAAAGCCTGGCCGGCAGTTTATCCGAGTGTTAGCAGAACGTAAGAGGATGGGAGGTGCCTTTCGTTTTGGGGTCATCCTTTTTGACATGTAGGACAAGGAGCGGGGGGTTGCTGGTACTTTTGGCCACTCTGCCTTTCCTTCTCCATGTAAGTAATCAACTGAATCTGAAAACGATTCGTTGTGTCTTTATTGGCCGAATCTGTGAGGCTTTAGCCTTTCCTCACATTCCGTTGAATTGCTTTTCCACCTTTATCAAAAATCAGTTGGATAGATTTGTTGAGTCGGTCGTTTTTAACAGTTGTTTGGCATATAACTGACGTGCGGGAAACTGCACCTATGTAAAGCATACAGTTTCAGATGGGGCATTATGTATACACCTACGAAACGGTTTCATATGCCCAAATCGAAATTGTACAGCATGGTATCAAAACAGACAAATACACCAAGAGGACAAAATAGGGAATTCAGAAATATACTCACACAAATACAGACAGCTGATTTTTTACTAAGGTACCAAGGCAATTCATTGGAAAAAGAATGACCTTTTCAGTAAATGGTGCTGGAATGATTGGATAGTTCTCTGCAGAAAGAAAAAAACAAACAAAAAAACACAATGACAACTTGAATTCATACCTTGCACCGTACATAAAATAAATTACCTCAAGATGGATCATAGAAATGAATATAAAAACTAAAACTGTAAAACTCCTCCAAAAAAAAATACGGGAGAAAAATCTCCATGACCTCGAGCTAGGCAATGATTTCTTAGATATGATACCAAAAGCACAATACATTAAAAACAAATTGATAAATTAAACTTCGTGAAAATATAAAACTTTGGCTCTTTCAAAGACACCGTTAACACAATGAGACTGGGAGAAAATATTTGCAAAGCATATATCCGATAATAGACTTGTATCCAGAATACATAAAATACTTTAAAAGCCCAATAAGAAGAAAATCAATAGCCCAACCAGCATAAAATGGGCAAAAGATTTGAGTGGACATCTCACCAAGGAAGACATACAGATGGCACAAAAACACATGAAAAGAGGTGCAACACCATTGGTCACTAGGTAAATGCAGATAAGAACCACAATGAAAGGGGCTCCTGGGTGGCTCAGTAGGTTAAATGTCCGACTTTGGCTCGGGTCATGATCTCACGGTTTGTGGGTTTGAGCCCCACGTTGGGCTCTGTGCTCACAGCTCAGAGCCTGGAGCCTGCTTCAGTTTCTGTCTCTATCTCTCTCTGCCCCTCCCCTACTCATGCTCTGTCTCTCTCAAATATAAATAAACATTAAGACATTTTTTAAAACCACAATGAAATAACACTACACGCCAAGCACAATGGCTCAAATGAAAAAGAATGGCCACACCAAGTGATGCCAAGGATGCCAATAAGCCAGAGCTCTCTTACACAGCTGGGGGTAATGTAAATGGTACCACTTTGTAAAACAGCTTGGTGGTTTTTAAAAAGTTAAACACGCGCCTGTGAAATGATTTAGCCATTATTCTCCTAGATATTTACCCAAGAGAAAAGAAAGCATGCATCCACAGAAAGTCTTGTACACGAAAGTTCGTAGAAGGTTTGTTTGCAATAGCCAAAAACTGGAGAGGAGCCAACTGTCCATCGACGGGCGAATGGATAAACAAACAGGTGAATGGGCCAATAAAACTGTTAAAAAGAACTGACTCACACAAATAGAGTGTGAAGTCTAAGCCCGACCCATGAATAAACTATAAATCTCTATTTAGATCGTCTTCAGTTTCTCCCAGGAATACACTATAGTTTTCAGTGTACAGGTTTTGCACATCTTTTGTCTAATTAATCCTTAATCATTTAATATTTTGGATGCTATCATAAAGAATGTTTGTAAATTTCAGTCGTTTGTTCGTTCAGTTGTTCATCACAGTAGTTTTCACTGCAAAACAAAATCTACATATTAATAATGTAGCCTACAACTTTACTAAACTCCAGTGTTACTTCTAGGAACTTTTTAAAGATTTCAACCAATATTCTGTATACGAACAGGTCATCTGCAAGTAAACGAATTTGTACTTCTTCCGTTACAATTTGAGTGCCTTTTATTGCATTTTCTTGCCTAATTGCTCTAGCCAGAGCCTCTAGTAGAGTGCTGAGTCTAAAGGGTGAGAACGGACATCCTTCACTGCTTACTGCTCTTTCAGGGAAAGCACTTGGTCTTTCGCCATTGAGTATGAGGTTAGGTGGAGGTTTTGCATAGATGTCCTCTATTGGCCTGATGAAGTTCCCTTCTATTCTTAGTTTGCTCAGAGTTATTTTCAGTAATGGATGTTGGATTTCGTCACGTGATTTTTCTGTATCTATCGAGATGATCCCATCGCTTTTCTTTGTTCCTTTGCTAATATGGTGAATTATACGGATTTATTTTTTAATGTAAACCAACCTTGTGCACCTGATGTAAGCCACACTTGCACATGACATATTATTCTTTTTACATATTGCTGGATTCAATTTGCTAAAATTTTATTTATGTACATTTATGTACATGAGGGATAGTAGCATGTAGCTTTACTTAAAATTTTTTAATTTTATTTATTTTGAGAGAGAGAGAGAGAGCATGAGCAGGGCAAGGGAAGATAGAGAGGGAGAGAGAGAATCCTCAGCAGGCTCTTTGCTGCTGGCGCAGAGTCCAAAGCGGGGCTCAAACCCATGAACTGTGAGATCATGACCTGAGCCAAAACCAAGAGTCAGACGCTTAACCGACTGAGTCGTCCTGGTGCCCCTTTATTTAATTTTTTAAAATTTGTTTATTTACTATGAGGGAGAGAGAGAGTGCGAGAGAGAGGAGGGAGAGAGAAACCCAAGCAGGCTCTACACTGTCAGCACAGAGCCGGATGCGGGGCTTGAATTCACAAATTGTGAGATCATGACCTGAGCTGAGATCAAGAGTCAGACACTTAACTGACGGAGCCACCCAGGTGCCCCTATTTATTTAGTTTTTATTTAAATAATGTTATTTTGGTGTCAAGGTAATGGTGTTTTCATGGAATGAATTGGGAAGTATTCCCCGCCTTTAATTTTCTGAAAGAATTTGGGTAAAATTGGTATTACTTCTACCTTAAGTTTTTGGTGAAGTCACCAGTGCAAACCTCTGTTCCTGAAGTTTACTTTGTGAGTTTTATCATTGCAAATTCAATTTCTGAATAAGTTTAGAACTATTCAAGTTATATATAATTTTTTAATGTTTATTTTTGAGAGAGAGACGGAGAGACAGAGCATGAGTGGGGGAGGGGCAGAGAGAGAGGGAGACACAGAATCCAAAGCAGGCTCCAGGCTCTGAGCTGTCAGCACAGAGTCTGACGCAGAGTTCGACCCCTCGAACCGCGATATCACAACCTGAGCCAAAGTTGGACACTTAACCGACTGAGCCACTCAGGTGCTCCTACATATATATATATATATATATATATATATATATATATATATATATATATATATATATGAGCTTTGGTAGTTTGTGTCTTTCAAGCAATTATTCCATTTCACTTAAGTCTCAAATTTATTGACATAAATCCATTCCTAACATCTCTTTATTATCCTTTTAATATTTGTAGACTCTGTTTGCTGTCTTCTTTCTCATTCCTGAGATGCATAATTTGTGTTGTCTCTTTTTCCTGATCCACACAACCAGAGTTTTATTAACTTCCCTCATTATCTGAAAGAACCAACTTTTAGGATCCTTGAATTTCTTTGTTTATTTTCTGCTTTCTGGTTCATCGATTTCTGCTTCTTCTTACTTTGGGCTCAATTTGATCTACTTTGTCTAGTTTCTGAAGGGAGAAGCTGACGTCAATGGTTTGAAACCTTTCTTCTTTTCTTACCTATGCATTTAGCGCTATGAACTTTCCTGTATGTACTGCTTTAGAGGTATCTCACACATTTCGATATGTTATGATTTCATTTTCGTTCATGTAAAATCACTACAGTTTCCCTTTTGATTTTTTCTTTGACACGTGTTATTTACAAATGTGTTATTATTTAGTTTCCAAATATTAGGGGAGTGTCCAGATAATCTTTCTGCTACTAGAATCTAATTTAATTCCATTGCTGTCAGAATACATACTTAATTTTCTGGAATTTTCTGTATGACTCAAATACGCTTTTTGCTCCATGTATTTTGAAGCTTTATTATTAGGAGCGTAAACATTTAGATTGTTATATCCTCTTGATGAATTGGCCCCTTTATTATCATCATCCTAGGTAATAGTATTTGATCTGAAATCTACTTGTCTGTTATTAACAAAGCCATCTGCCTTTCCTGTACCTGGTTATGAGTTAGCCAGGCTTATTAGTTTACTGTGGCTGCCATAAAAAATTACCAAAATCGTGGTGGCTTAGAACAAGATATTTATTCTCCCACAGCTCGGGAGATGAGAAGTCTAAAATCCAGGTATAGACAGTACTGCATTCCTTTCTGGAGCTCTAGGGCAGAAACTGTTCCTTGCCTTTTTCAGCTTCCGGCGTCTCTTAGCATTCTTTGTCTTGTGAGTGTATCTCCTTCTGTGCTTTATCTTCATATTGCTTTTTCTGTGTGTCTGTGTCTGATCTCCCTCTGTGCATCTCTTATAAGGATATGTGTGATTGCAATTAGGGCTCTCCTCTGGATAAACTCCTCTTCTCAAAATCTTTGAGTTAAATCACATCTTTTGCCAAATAAGGTAAGATTCGTAGGTTCTGGGGATTAGAACATGGACAAATCTTTGGGGCCACCATTCAGCCTACTAAACATGGCATATATTTTCCCATCCTTGTATTTTTAACTCATTTCTATAGTCGTAGGTAGACTATTGGAAACAGTATACACTTGGGTCTTACTTTTTTATCCAGTCTGCCAGTCTTTTCAATTGAGGTGTATGGTAGACAATAATGGCCCTCCCCAAAGATGTCCACATGCTAATCCTATGAACCTAGAAAATATTACCTAACATGGCAAAGGGGACATTGCTGGTGTGATAAGTTGAGGAGTTGGACAGGGGAAGATTATCCTAGATTATGGGGTGGGCCCAGTGTAATCACAAACGTCTACAAAGAGGAAGGCAAGAGGGTCAGAGTGAGAAGGAGAGGCAATGACAGGCAGAGGTTGGGGCGATGTGCTCTGAATACTGAGGAAGGGGGCCGTGAGCTAAGGAATGCAGGCAGCCTCTGGACGTTGTAAAAGGCAAGGAAACAGACTGTCCCCACGAGCCCCTGGAAGGGACACAGCTCTGTTGACACCTTAATTTTAGCTCAGTGACACCCGGGTCCGACTTCTGACTCGCGCACCCAGCGGCCAGGTCATCTATGTCGTCGCAAGCCACCAAGCGTGTGGTAATTTCTTACAGCAACAGCGGCAAAAGAATATCAGCTGTTTAGATCATTTATGTTTAACGCGATTGTTGATATCACTAGGTTTAAATCTTTCATCTTGCAATGTGTTTTTTCTCTGTGTCATCTGTAGTTCCTTTATTTCTGCCTCTGTCAGATTAATTGGATGCTTTAGTTTTTATTTTTATCTTGTTTGTTGACTTTTTGGCTATAATTCTTTTTTTTTTTTAACTTTAGTGGTTGCTTTGGAGTTTAGCATACAGAGCTTGAATTTATCATAGTCTACCTTCAAGTGGTATTCTGTCCCTTTACAAATAATGTAAAAACTTTACGATAATGTACCTCTATTTCCCCTCTCCTGATCTTTCTACTATAGTTTTCATATAATTTACTTCTATGTAAGTTATAAAGCTCACAATACCTTTTTATTAGTTTTGTTTATAGTCAATTTTCTTTTCTTTTTTTTTTTTTTAAGAAAGAGAGCATATACATGAGCAGGGCAGAGGGGACAGAGGAGGGAGAGCAGAGAGAGAGAGGAAGAGAGAGAATCCCAAGCAGGCTCCACGCTCAGCACAGAGCCAGACACAGGGCTCGATCCCATAGCTCTGGGACCATGACCTGAGCCAAATTCAAGAGTCAGACGTCCAACCAACTAAACCATCAAGGTGTCCCTAGTCCATTATCTTTTAAAGAGATTTAAGAAATAGGAAATATATCTTATATATTTAGTCACATAGTTAATATACTTTGTTACTTTGCATAGATCCATATTTTCATCTGGTTTCATTTCCCTTCTGCCTAAAGGATGTCCCTCAGCATTCATTACAATTCAGGCCTGCCAGTGATGACTTTTTTAACCTTTCGTAGGTCTACAGTGCCTTTATTTCATCTTTGCTTTTTTTTTAATTTTTAAAAACTGTGGTTAAAATACATCTAACATCGAATTTGCCATAGAAACCATTTTAAGTGTACAGTTCCACGGCATTAAGCATCATTGTCCACCTCTAGAGCTGTCTTCATCTTGTAAAACTGAGACTCTAAACCCATTATTTCCTCCACATTTCCCACTCCGCCAGCCTCTGGCAAGCACCATTTTACTTTCTGTCTCTATAAATGTGACGATTCTGGTACCTCGCATAAGTAACATTATACAGTATTGGTATTTGTATTCAATTCCCCCTGATCAAATAGCTCATGCAGCTTTTTTCTCTTGATTAGACCCTGACTGGTACATTTATTCAGACAGTTTCATCGTCGAGGCAGCATGGCGATAGGACTTCGAATCCCAATGACCTGAGTTCGGCTGTCACTAGCTGTACAAGCAAACTACTTAATCTCTAATCCTCAGGTTATTACCAGGTAAAGATGGAGAGAGTCATACCTCCTACCCAGAGGTTTCTGGGAGGATGTATGAGAGCAGCTGGCACCTAACAGGTGTTCGGTAGATATTATTTCCTTTCACTCGTCTCTTCATCGGCACCCTCTAAGTCCTTAGTTCCGTCCATCTGAGCCAAAGTTTCCCACGGTATTTTTTTTTTTTACCTCCCTGTCAATGCCACACTGTGCCGTGGCCCTTTTTCTTGGGATTCTTTTTCAACAAATGTTTATCTTAAAAAGTAACCAAAGCTCATTGTTAACGAGTGATGTTGGCTTAGTGTGTTCCGGAACTGGAAAAGCAATGGACAGATTTTAGGTACCCTGGTAGGGTCAATAAGGGGCATATCATGGGGGAGGGACAACTTTTGGTTGCTCTGACGTAGCCCACAGAGCGAAGCGCTGCATGGAACCACAGTGAGGGATGTCTCGATGGACTCTCTTGGAATTAGACTATTTTCTCTGTGCCGCCTTCAGCTCCCTAGCACAGTTCTCTAAACACTTCGTGTGCAAAATGAGGAAGTAAAAGGTAGGCAGGCAGATACCTTTTCTTTCCTACCATATCTCTTGCCCCCTACTCTTTGAGCTCACTGGGCCCGGCCCTAGACAGACTGGGGAAACAGATCCGGTTGTCTTTGGTGCTCTTTGCCTGCCAGCTGTTCTTTTCTCCCAAGTGCCCCGTATGTCCTCCTACCCAAGGTCATTTCACTCTCCAATCCCAGAAAAGCCTGTTCTTCCCAGGTAGCAGCCCATGCCCGAGACCTCCCCTGAGCCGCAGCTCAGCTTCCTCGTTGGGTTCCAGCTCCTGCTCTTTACAACAATCCTACAGAGTTAGGGTCAGGCCACCTTGGGGACGAGGGTTACAGAGAAGAGGGCCTTGGAGGCAAAGTCTTGCCTCCACGTGCAACTAGGGTATTGTGCTTTGCACCGTCTCTCACCATATCTGAGCACTGAGCCCGCCAGCGCTGGACGATACTTCCCCACCTCCCAAGCCCTTTTATATGATCCGGGGGTAGTTTGGTTTTCAAGGGCAGATAAGTCACAGAAACAGAATAACTCCTTCTTAGATTGCTGTATCCCCCATTCCTGATTCAAAGTCACTGTCCTCCAAATCGATACATTGAGAAAAGTGTAAGCCTCTATCAGGGTGTCTCCATGTGTGGGTTGCTCTGTCCCATCTTGGCTAATGGGAAATGAAGGAAACAAGCTATTTTGTTTAGGTTACAGAGGATCAACATTAAAGATTCACTCCTTTCTTTGCTTATCAGACAAATGGTCGTCATGGACTCCCCATATACAAATAGATTCTGACAATGACCTCCTTAGTATATTGGTTTGTTTTCTGTTTACTCTATCGGCCAAACTCTTCAGAGAAACTTGAAGACCTATAAATGGTTCAGTTACAAAAGCAAACAACACTCAAACATAAAGTTAGGCAACCCTTTTTAAAGGTTTTATTTATTTTTGAGAAAGAGAGAGCACACGCAAGGAGGGGTGGAAGGGCCGGGAGAGAGAGGGACAGATGATCTGAAGTGGGCTCTGCGCTGACGGCAATGAGGCCAGTATGGGGCTTGAACTCAGGAACCCTGAGACCGTGACCTGAGCTGAAGTCAGACACTCAGCCAAGTGAGTTACCCAGGTGCCCCAAAGTTAGGCAACTTTTAAACCTTTCCAGGTTTCATTTAAAGGCAAACACAACTTGGGGCGCTGGGGTGGCTCAGTCAGTTAAGCGTGCAACTCCAGCTCAGGTCATGATCTCACGGTTCGTGGGTTCGAGCTCCGCATGGGGCTCTGCGCTGACAGCTCAGAGCCTGGATCCTGCTTTAGATTCTGTGTCTCCCCCTCTCTCTGCCCCTCCCCCACCCATGCACGCACACGCACTCTCTCTCTAAAGTAAATAAACATTAAAAGAAATAAAGGCAAACACAACTTGAGTACCAGGTGTGAACATAAAACAGTATGACTATCACCTTCTAAAAATAAACTGGGGAGAGTATGGGTGCACTCACCCTAGGACATAAAATCTCCCAGTTAGTGCAACCACCTTCAGAGTCTGTGCCCGCGTTCTTTTGGGGTGGCCAAAGCTACTTGTCTTTTGCGACTAAAATTAGACCTCACCTCCTCCTTCAGGAAGCTGGCCTTCACCCCACGTCTGGGTTTGATGCCCCTCTTCTGGGTACCCAGGGCATCCTGTGCTTATATCTCCCAAAGCACTTACATATGCCCTGGATGGTCTGTCTCCTTTCCCTGGCTGAGTGCTCCCCGAAGGTGGGGAGGATGTTTTGTTTGATATCTTGCTCAGTAAACGTTAGTTGACTGAAAATAGCTCTGCATCACAGTTTCGGACTATCTTCAACGATAGCAAGTCTTTCTTCTTTTAATGGAGAGTGTGATTTTTGGAAAACACGTTATTCAGAAATATGTCGGACCGATAAGGTATTCGCCAAACCGAATACCACTGTCTTTATTTAAAAATGAGCTGTGATCCCAATGTATTGACTGCTTTTCTCCTGTGAATCATCAGCTGCCTCTGACAACTATTCCAAAGACGGAAGGAGTCGCAAAAGGTTTTGAGCAATTGAAGCTTCCCAGGACGATAGCTTTGAAATCTACATTCATTTAGATGTTTAAGGTCCAAGACGCAGTTAGGCAAACATCAAACGAATAAGGATCTGTGTTGAAAACACACAGATTTTCTGCTCTAGGGAGCAGAGCATACCGTTGAGAGGTTACGAGCATTTCTCTGCAGCTGGTCTGCTTGGGTTCAAATCCTGGCTCTGCAACACACTTAGCGGTAAAGTCTTCAACAAGTTACTCAGCCTGCTCGGACATCAGGTTCCTCATTTATAAAATGGGGATAAATAGTCATCTCCAACATAGAGTCATCGTGAGGAGTAATTGAGCGAATCCCATAAGGTGCTTAAAATATAGGGCCAGCTGTCACTGTGGGAGAAGCGTCTGACACAGGGAGGAGTCTAGTAGTTGATAAGCGCCTCGGCGCACGTCTATAAGGATCCAAAGCCCTCCACGCAACTCCGAACACTGTGTCCCGAGAATACGAGCGTCAGTAAACCAGATGCTTGATATTCTCGGTAGTGATGAGAACAGAAGGACCTGAGACTAGAGATAACACTCTTCCACGAAAATACTTCCTTTGTTTCTTTTCTCTTCAAAAACAAAGGAATGGTATGTGGTGTTAATGACTGTGAAAGTATTCAGTGTTCCTCATTTCACTTCGAAGAGAAACCAGTCTGGGCGGAGAATTCATAGACTCTTAAAATCAATATGTCTCTCTCTTAAAAAAACTTTGGTTCCAATTTCAAAAATTAAGATATAATGGTGCTCTGATCCTGAAAGAATTGAATAGTCTAGAGGGATTTGCCATTTGGCCAAGATGATTTAGAGCTTTACTATGGGTTCAAATTGCATCAAAATTTAAGCATAGTAATATCGAGTGATGATATAATTCACATTCGGGGAGTCTGCTGTCTCATTACTGTATCATTTCTTTTACTGTGCAGAAAATACTTCTTTTAATGAAAATATTGGTTGCCTTTTTTAAACTAGAGTTTCCCTCTCTCGGAAATAGTCACGGCGATGACAATTTGTGTTGCAATCAGCTATTTGGCATGATTCATGAAGAAACGCTTTAAAAATAACTTTGTAATAAAGAGAGAAAACTGTTTTCTTCACGATTGTGATTCATCAAAATTATTTTTGAACATTTGGCAACTCCTGTCTCTGAAAACTTTTAAGTACTTTAAAGCCCTTGCTTTATGGCTTCTGCAAAACCTTCACACAGTGAAAAGGGGCTTGAGAGACGAGACGCTGTGGTCGTTCTGTGTGTTCTTGGCCTGTACTTATCTTTTCAGTCTCTCTTCTGAGAAGTTCCCAAAAGTCAAGGGATTACTTTGGCGAGGGACAATTAAAATAACTGCGGAGAGGAACAGCGTGGGCCTGCGACCCTTCCAATATGGCAGCTTGTACGCCTCAGTGCCCCAGGGGCAAGCCTGGGGTGGGTGGGGTGTGTACTGAAAGGTTTCGCTCTTACAAAAGAAGGAGGTGGGGTTACCCTGCCATCCCCCCCTTTTTTTCCCCCCTTCCACTCCGGTTAACAAGGCCATTTCTTAAGAAGAGACCTGTGACGGAGGCACCTCCATGTTTTCTGAAGAAAGGGAGAGAGAGTGTGGCGGTGGTGACTGGAGCCACGTGCGGTATGTGGCACTTGTCCAGGTTTGCTTAGCCGAACTGAATTTCCTGCTTGAAGTTTGTAATCGCTATTTCGGGAATGGGCAAGATACCGTTCCGAGCTGTACAGAACGAGCACACAGCTGCCATCTTCATTTCCCACCCCCCAGGCTATTAACAGTTTGCCCTAAAGCGAAGCGCTTTATTCTGCTTCCACGGATCACGAGCAGGGCAGTCATAAAGTACTCTCGGTCCTGGGAAGGAAGCGAGCCCTCCGAGCGCGCGTCCGGTTAACACCCTCTCTGGGCACCAGTAACGATGCCTGGACTTTCCAGTCTCCCCTGGCACCTCCTAAGGTTTCTGAAAATGACATTTTCGCCGCCTACAGCTGTTACGATCCCCGTTGTGCTTCTAACTTCAAGATCTTGTGGTCCTCTTGCCTCCCTGCCTGCTGTCCCATGGGTCCCCTAGACCAGGCGCTTTCAGTCAGGATGCGGCCCAGGTCCTTTCTGTGTTGAAAAGCCCCACCTGATTCTCCCCTCTCCAGGCCACGGTCCCGCTTTCCGGTCACTATCTCCCCTTCGTGATTATATATACGGAGCGGGGAGTCTCCACAGATTTCTTGAAATTCTCAGGGAGGTCAGCATCCCTCTAAAGATTACGAAATATTGCACTAAGGTTTTAGTTTCTATTTGAAGATTATCTCTCTTTGAACAGGTCTCCTGGAAATAATGCCTTGGCCTAAAGAAAGGGCTCTGTAATAAAGGAAAATCAGGCTTCCCGGTGGGGACTGTATTATTTGGAGGAAGAGTTTTGTGATAACTCATCGCATTATATGAGTAACTATTTTTCTTGCTCTCGCTACTGAATGATGGTGGCAAAAGGGATTTATGCCTTCCTTTTCACCCTGCGGCAATGGCCTTAATGAATAGTAAGATACGATGCATCTTAAACTGTTAACGCAAGTGTCAACATGAGGTGGGGAAGCAGTAAGTTCACTTCGGCTTATTTGGCACCTATTATTTGTAAAGCACAGTGCTAGATGATATAGAATAGAAAGAGAAAACTACTCTATAAGGTACATACATGTCCCAAACCTGACAGTCTTGGGGCGCCTGGATGGCTCGGTTGGTAAAGCGTCCGACTTCGGCTCAGGTCATGATCTCGCAGCTTGTGAGTTCAGGCCCCGTGTAGGGCTCTGTGCTGACATCTCAGAGCCTGGAACCTGCCTCGGATTCTGTGTCCCTCTCTCGCTCTGCCCCTCTCCCGCTTATGCTCTGTCTTTGTCTCAAAAATAAATAAAACATTTAAAAAAATTTAAATAAATAAAAGAAAAAAAAACCCAAAAAACAAAAACCTGACGGTCCCTAGGGGGTGGATAAATGCACACACCCACACCTACATGATATAAACGTGAGACAGATTATGAGACGTGCTACGACACAGTACGGGAGAAGACGGCATTGATGCAAACTAGAGAGCATTTAGGAAGCCTTAACTAAAAGTAGAAATGATTCTATCAGTCCTCCACCCCCTGGGTCCTTACTCTTCTCTCATCCCCTTTTCTTTTTTTCTTTTTCTTTTCTTTTTCTTTTCTCTTTCTTTCTTTCTTTTTTTTTTTTTGAGAGAGAGAGAGAGAGAGAGAGAGAATGAGCAGGGGAGCGGCAGGAGAGAGAATCTTAAGCAGGTTCTATGCCCAGCCCAGAGTCCGATGTGGGGCTCAGCACGGGGCTTGGCGTGGGGCGCAGGGCTCAATCCCACGACAGTGAGATCATGACCTGAGCTGAAATCAAGAGTTGGACGCTTAACTGACTAAACTACCCAGAGCCCCTTTCATCCCATCTTCCAAATAACCGCCCCTTCGCGTGTTTTTTTCTTAAACAGATTCAGCAATTAGGCCCATTCATTCTTAAATTTCTTTTCTTTTTTCTTTATTAGGAAGGAAATCTTTCAGACCTCAAAGAAGGTATATAAAACATTACAATAAATACCCGAGTGCCCACTACTCAGCTTAAGAAATCAAACGTTACAGATACAGTTGAAGCCCCCTGTGCACCCACACCCTAGAATCCTCCTCTTTTCCCGCCACACTCTGCTTTTGACCGGCAGCTTTCAAAGATGACCCTCATCGAGCCCCACCTTCTGGCATTCATGCCCTCTTCTTGAGCGCGGGCTGGACTTCGTGACTTGTGACTTGATTCTAAAGACTAAACTGTGACAAAGGTGATGGGATGTCACTTCTGTAATTAGGTTAACAAAAGATCCTGCCTTGCACCCTGCGGGCACCCTCTCTTGCCCTCTCACTCGCTCTGATAAAGCCCGCTGCCCTGTTATGAGAAGTGTGTTGGGGGACCCACGTGGCAGAAACTCAAGGGAGACCTCTAGCCAACGGTTTATAAGGAACTGAATCTTTAGCCCAACAGCCTGTGAAAAACGGAATCCTTCAAAGAACCACATGAATGAACTTGGAAGCAGACGCTCTCAGTAGAGCCTTCGGATGAGACTGCAACCTGGCCAACACTTGATCGAGGCCCTTGTGAGAGACCTTGAAGCAGAAGCCGCAGCTAAGGCATGCCTGGGTTCCAGAAAACGTATGTGTTAAGCAGCTAAGTTTGGGGGTAATTGGTTATACCACATGATAACCAATACACCTTCTGAGAGGTAACCACTATTCTAAATGTGCTGTCATTTCTATACCTGGTTTTATATACGTGCTACATTTATATGTGCCATCCCATGCATGCCTATCTAAATACATGCACACACGTTATATAACATATATAAGACTCTGTATTATATACATATATGATGCATATGCGTGTGCACACACATATATAAATTATCAAAGGAAACCCAAATATATCCCAAATATATATGTATTTGGGTTTCCTTTGATAATTGTGCTTTCTACAGCAGCATGTGTCTAAAAGTTCAATGTGCATAGGAATTACCTGGGAACCTTGCTAAAATGAGATCGCAGAGGTCCAGGGAGGGCCCGAGATCCTCTGTTTCTCCAGAACTTTCAAGTGTTGCTGATCCCTGGTGGTCCAGTGGTTAGGATTCGGCGCTCTCTCTCTCAAGTGTTGCTGAATGAATGCTGGCAAATATCTGTGTAGAATTTAGGATAAGAGTCAGATGTTAGTGAATCTCACTTTTTGGGAGATGAAATTTGGACTAAATATCAGAGTTGATAAATTTTCCTGGGCTTCTAAATAACAAAAAACAAAAAACAGAAACCATAAAAATAGTGAAGAAGAGATTATTTTTCTTTTTTCTCCATTCCTTTTCTTCTGTTTCTCCCAGCTACAAGGCAAAATAAGAGAAAATTAACAATTATACATTAACCTGCACCAGTGACTTTTTAAACCTAAGAAAATAGTCTTATGTGTGTATACACTATATCTCAATAATATATTTTCCCCTTAAAATTTGGAATCCTGTGCGTCTCATGGCTTCGACCACTTCATAGCACCAGCCTTGTCTCTGCTGCCCAATACCTTAAAGGCTTGCCTCTCCCTCCCTCCTTCTCTACTTCTCTCTCTCTCTCTCTCTCTTTTATTTTTTTAGAAAGGCCATTCTGGGATTTAAATAGAGCTTTTTATGAGACTGTGCACAATTTCCACTTCTGACCAAATAACGGGGCCTGGATTTACCCTTTCACTTCGCACAACTCAAAAACAGGACAAAATATACAAACTCTACCTGACTCGGTTTCCTGAACCCTCAGATTGGTGTCCTCAACTCCAGGAGTCTGCCAGGCTCTATCTCAGCTCCCCTTCCCCGTGTCCTATCCTGGAAACTTCCTGAAGTCGATAAATTGGGCCAAATCTTCCAACTTAAGACACTGGAAAAAGAAGGGACAAATCACCCTAAAGCAAGTCAGGAGGAAACGGTAAAGATCAGAACGGAAATTAATGGGAGAGAGAATAGAAAAATAATAGAGAAAAATCGATGAAACAAAAAGCTGCTTCTTTTGTCAACAAAATTAACAAACCTGTAGTTAGACCGACCAAGGAAAAAATACAGAAGACTCAAATTTCTAGAATCAGAAATGAACTTACATAAACATAAAGGAATTCTATGGACAATTATCTGCCAACCATTAGACAGATGAAATGGACACATTCCTAGAGAAACGCAAACTACTGGAAGTGACTCAAGAAGAAAAAAAATGATACGAATAGACCTATAATAAGTGAGATTTAAAAATCCAGCCCACAAAGGAAATATCCCGGATTCAGATGGTTTATCACTAAATTGTAGCATGTAAACACCTAACACTAACCCTTCACAAACTCTTCCAAAAATGGAAGAGGATGGAACCATTGTGAATTCATTCTATGAGGCCTGATATTACGCTGATTACCCTAATACCAAAACCAAAGACATCCCAAGAAAACTACAGATCATTGTCTGTTATGAACATGGCTACAAAAATCCTCAACAAAATACTAGTAAATGAATCTGATGACATATAAAAAGAATTATGCACCGTGAAAACTGGGATTTATCCTAAGAATATAAGATTGGTTTAGCATCTGAAAAATCAATGAATGTAGTAGCAGTTGAATAAAAAACAAAATCCCATGATCATCTCAATAAAAGCAAAAAAACATGTGACGAAATTCAACACCCTTTCATGATAAAAGCACTCAACAAACTAAGAATGGAAGGGAACGTCCTCAACTTAACAAAGGACATCTACAAAAGGCCCACAGCTAGCATCATACTTAATGGTGAAAGAATAGATGCTTTACCCTTAAGATTAGGAACAAAACAAAAATGTCTGCAGCTCAACAGTTTACCGGAGTACTAGCCAGGGTACTTAGGCAAGAAAAGGAAATACGAGGCATCTAGATTGGAAAGGAAAAAGGGAAATTATCTCTTTTTGTAGATGATATGATTTTGTTTTTAAATTTTTTAAACATTTATTTATTTTTGAGAGAGGCAGCAAGCTGGGGAGGAGAAGAGAGAGAGGGAGACACAGAATCCAAAGCAGGTTCCGGGCTCTGAGCCGTCAGCACAGGGCCTGACACGGGGCTCGAACTCACAAACCTTGAGATCATGACCTGAGCCAAAGTCAGACGCTTAACCGACAGCCACCGAGGTGCCCTGACATGATCTTGTATGTAGAAAATCTTAAGGAATACACAGGTGCGCACACACACACACACACACACACAAACAACCATTACAGCTAATAAAAACGTTCAGCAAGGTTGCAGGATAGAAGATCAATATGCAATAATCAACTGTATGTCTATATATTTACAATGAACAATCCCAAAATGAGATTAAGAAACCAATTTCATTTAAGATAGGATCAAAAAGAATAAATTACTTAGGGATGAAGTTAGGAAAAGGAGCACAGCGCTTATATACTCTGAAAACGTCAAGACACTTTTGAAAGAAATTAACGATCTAAATAAGTGGGCACACATTCCATGCCCATGACTGGAAGATTTAATGTGGTCAGTACTTCCCAAACTGACCTATGGATGTAATGCAGTTCCTATAAGAGTCTCAGCTGGCTTCTCTTTAGAAATTGGTGAGCTGATTCTACAATTCATATGGAATTGCATGTGACCCAGAAGAGCCAAAACAATCTTGAGAAAGAAGAACAAAGTAGGAGGATTCACACTTGCCGATTTCAGAATTTACTACAAAGCAATGGCAATCAAGACAGTGTGGTACTGGCATGAGGACAGGCATATAAATCAATGGAATAAAGTGGAGATTCCAGAAATAAAACCATGTGTCTATAGTCAACTGATTTTTGACAAGAGTGCCAAGATCATTGAATGGTGAAAGAATAGTCTTTTCAAAAATAGTGCTGAGACAGCTGGATAACCACATGTAAAAGGATGAAGTTGGACCATGCCCCACACCATATGCAAACATAAACTCAAAATGGATTTTCAAACCTAAATATAGGAGCTATAACTATAAAACTCTTACAAAAAAACATAAGGGTAAATCTTCATGACCTCAGATTTGGCAAAGGATTTTTATTTATTACACCAAAGGGATAAGCAACAAAAGGCAAAAATAGACCAATTGGACTTCATCAAAATTATATACTTTTGTGCTTCATAGAAAGTACAAAGATAACACACAGAATGGGAGAAAATATTTGCAAGTCATTAGTCTTATAAGGGAGTTGTATCTAGACTATCTAAAGAATTCTTACGACTCAATAATAAAAATATAAATAACCCAATGAAAAACAGGCAAAGGATATGAAGAGATATTTCCCCAGGGAAGATATACAAATGGCCAATAAGCACATGAAAAGTTACTCGGTGTCATCAGAGAAATGCAAATCAAAAACCACAATGAACTTCATGTCACTTTATACCCACTAGAATGGCTATAATAAAAAAGTCAGATAATAACAAGTATTGGCAAGGATGAGGAGAAATTGGAATGCTTGTATGTCGTTGGTGGGTATTTAAAATGATGCAGCTACTTTGAGGGGTGCCTGGGTGGCTCAGTCGGTTAAGCGTCCGACTTCGGCTCAGGTCATGATCTCTCAGTTTGTGAGTTCAAGCCCCGTGTCGGGCTCTGTGCTGATGGCTCAGAGCCCGTAGCCTGCTCCGAAATCTGTGTGTCCCTCTCTCTGCCCCTCCCCTGCTTGCTCTCTCTCTCTCTCTCAAAACTAAGTAAACATTCTTAAATGTTTATAAACAAACAAACAAAATGATGCAGCCACTTTGAAAAACGTCTGGTGGTTCCTGATAAGTTTAAATATAGAGTTACCATACGAACCAGTAATTATCTTCCAAGATATATACCCAACAGAAAGGAAAATATATGTCCACAAAAAAGCTTGCACAGAGCAGTATTATTCATAATAAGCAAAAGGCGAAACCAAACCAAATGTTCATCAACTGAAAAATGTGTAAGTCAAGTGTGCTATATCCGTATGATGGAATATTATTGGCTCATAAAAAGGAGCAAGGTATATGCCGATGCGTGCTGCAACATGGATGAATCTTGAAAATGGACTGAGTGAAAGAAACCAGTTACAAAAGACTACATATTATATGATGACCCCGTGTACTTGAAATGTCCAGAAGAGGGAAATCTATAGAAAGAAGGTAGATTAGTGATTGTTTCGGGATGAAGGGAATGGGGAATAGAGAGTTAAAGGGTATGGGATTTCGTTTTGAGGTGATGCAGATGTTCTACAACTGGTGAACGTTGCACATCCTGGGAATACGCTAACAACCATTGGATTGTACGCATTAAAATTATTATTTTATTTTATTTTAGAGAGCGAGAGTGCAAGCAGCGGAGAGGGAGAGAAAGAGAGAGAGAGAATCCCAAGCAGGTTCCACACTCTGCACGGAGCCCAACACGAGGCTCGATTACACGACCCTGGGATCACGACCTGAGCTGAAATCAAGAGTCGGATGCTCAATCGACTGAGCCGCCCGGGCGTCTCTGAATTGTACACTTTAAACAGGTGAATTGCATGGTGTATGAATTCTATCTCAGCAAAGTAGTTAAAAAGATAAGCTGAGGCATTCATAGGGCTCGTCTTGTTTGTTTTCTCTCTGGGATCACGGTCCTTCATTGCCTAATACCTGGTGCATGGAAGACTGTTGATTTACATTGTCTTTTTGTCGTTGTTGTTGTTGTTGTTTCATGCAGGAGGATGAATACAAATCCTATTACTCATCTTAGCCAGAAGTAGCAGTCTCCCTATGTTTTTAATTGAGGAAACTGAGGCCCGAAGCAGCTAACCGGCTTGCCAAAGTTCACGTTAGTGAGTGAGAGGGTCAGGACTATACTTGAGATTTCCTGATATCTGATCTGAAGTCGAGACAGGATTGCTTCCTGTCTGTCCAGCTTCTGGGGCGACTCGATGGCAGACGGTTAATTAAGCAATGGCAGACAAACATCCAGGACTCGAGGGTCCCCGAAGGGCCCGGACCGGTTCTCGGCCTCCCCCTCACCCAGCACTTATCGCACACCTATGCTCGAGGCCCGTCCGGGAGAAATTCCCGGGGACAGAGAAGCAGGCGCCCTCGTCTCCGGCCACAAGGGGCTCGCCGTCTATTTGGGGGAAAAGGCTCCGGTCTCTGCGGACCGTCTCTGTGACTCGAGCGTGTTCGCCTGTCAGCTAATCAGCGGCTCACTCCGCCGTGCGGCCCAGACGACCAGGAGGGGTTCACGGTGCGTGGGGGCTTCTCTCAGGAAAGGTTTCCAAGAGGAGGAAGAATCTGGGTCTCAAAAGACAGGCAGCCTCCCCTGACTGGGTGGGGCACTGAAGGCAGGACATGGTCTCCGCAGGGCGTGTGTGAAAATGCACGCGAGGCCTCGGAGCTTCCTTGGCAGTAAGGAAAGCCTGAGTCTCCGGGTGGGAAAGCACAGGGGGATATTGTACCGGCCAGAGTGTACCGGACAGACGACAGACCCAGGGTGTTTGGTGGAAGTCCCGTGAGGAGGAGGATGACTAATAAGGAAGCCCCTTTGCCTACTATGAAATAAGTAAACACTTAAACCATTTAAAACATTTCGTGACCTTCCGAGGTCGTGAAACACTGGGCTGTCCATTTGAAGTTACAGGACAAACGTTCCAGACCCTCATCATTCAATCATTCACTGAGCTTGCATTGAACACTTACTATGTACTGGGAATTGTTCTGGGGTTCACAGGGGCCTGAGACTCGTGGCTTGCCCTATTTCATGGTCTAGAGAGGAAGACACTTGGATGATGACAGATTTCTGTAGAGAAAGGTGCTCTCTTTCCTCATCCCACTCCCCCTGTCGGTCAACAGAAGTGGCCAAGTCTGTTCCCTTTGCGGACCTGTCACCAGGGTCAGGGTGGGACAGGGGGAAGGACCCAAGGCCACAACAGCTTGAAGGAGTCTCTATTTAATGTCAGGCATGGCAAGGGACGCTCCCTGAAGACCAATCCAGAGCTTTCCTTTGCAGCTCGGCCCCAGAATCACCGCCTCCAGGCAGCCTTCTTTTCTGGGTCTGCTCTCCGCCCCGCCCCCACCGCCTCTCCTGAATTACAGTGCCCAGTGCACCTGCCATTGAGGGGGAACGTTCGGACCTTCAAGGTTGTTACAGCCTCGGTGTCTTTGCACGGGCAGGCGTTGGACAAACGTTTGTTGACCGAATCCCAAGAGCTTTGTAATCACGGCCACCATCAATGGCGGCGCTCTTCTATCTGCCGAGGGCTTGGCTGTCTGCAGAGGGCCTCACCCCTCTCTTCCTTTCTCTCTAGGGATCCTCTCCTCCATGGCCTCCCGTGAGGTTTCTGCCCTCGTGGCCGGTGTGGGGCCCGAGGGGCCGTGACGCCGGGTACAGTGAGGGGTCGCGGCCCCCAGGCGAGACCCCGCCCGGGGCCCCACACGAGGAGCAACTTGGCCTGTCACCGGCCTCCTTGTCACAGCCAGACTGGGCTGTGGGTGCTCGCCAAAGAGAAGCACCTGCGCGGGAGTGCCGCCTCTCTATGGGAGCCTGAAGCCCTCAGGTGAAGGTGCTCCAGGCCAGCACCCGCTTTGTTCACGGGAGCCATGGGAGGGGCGGGGGATCTCCAGGAGCCCCGGCCCCTTGGGACTTGACCTTGCCTCCCCCGTCCCAAGGGGGTCCCTGCCCAGGCCTGTGACCTGGAGCCCGGCCCCTGGGCGAGGGCTGGGATGTCGGGGCTCCTCCCTTCCCGGGGAGCAGGAACCGCCACCCTGCGGGGCCCTGGTCCTGGGCAAGCCGTCACCGCCTGAGGGTCCTCTCCACTCGCGGGCTCACCTAGCTTGTGGGGTTTGGAGCAAGAATAATAATGCCATGTCACTGTCCACTTGCGCAGGGCCTTGCCATTCACAGAGATACTTCTCCACCATCTCACTGCTGCCTCAGGATAGGCGGATTCGGTGGTGGGCTTTCCAGAAAGTATAAATTCACCTTCTCCTTCATTCATTTTTTTCCCTCTCTCTTCCAGTTTTATAACTTAGAGAATTGTACTCCCCCGGACCTTCCCCCCGCCGCCAAAAAAAAGAACCTTAGCTGTTACAAGTGTCTGAGAAACGTACAAACATACCCATGCATCTTGGCTGACAGTTAAGTCTGATAACACTCCACTCAGCAATTACAGAGCAGAGACATACTCCCTGGCGAGCAAACGGCAGAGTTTCAGGGAAAATTCATAGTAACTACGAGCATATTATGGAGTTAGAAACCCAACTTCCCAAACAGATTCATGAGAGAGTGGTTATTCACAGTTTGAAGGTATACTTATTTTATATTATTTTTTCAGTAGGCTTCACACCCAAGGCGGAGCCCAACGTGGGGCTTGAAACAACCCTGAGATCAAGACCTGAGCTGAGATCGAGTCAGATGCTTAACTGACTGAGCCACCCAGGCCCCCTGAGGGTATACTTATTTTAGAAGAGACTCATAAAGTTACTGAATTTGAGTGAGTACGCATGAGTTTGTTCTCTTCCCCAGGGCTTTCAGATAGGAGTTTATAGAAAGTGACTTGTTCCAGCCTATAACTAATTAGTGGCCGAGCCTAGGACTTCAGCCCATTCTTTCTGAGCCCGACTCTTCACTTGAGCTTCCCTGGGGTAGAAGGGTTTGCTTCCAGACTAGTCATTAAACACGAAGTAGAACAAAAGGAAAAGAATGTCTTAAAGCTCAAGGGTGCAAAGCCATAAGTACACTGACAACCAACTAAAACTCAAGAGAAAGTACCTCCGATATGATCACATGCTGCAAAGTGGCCGATGGGAAAACAAGACTGGAATTCCTTAAAAGGGATTCACACGTAAAGACCTAGGAACTCATCTAACCGCATATTCTGGAAGAGTAAATGGGAGATGTCAGGGTGGAAAGCCAGAGTCCTGATAAGATTCCTTCTGGTTCTGGGACCTGTACAAATCATTGAGCCTTTCTCACTCTCTGTTACTCATCTCTGTGTGTGTGTGTGTGTGTGTGTGTGTGTGTGTGTGTGTGTATGTGTGAGAGAAAGAGATGTTTATTTTTGAGAGAGCGCGAGAGCGTGTGCACAAGTGGGGAGGGGGCAGAGAGAGGAAGGCAGGATCCGAAGCGGGCTGGCAGCCGAGAGCCCCCATGTGGGGCTCAAACTCCGTGACAAACTGGTATGACAAACTGGTAGCGCTTCCCTAACGAGTCAGCCTCACTCACCTCCGGGCTTTGCAGTAGCTTTTTCCTCTGTCTAGAAGGCTCGGCCCCTTCCAGCGCCCCTTTCCTCCCCGCAACCCTGTAATCCTGCAGAATGTCGTGTCCATATTACCCACCTGAGAAGCCTTTCCCGATCTGAACTCTCCTCCTCTGTGCCCCCCATCAGTGCCCTATGTGTCTGTCTTCTTAGCACTCACCACCGCATTACAAGTGCCCTTTCCCATGTTGGTCTCTCCTACTCAGTTCTGCAGGGCTGTCTTACTCTTCATCCTGTTTCCAGAGGAGCCTGTTGAATGAATGATGAATGTTTAAATGCTTTGTAAATGGCAACTTGCAACACGAGTGTTAAGTATTATGTATTATCACTGTGTTTGGGTTGGTTATTTAATATTGTTGGCCTACTCGCCCATTTGATAATAACGAATATCACATTTCAATTACATCATTCTGGTTCCTTCTTTTTTTCTAATGTTTACATATTTTTGAGAGAGAGCATGAGTGGGGGAGGGGCGGGGGGCAGACAAAGGATCTGAAGTGGGCTCTGTGCTGACGGCAGATAGCCCGACTCAGGGCTCAGACTCAACAAACCATGAGACCATGACCTGAGCCAGAGTGGATGCTGGTTCCTTCTTGAACCCTATACCAGTAAACGCTACCTCGTGGGGAGTATTTAACCTGGGCTAGGTCCTGTGGTAAGATTTGAGACATATAAGTCGTCATAGTAATCTTATGAGCTAGGTTCTATTATAAGCATCATCCCCATTTTTCAGATGAAAGAACTAAGGCAGGCTCAGAGAGGTTAAACAGCTTACACAACATCAAGTAGCTCGATTTTGAATCCAGATACTTTAAGATCCAAACCCTAATTCTAACATCTCCCGGTTCTGCCAAAGTTTTCGGATAAGAACACTGTCAACAGTGAAAAGCAACCCACAAAATGGGAGAAGTGGGAGAAAAAAATTGCAACTCACATATCTGATAAAGGATTCATACCCCAAATAGAGAGAGATCTCTTAAAACTAACAACAGAACAGCAACCAACCCGATCTAAAAAAATGGGCAAAGGACTTGAATAGACATTTCTCCAAAGAAGACCTATAAATGGCCACAACGCAAATGAAAAAATGCTCAAATCACTCACCATCAGGGAAATGCAAATCAAAACCATAATGAGATGCCACCCCACGCCCACGAGGATGGCTCTTATAAAAAGAAAACAACAGAACATGACAAGCGTTGACAAGGATGTGGAGAAATTGGAACCCTTATGTGTCGCTGGTAGGAATGTAACATGGTACAGCCACGGTGGAACACAATATGGTGGTTCCTCAACAAAAGCAGAAATAGGATGACCAGCCAGTCACCACATAATCCAGTGATTCTACTTCTGGGTGTATATCCAAAAGTGAAAGTAGGGCCTAGAAGAGAGATTTGTATACTCAGGTGTACAGCAGTATTATTTGCAATAGCCAAATACAACCCAAATGTCCATCAACCGATGAATGAATAAGCAAGAGAACAAGATGTACACACATACAATGGAATACTACTTAGCCGTTCAAAGGAAAGAAACCCAACACATGCTACGACATGAATGAACATTGAGGACATTATACTAAGTGAAGTAAGCCGGCCAGAAAAAGACAAATACTGTATGATTCCACCGATCGGAAGTACCTGGAATTGTCAGATGCACAGAGACAGAAAGTAGAATAGCGGATGCCAGGGGCTGGAGAGAGCGGGGAACGGCGGCTTGCTGATGAATGGGTAGAGTTTCGGGTTTGCGAGATGAAACCATTTCTGCAGGTGGGTGGTGGTAATGCCTGCATACTGAGGCGGATATACTGAATACCACCAAACCGTGCACTTAAAATGGTGAAAATGGTAAATGTTATGTTTTGTATATTTTGCCACAATTTATAAAAGAAGATTTCAACCATTCCCAGTCCTGCGTTCAGGCAATTTCCTGGGGATGCACGTTTGCCGTTTTCCCTCCAGATAACCTGCCTTTTATTTGTTTTTTCCTCTGAAGACCAGACTGTTCTCTGCCAGGATCTCTAGGGCCTCCACGTTGGCCGCGCCCCTGAAGGGGGCGGGGCCCAGCCTCAGGCCTTCAGCTCACTCTCCTGGGCAGGAAGCACTTCTCCTCCGGAGGCAGTCGGCACACATTTTACTCACAAGCAGACGGCGGGTCCCTTCTGTTCCCAGGAATCACACTGGGACTAACTGCACCGAGCACTTTCCATCACTGGTAGCTGATCCCAACAGGGACGCTGGGCATCGTTATTAATAGGTGAAGGACACACAAAGAGAGAGGGGAAGTGGCTTGAGCTGAGTCGCACAGCAAAGTTAGAACTCCGAGCTCCCAGGCGCTCACCTCGCTCTGGGCTTTGTCCCACACACCCGGCAGCCCTGGAGACTTGCTCCGTTTTGTACTCTGGGCCACCAGCTCTGGCCAACCAGGTGGGTCTGATTTGTCTTGCAGAGAAATGAAGCAGAATCTTCCTTAAGATGGTATCTCGTGACCTTTCTGTTTCTACTGGCTGGCAGGAAAACCGAGACCCTACTACTTGCTGAATGACCTTGAAGACATCTTGGAAAGTCTCTGGACCCTCAGCTGTTCCCTTCGGTAAAATGTAGGCAAGAATTATTGAGACCCACCACCCCCGAGAGAAACTGGGGATGCGCTCGGGAGAGAAGGGTTGGGGTGCACTCGCCAATCCACTCTGCATTATCCTGTCCATGGACGAACCCCAAACCTGGCCGGGATCAGAATCACATGGGTAGCCTTTAAAAATAGAAATTCTTGGGCCTCAACCCGGCCCGGCTTATTTCTCCTCCTTTTCTCCAGCCATGTGGCCCCTAACGTGAAGGGAACCCCATCGAGCTGAGAAGTGAGGTGGCCTTTAACTTCCCTGGTTAAATCCTCTCCAGCTTGGCTCAAAGGCACCTTCTCAAGGAGACGGGAAGCAGTGTAGTCTGCCTCCCTGGAGCTCCCGCTTGGACTCACTGCTCCCCCAATTTTTGGCACCTCTCACGTACCGCCTGTCGGTTTTACTTCACTATTTCAAATCTTTGCCTTCTGTTTCCTCGGTTAGCTACGAGAGCACAAGAACCGCGCCCTAGCCTTCTACTACTGCCCGCGAAGGCCGGCTCTGTCAGCACATAGTATATGTTCAATAAATATTTGTTGAATTGCAAATCTCGTGATTAGGAAACCTGAAGTCACTTCCCACTCATCTGGGGAGATGTTGTGTGTCCTCTGGAAGCTTTCTGCTCACATGGAAAGAACGTTCAACAGACAGGAGCCCTTGCTTGCCATCCTGGCTGTGCCACAGACTCCCACTGTGACCCTACGGCAAGTCGCTAGCTTCCACCAGCCCTCGGTTCCCTCGTGTGTGGGACCAGGGCTGATCTGTAAAGTTTTTACACTTTTAGTTTTTAGCCCTGGGTCTTGGCTACTCTAGATCGGCAAGGGGCAGCCTTTTCCACATCAGTGCCAGTAACGTCCGCGATGCCTTTCTCCCCCCTGTAAGGACTGCATAATTGATGGGTCACCCCCAGTTTATAAAAGGAGAAACTCAAGAAAGGAGTAAGTGCATGCTTTGGCCAAGCTACCACGCGTAGCGTGTGTGCATGTGTGAGCATGTGCGGAGCTGTATAGGACTGTTAACTCTTAATTAGCTGCGTGCCCGCCTGCTCCTCTGTGAATGACCCAGGGCAAAGGCATGACCTCCTAGCTGGATGTCCTCTTGTCCCTCTGCACTCCCCCGTCCAGGGCCAAAATGTCCACTGCCATGTTCAGTAAGATCCGTTCAAATACAGTCCTTTGAGGAGAAGATGAAAGATACGAGACACTAGTCTTGCCCTCATGGAACTTCCAGGCTGTCTAGGGGCTGGGATAAGAACGTGCTAAAGTGGGTGCTACCAATCCAGCCACCACCTGGGAGCCAAGTGCTGCTCTGATACATCTCCAGGACCTACAACGGTGCCTGGTACATAGAAGATGCTCGACAAATATGTACAAATCGGGGAAAGTCGCCATGGTTTTCAAACTTCATTCGAGAGAAGGGAAAGCCTTTCTTCAATAAAATGGTAACCCAAAGCTCACAATAAAACAGACAGACTGTGCTGGCCCGGTGGAGGGAGCCAGGGTAGCGCCCTGCCGGCTGTCTCCTCTGGGCCCCAGAGAGGTTCCTCAGCGCCCAGTTGGAAAACGCGCTGCAGTCGGTTGGAAAGGAGGTGCCGAGCAACCCTGGCTCTTTTTCCTGGTTACCCTTAGCCACACGGGGCTGGTGGGGGGCGGCTAGCAAACAGGGACCCCAAAAGGAATATCTACATCTGAAAAAGTGTTGTCAATCTCTCCTCTCCCCTCCTTCCAGGAGCTCCTAACTAGTAAAAGCAGAGGGGAGGAAGTTCTGATTTGAGTAGGAGACCTCTGAGTTGGTCCACAAATTGTATATTGAGGTAATATTTGTTTATTTGCTTATTTGTTTCAGTTTATTTATTTTGAGAGAGAGAGAGAGAGAGAGAGAGAGAGAGAGAGAGCGCGCGAGCGCATGCGTGCATGAGCGGGGGACGGGGAGAGAGGGAGAGGGAGAGAGAACCCCAAGCAGGCTCCGCACTGTCAGTGTGGAACCCGATGCGGGTTCAAACTCACGAGCCGTGAGATCATGACCCGAGCCGAAATCCAGAATACGGTGTTTAACGGACTGAGCCACCCAGGTGCCCGGTATTTGTTTACTCTAAATAAAGAAGGAAAGAAAGCCAACCGTGGTAATTCTGGATTTCAAAGTGTTGTCCTACAGGCGGTCCTGATTTGCGAATACAATGGAAAACTCTCAGGAGTCTGTCTGTCAGTGAGTAGAGATGGTGCTGTTTTTTTTTTTTTTTCCTGCACTAGCATACCCTGCATCACCCTGGTCAAGTTTATGATCAGCTTTGGGCACACACAGATGCCAGGGAGACTGCCTGGTGAGGGTACCTCTCCTCCATGCCTGCAGGACTGAAACCCGCTGCCTGACTTGGCCTTCTCCTTGTCCCTCCAACCCCGACGGGCAAGGGAAGGACACCAACCCAGAAGATACTTACTTGTCAAGGTGGCCCAGGGCACATCTCAGACCTGCATCAAGACGACCACTGGCGGGAACCAACATCTATTTTAAACCTTGTCAGGGGCGCCTGGATGGCTCAGGTGGTGGAAGGTCGGACTCTTGATGTTGGCTCAGGTCATGATCCCAAGGTCATGGGACTGAGCCCCACATCGGGCTCCACGCTCAGCTCGGAGCTGGCTTAAGATTCTCTCTCTCCCCCTCTGCCCCTCTCGCACGCTCAAATTCTCTCTCTCTAAAAAAAAAAAAAAATTAAATTAAGTTAAACTTGTCAACAGGATAAAGATCTTGAATTAAGAAGTTTTCATCATTGTTCATCTCACGCCCTTGCATGGAAATCTCATTACCTGCCCCTCAGACTGTCCCTCCTCACAGGTATCAGAAGGGACAGACAGATTACTAATGCTGGGGACCCTGCCTGAGACTGAAAGTGTTGGTCCCTTCCCCATTCATATTGTTGAAACCTAATCCCCAGTGTGAGGGTATCTGGAAGTGGGGCCCTGGGATTAGTGCCCTTATCAAAGAGATCCCTCACCTTCCACCAACCTCGGACACAGCCAGAATATGGCTATGAACCAGAAAGCGAGCCCTCACCAGACACCAAGTCTGCTAGAGCCTTCATCTTGATCTTGTTCAGCCTCCAGAAGTGTGACAAATACATTTCTGTTTCTTATAAGTCACCTAGTCTCTAGCGTTTTGTTACGGCGAGCCGAAGGGACTAAGAGCCCATTCGACAGCAGGGGAAATGGAAGGATGTACGTTACAGGGACGTCTCCTCCACTGCCTGGCGTGGCCATCTCCTCCCTTCTCGGCCAGTCCCCCGACTTCTCTATCTTCAAAATCTAGCTCAGGCCTGACCCTGAGAATCGGACAGCGGTCTAGCCACCCCTGCCCTTTCACCACTACTGCTGACTTCCTCCCTTGCCCAAGCCACCCCCCACAGCGACCGGACTAATCTTGTATTAGGTAATTGAGTTGGTATCATGAAATCCAGTCCTAGGTTAGAAGCCACTGAAGGTGAGGACTCGAGGGAACCTTAGAGGTCAGGAGAAACTAAGGCCTCCGTAGAGGACCTGCCTAAGGTCTCCTAGCAAGTCATGGCCAAGCCAGGGCTGCAAGCCAAGTTTTCCTATGAGCGCCTCATGCCTTACTGGCTACACCCTGAGTTCCTTGATTTCTTTCCTTGGTCTCTTTCTCCTCTGTCCCAGTGTCCCTTCTCCCCTCTGACCCTCTCCCCAGTCCCGTCTCACCAGAGGGAGGCTCTAGAAATCGCTGCAGAACAAGGGACCCGTTCTTTGGGACCTCAGTGTTGACTCACGAGGAGATTAATGACCTAAAGAGACACACAGCCCCGACGAAGCCTGCGGTCCCCAGCTCTGAAATCGGACCTGATCGCCCCTGCCATTTGTTCAGAACCCAAAACGACGGCTCCCAGAGTTTAGGTCAATTGCCCAAGGCCATTCAACTAGAAATGGCCACGGCGGGAGCCAACTGCAGGTGTTCGGGCCCTGGGGCGGCGCTCGGCCGCCCTGCCCGGAGCCCACGGGCCCAGGAGGCAGCCCAGGCCCCGCCTCCCTGCTCGCGGGCTGCAAGACCGAGGCGGGGAAGTGCGTTATGCCCTTAGGGCTCCAAGCCCGTTTATTCGTGCGCGGGGCTCCCGTCCCAAGTGTGAGGGTGGGAGCCCGCGCGGTTCACACCGGCCTTCTGGAGGTAATCGCGGCACCCTCGGGGCCGCCTAGCCGCGCGGAGCCGGGCCCCGCGCCCTCCGGCGCAGCGCCCCCACCCCCTCCCCCGCCGGGGGCGCGCCGAGGTCGGAACTCCGCGCTCCGCAGCGGCGAAGCTCGAGGCAGCTCGGGCCGCCGCCGGCCTGGGGGACTTTTCCCCCGGGGGAGCGCTCTCGGCTCTCGGCCGGCCGACTGTTCTCCCACGCCCCCCGGGGACCCACCGACACCGGCGGGCCGAGTTCTCGGGGCCGCTCGCGGCCGCCCGGCGGGATCCCTCCGCCCCCGCTCCCTCCCCCTCCCCCTCCCCCTCCCCCCGGGCGCGAGGCGCCCGCCGCGGGGTCCGGCGCTGAGGGAAGGGAGAGGCGAGGAGCGGGGCACGCAGGGCGCCTCCCTCCGGCCTCGGCCGGCGAGCGCATCTTCCCGGCGGCGCGTCCCTCAGCGCTCGCAGAGCGCCAGCCAACTTCTGCGCCCGCCCGCTCCGCGGCTCCGCGTGGCTCCCGGCACAAGGGACCCAGCGGCCTCGGACGTCCACACTCGCTACCTTTGGCGCCCCCCCCCCCCCCCCGAGAAGGTGGATAGGGACCCGGAATGCGAGCAGCCGGGACGGGACTCCCAGGGCTCAGAAGCCGCGGCCGGGACTGACGCGGGGGGAGGGGGGGTGTGGGCTTCCCGAAGACGGTCCCGACGCGCTTCCCTCAGCAGACCTCCGCCGCCGTAGCCGCTAGGAGCGCGAGACTTCAGCGTCTCCACAGACCTGGCGGACTGCGCACCTCGGGGGATCCGCTTCCCCACCGAAGGGTTGGGGGAGGGGCCCGCTGGCGAGCGGCCGGCTGAGGGGACCTGTTTGCTGGCGGGTTCGGAGGTGGGATGGGGTAGGGTTTGGAGACGGAGAAGCCTGAGACAAGACTTTGGGATTTTTTTTTCCCCCTCCCTCTCTTCCGAAAAGGGCCCACACCGTGAGAGAGAAATAAGGCGGAGCGTAAACACAAACAACCTCAAAAACCAGCCAAGAAAAGCGAAGCCAAAAGAAGCGAGCACAACGCTGTTACAAAACTGTCTCGTTTTGTAACAATTTCCCTGCCGCCGGCCAATGAGCGGCGCGGCGGCGCGTCACGTGGTGCTGTTTTATATAACACTTTGCTGAGACAAGACAGTTATTAGGCGGCGCGCGGCGGCCGGCCGAGAGCTCGTGGAGGTTCGGCAGCGATCGGCGCGCGCTAGCGCGCGGCCGAAGCGACTCCGTTCGGCTGAGGCAGCTCCGATTCCCAGCAGCCCTCGCTCTCTGTTCCGAGTCCCGGGCCCCTAGACGCCTCGTCCCTTCACGCCTGCCGCTCCCTATGGATTCACTTCAGACTGGACAGATGCCGGGCTTGCCCGCCCAACTCGGCAGCGACAACTCAGAACTGGCGGAGCCGGCGGCATCAGCGGCCCGCGGAGACGCGGAGCCCCACCCGGAGGCGGCCACGGAAGGCCCCGCACCTTTCGCCGCTCCGGAGCCGGGACCGGCGCCGGAGCCCGAGCCTGAAGCGAAGCCCGAGCCCGAGCCTGAGGCGGAGCCGGGGCCGGGACCGGCGCCGAAGTCAGAGCCCGAGGCGGAGCCGGGACCGGGACCGGCGCCGGAGTCCGAGCCCGAGCCCGAGGCGGAGCCGGGACCGGGACCGGCGCCGGAGCCCGAGCCCGAGCCCGAGGCGGAGCCGGGGCCGGGACCGGCGCCGGAGCCCGAGCCGGAGCCCGAGGCGGAGCCGGGGCCGGGACCGGCGCCGGAGCCCGAGCCCGAGGCGGAGCCGGAGCCGGGGCCGGGATCGGCGCCGGAGCCCGAGCCCGAGCCCGAGCCCAAGCCGGGGCCGCCTCAGAAGACCTCGACGCCGGAGTTCAAAGTCCTCCTCAAGAAGGCCGACGCCCTGGCGTCTAGGGGGCGCCTCCGGGAAGCCTTCGAAGTGTACCGCCAGCTCTCCGAACGGCAGCAGTTGGTGGCCGAGCAGCTGGAGCAGCTGGTGCGGTGCCTGGCGGAGAAAGTCCTGCCGGGCGAGGCTCCGGCGCTGGCGCCCCCGGACGCGAGCGGGGCGGCGAGCCGGGAGGCGGCGGCCGAAGAGGCAGGGGCGTCGACGGCCGCCGAGGCTACCGAGGTGTGGGACGGCTTCAAGTGCCGGAAGTGCCTCGGCTTTCTGTCAGACCCCGTGTCCTTGTCGTGCGGCCACACCTTCTGTAAACTGTGCCTGGAACGCGGGCGGGCGGCCGACCGGCGATGCGCGCTGTGCGGGGCCAAGCTCCCGGGCTTGACGGTGGCCGGCGCGAAGGCGCGCCCCGCCCCCCCGGCGGACGGGCAGCGGGCGGCGGCGGAGGCCACGACGACGACGACCACGACGACCACGACGACCACGACGACCACGACAGCGGCGTCTCCACCGGCGGCGGCGGCGGCGCCGCCGCAGCCGCCACCGCCGCCGCCGCCGCCGCCGCCGCTGCGGGTCAACGTGGTGCTCAGCGGCCTCCTGGGCAAGTTGTTCCCAGGCCCGGCGCGGGCGTCGCAGCTCCGGCACGAGGGCAACCAGCTGTACCGCGAGCACCAGGTGGAGGCGGCGCTGCTCAAGTACAACGAGGCGGTTCGGCTAGGTGAGCCCGCCGCGGGGCCGGGCCGGGCGGCGGGGCGCGGGGGGGGGGGCGGAGGGCTGAGGCCGAGGGGGCGGGCCGCGGTAGGGACGCGGGCCGGGCCGGGCGGCGGGGCGCGGGGCGGGGGGGCGGAGGGCTGAGGCCGAGGGGGCGGGCCGCGGTAGGGACGCGGGTCGGGCCGGGCGGCGGGGCGCGGGGGGGGGGGGCGGAGGACCGAGGCCGAGGGGGCGGGCCGCGGTAGGGACGCGGGCCGGGCCGGGCGGCGGGGCGCGGGGCGGGGGGCGGAGGGCTGAGGCCGAGGGGGCGGGCCGGGCCGGACGGCGGGGCGGAGGACGCGGGGTCGGCGGAGGACCGGGGCCGTCGGGGACGCTGGGGCCGGCCGCCATAGGGACCGGGGCCGGAGTGGGGGAGGGGCTGTCTAGAGTCCCGTCTCTGACTTTGCCTCCGTCGCTACCCATGCATCGTCTTTTCTCTGTGTCCCCGCCCGTGTCTCTGTCGCTCTTTGTCCTTCTCCGTGCCTCCTCGGAGCTTTTATTTCTGCGTCTGTCAGTCGGCCTCGCTCGGTTGTCCCTGTTCCTGGCTCCCCCTCCCCGGCCCCCTCGCGGTTTGGGCCCTCCGTCTGGTGCGCGGGGCCGCCGCGGCCGCCCTGCCCCGCTCTCCCGTCGCACGCCGGGGTCCCTCGGACACCTGCGCGCCCCGCGCCCGCCGCCGGAGGAACTTCGCACCCTCCCCGCGCTCGCGCCGGGGGCGCCGGGTTCCCGCCGGCGGGCGCCCCCCGCTGCCGCCCGGCCCGGGGCGGCCGCGGCGGCGGGAGCTGGCCCTTCCGGGGCCGCGGGCTCCCGGCGGGGTGGGTCGGGCGTGGAATTAGGTCAGGAGAACACTGGTTGCATAAGGGCCGCGAGCGGCCCGGGCCGGGCGGCCCCTCCTCCGCGCGGGCGGGCGGGATTGTGTAACGGCTGAGGTAACCGAAGTGGGCCACGCTCGCCTCGGAAACCATCCCGCGAGCGTGTGCGGGGGGGAGGAGCGGGAGGGGAGCGCTCGCGCCCCGCTGCCCTGTGACTCATTGTCACCGCTTCCTATCACACGATCCTCGGCCGAAATAGATGCCCCCCCCCCCCGCAGCCGGCGCGCGCCCTCGCCGCGAACCCCTGTCCCGTCGGCTCGGCGGGGAGACCGGGCCGAGCGACTGCGCGGGGATCCCCAGGACTGCGGGCCTGCGACGGAGGGGGCACCCCTCGGACCCCCTGCCGCGCGGCCCGCGGAGCCGCCGGTGGGCTTGGCGGCTTCAGGGGCCACGTGGGAAACCCCGCGGCTGGGCGCCACAGCTCCCAGGCGAAGCGGCTCCCCCGCAACCCCCGCCCCCCCGCCTCTCCGTGTCCCGACCCAGGAAGTGGCCGCAGAGCCGCAGGCCGGGTAGTGCCAAGAGCGGGGCGCGGTGTCTGGCGAAGCGTGCTGGGGAGGAGGCGGCAGGGCTTGGCAGACAGGGCTCTAGGATCCGGGGGTGACCTGAGCCAGACTCCCCCGACAGGCGGAGGAGAGGGGTGGGTCCAGTCTCCACGTGTTGAATCTCCACTCGAGATTGCAACAGGTAGTCGGGGAGGAGGAAAAGAAGGACCGAGGGCTGGCTGGGCAAGGCTGGCACCCGAGGGAGAGGGGTACCCCCCCCCCCCACCGCCATGCACATCCTGTGGCCAGGGAAAACACTCTGAGTCCGCTCCGGGCTGGCGAGTGCTGCCAAAGAAAAGGGAAAGCATAGACTCTAAACTCTGTAGGGTCTTGAGAACAAGGAATGAGCACTCCAGCAAGCCCTCTGCACAGCCCGGGGTGGGGGGGGGCGGGGAGGGGGGTAACCCCACAGAACCTGTTCCAGCAGCTGCAGCTCGGTCCTTGGGCCCAAGCAGGAGGTCCTTTAAACCCACATCTCCAAGGGAGGTTCCATTCCTTTTATCTGAACCTTTATTTACTTATTTATTTGGAGAGAGAGAGACTGAGAGAGAGAATTCTAAGCAGGCCTGCGCAGAACCCAGACTCAGGACTTGATCCCATTAACCCTAAAATCCTGACCCGAGGGGAAATCAAGAGCCGGATGCTCAACCTACTGAGCCAAATTTTTGTTTAAATTCCAGTCAGTTGGAGCTCAGTCGGTTGAGCATCCGACTTTTGATTTCCCCTCTGGTCAGAATCTCAGTTTCATGGGTTCAAGCCCCATATCGGGCTCTGTGCACTGACCACCGGGAGCCTGCTTGGAATTCTCACTCTCCTCTCTCTCTCTCTCTCTCTCTCTCTCTCTCTCTCTGACCCTTCCCCGCTTGCACTCTCTCGGTCTCTCTCAAAATAAATAAACTTTAAAAAACTAAATTCCAGTTACAGCACATACAGTGCAATATTGGTTTCAGGAGTAGAATTCAGTGATTCATCACGTACATACCACAACCTTACCCTTTAAAGAGGTAAGGGGCCTCCCCTGGAGGCAAGGACCTATGTGCTGAGAGGTGGCCAGTGTCTCCTTATTTTTCTAAGTACTGCACGCCCTTCAGACAAAGAAAACATGTCCCCCACCCCAGCTTCAAAGCTTCAGAGTCTGACCAACTAGCTGTATGACTTCAAGTGGATGCCTTCCCCTCCCTGGGCTTGGTTTTCCTCATCTGAAGAATGGGTTGGTTGAGCCAGTTGATCTCTAAAGGCCTGTCCAGCCCTGGCATCTAGTGATTCAAAGTGTTAGTGAGAGAGGGGCGCCTGGGTGTCTCAGTTGGCTAAGCGTCTGACTCTTGATGTCAGCTCAGGTCGTGATCTCATGGTTTGTGAGATCGAGCCCCATGTTGCACTCTGCACTGACAGCACGGAGCCTGCTTGGAATTCACTCTCTCCCTCTCCCTCTCTGCCCCTTCCCCACTAGTGTTCTCTCCCTCTCAAAATAAAGAAATAAACCTTAAAAAAATGGTTCAAAGTGTTAGTGAGGACCAAGCTCACTTCATTCCCAGCAGCCTTGTTTAGGCTCACACACATTTGGCCATCTGTAATAAAAGGATGGAACCTTGCAAGTGCATTCAGAGAAACTTCGTACGTGCTGGGCTTTGTAGACAGAGATGTTGCTAATGTCACTAGAAGACTAACCTGGACTTGTTTTCCTGATGGGTAGGACGGGAGTCACACCTGGCCCTGTTTCCCTGGGGGGAATACCTTCTCCCTTCCCTGGCCTGCTTCCTCGTGGGGATACCTCAGTCGGAAACCAGGCTGCCAGTTCGTAGCCAGCGGTACATAGCTGGCTAAGAACAAGTAGGGGGCCTGGGTTTCCTCTATGTCAGAGCCGCTAATGCACCACCAACACCACAGGCCCTCTAAGGAACCACTTGAGAGAGGACCACAACCTACTTCCTTATGGTTGGGGAAGCTCAGACCCAGAGCGGCTGGGGGGTGTGGCAGGCAGGGCAATATTAGGGCTGGAAGTCGGGATCCCCAGTAGAAAAATCCTAGGGGCATCTGGGTGGCTCAGTCGGTTGAGTGTCTGTATTTCGGCTTAGGTCATGATCTCACGATTCATGGGATCGAGCCCGTTGAGAAAGACGGGCTAGCCTGTGTCTGGGCTCTACGCTGATGGTGTGTGTGCACACAGGGGGCCTGCTTGGGATTCTCTCCCCCTCTCTGCCCTTCTCCCACTTGCACTCTCTCAGAATAAATTAATGAACTTAAAAAAAATTCCCAGGTAACTCGCCATTTGCTGAGATCCATCCTCATACAGGACTTATTATGTGCTTGTGCTGGGACCATTAATGAGAGCTTTCTTTTTTTTCCCCTCATTTTGGCAGCTCCAAATGACCACTTGCTTTATAGCAACCGGTCTCAAATTTATTTCACCTTGGAGTCTCACGAGGCCGCACTGCAAGATGCAGAAATAGCGTGTAAGCTCCGCCCAACGGGCTTTAAGGTGAGTGGGATGGGAGGGCTGGGAGTGGGTTGTGCTACAGGCAGGAATTGGTGGGAAGGGCCGCCTCCCTGGGAGTTTGGGGCACTGGAGCTCAAGCAGAGCAGGGAAAAGGCTTTGCAAAGGAGCTGGGGGTCCCTTGGCAAAGGGTGACTCGGGAGTCTGCAAGAGAACTGGATTCCTCCCCAGTTTACTTATTCACCTGATGACCTGCCAAGCAGCCTGGGCTGTGTTCAGAACTTGTCCAGAACTCTTCAGAACATGGACTTAGCAGTCAGACCACCTGAGTTTATGTCCCAGTTCTGCTACTTTTATCAGCTGTGTGGCCTGGGCAAGTTACTTAACCTCTCTGTGCCTTATCTCCTCATCTGTGAAATAGGGGGATATTCAACGCACCTGCTTAAAAGGGTTCATCACGAGGATTACATGAGCTTATGCATGTAGGATGCTTAGAACGATGCCTGGCTCATAGCATTATATGTTCTATCATCATTTTCCAGGGACAGTACAAAGAGGAGCATGAGAGAAGTATTGCTGGCTGGTTGTGTCATTTCCAGTCCTTAATATAAACCGCCTGCTGGTATCCCCAAACATCTAGATCGCATTGGATGGGTGGGGAGAAAGACGGGCTAGGCATCTGTCAGGATGTTAGGACGCGAAGTTCACTTTCTGCATCTCGGGCCTCAGGACTGGTCCTTAGCCACATGTCAATATTTTGTTTAGGAGATTAGGTTTGGGCCTGGGCTCTACTACTTGCAAGCTAAGTGACCATGGGGAAGTCTCCAGACCCCAAGTGTCCTTGGTCGCAAAGCGCAGCTATTACTATCCACCCTGATCGCCTCCTTGGGGATGTGGTGAGGGTCACGGGTGAGCATGGCCAAGAGGCCCTTCTGGGAGCTCTACCACTTGCCGGGCCTTGTGCAATGCTCTCTACACAACCCCAGGGCGCCTTCTTCGGAAACCATACTTAGCCGGGTCCTGATCTGGGATCTCTTATCTGAATCCCGTGGGGCCAGAAGTGGTCAGAGTCCAGAACGTTTCTGATTTCAGAAAGACTATATACTACGGGGCACCCTCAGCGAGCTCGGGACGGTGCTCCACAATCACATGCTAATATTTCCGCAGTATGTTACGTGAGAATTCACACTAAATGACTGTAACATACTCTATATTGTTGTAGCCTAGGTTTCGCCACCTCATGACTTTTAATGTCAAGCTTATGAAAACTGCGGATTATCAGACTGTTTCTGGAACCTGGAAGCTCAGATAAAGCCTTTGTGAACCTGCATACTGAGCCATTAGCGTCAGGGTGAATCTCTTCTGTTCTTTGACGCGCAGGTGTTCATGGGTGATGGCAGAGTAGCATGTTCTCTTTCCCAAGGCACAGATTTGCAGTTTACTAACAGTTGCCAGTGTCTTGACCCACAGGAGATTCAGGGAGAACATTTCATGCTTTATAGCGGTGCAGGTCAGGAAGCTGCCGGGGTCAGCTTCTTCCACCCCCGCCCTAAACCTAGGGCCTAAGGGGAGCCTCCATAGTGCGGTGGGAAGCAGGGCTGAGAAGCAGTGGACCGTTTCAGATGAAATGGGAAACGTGACTTCCCCAGTGAAGTCAGAGTTGGCGGAAGTAGTACACAGGAGTTTTATTTCCCCAAACTGCTGGGGTGAGCAGAGAGGCAGCGCCAGAGAACGCTGCCGTCTTGGGGGTTGAGAGAAGGTCTGAACTGATACATATCACTCAAAACCAGCTCATACCCCAATTTGCATATTTCCCACCATTTCTTTTTTCTTTTCTTTTCTTTTTTTTTTTTTTTTTTTGAAGTTTAGTTATTTTGAGAGAGGGCGTGAGCGAGCGAGCAGGGGCAGGAGAGAGAGTATTCCGAGCCAGCTCTGCACTGGTAGTGCAGAGCCCACTGCGGGTCTCAAACTCACAAACTGTGAGACCACGACCTGAGTCAAAACCAAGAGTCAGACGCTTAACCAACTGAACCACCCAGGTGCCCCATTCCCACCATTTCTATGTGCGGTGCCCTAGGGGAGGGGCATCTCCTGCAGCCCTTTTCTACCCAGCCCAGCCAGGCACAGTGATACTCAGCATAGCCTGCTTGTGGAATAGTTCTCCGTAGGCTGGGCTGGCTGCCCCGAACAGGTGGAGTGTATGGGTTGCTATTTGGTATGATTGGAGGGGTCCTGGAGGTCTCTCCAGTCTCCCAAGACTTATCCCCTCTAGCCGCCCTGAAAATGGCATGTAAGCCTTTCTCCAGGGGGCCCCTGGTAAACACCGCTGGGAGGAGCAGTGAGGGAAGCCATTGACATCCAAGTATCAGCCAAAATTAGGCTCCAGGTGTGGGGCGGGGGACGCGGGGGAGGTCCCCAGGGGGATTGGAGCCGGGACCACTGCTCAAGAAGGCAGATCCCTGCCGGCGCCTGGAGCCGGCCTGGGGCCAGAGGGCGCCGCACCAGGGCCTGTAGAGGCATGTTAGGGGAAGCCGGGAGTGCCCAGCAGCTGCGACCTGGATCATTTCCTTCCCTAAGTTAGACTCAGGGTCAGCCATGGAGGCAAGGGAGTGGGGAGCAGGCCCCCGAGGGGCACTCTAGATGACTCAGGAGCAATGCCCTCCCAGCCAACTTGCAAGGGCCACCTGTCCCAAGGCACAGAGAGAGTATAGCCCTCTTCCCACCTCTTGTCTTGCTTCTCCCTCTTCCCCAGAATGCTCTTCTGCTACCTCTAGAGTTTCTCCACCAGGGCAGTTGGGCAGGGACCCTGAGGAGCCCTAAAACTTCTTATACTTTTTAAAGGTGTGGTAAGGGAACAGAAATGAGCTGAGCCCACAGGACAGAAAGCATTTGCTCAGTCCCTGGTCGGCCCTCTGAAGGGAAATCTGCTTTGCGGGAAGAGCATTCTGGGGGTCCTGACCACAGTTCTAGTTTCAGCTTTGCCACTAACTACCTTGAAGTCTCGGAGAGGCCATATCCCTGCCTTTGGGCCTCTTCTGAAACATGATCAGCAAGTATAGGCGGTCATTCGGCCAGTAATGTGGACTAGCTCTCTGCTTGATGGACTAGTTAATAGGAAGGCATATTGGGGCGGGTCTTGAAAGCTGGCTAGTATGTGCTTAAAAGATGAGAGTTCTTGCTACATTTGGTGATCCCTCCAGCATAACAGTCGGGCACCGGGAACGTCGTGTGACATGGGGGTAAGAGACTGGACTTTGGTATCAGTCAGACCCAGACTTAAACCCTGATTCCACAATTTACCATCTGTGTTACTTTGGGCAAGTCACTTTTCTGAGTCTCAGTTTTATTTTCTGTTAAATGGGCTTCAGATCATTTGTCTACGTTTATAGGGCTGTAGATAAGGCAGTTCTTTTTTTAAAGTTTTTATTTATTTATTTATTTATTTTGAGAGAGAGAGAACGAGCAGTAGTGAGGCAGAGAGAGAGGGGGGCAGAGGACCTGAAGCAAGCTCTGTGCTGACAGCAGAGAGCCCCATGTAAGACTCAAACTCAGGGGCCATGAGATCATGACCTGAGCCAAAGTCAGATGCTTAACTGACTGAGCCACCCAGACACCCTGATAAGATAGTCCTTCTAAACCCCTTCACACAGTAGCAAATACTCACTAAACATTTTGCTAGTGTCAATAAGTCAATAGGTAAATAAGAACAGGATTGAATGCCAATGTTTTCTTCCAGGCACACTTCAGAAAAGCACAGGCGTTGGCCACCTTAGGCAAGGTGGAGGAAGCACTAAGGGAGTTTCTATATTGTGTGTCCCTCGATGGAAAGAACAAAAGAGCAAGATCTGAAGCCCAAAGGGTGAGTTGGGATGACAGCAGGTCCAGCTGCCCAGCAGGCTCCCACTTGTCTGTCTTCTCCAGGGAGGGGAGTGAGGGAACTACCCTTCCTGGCATTTAGGGCCCTGAGTGGATGACTCCCTTGGTTAAGGGGGCAGGAAGGAGACACAAGTGCCAGTTGATTGCTCAGAAACACACCGTCCTCTTGGCGTGTATAATCAGTTTGAGCAGTTCTGCATTTCTGTAGGAGCCTCTGAGGCGTGTTCTTGCTTCTTAGATTCACAGTCTGAGTCGTGAGTGGGAAACCCAAACCCAACCAAAGCAGATAAGTTAACATGGGGATGGAGGCTCACTGAGGAGATTCTGGCTGTCGGCTAGAGGCCAGGGGTGTGGGGCTGCCTGCAGTTGTAGAACTTTGCTTTGACCGAGTCACAGCCTCACCAGCCACACCGGACAGTCAGCTCGTCACCAGGAATGTTGGTCACCATCTCCCCTGCTATATGCAGAACTCTAGCCTTCAGCCTTTGCTAGAAATAGAACACACACGGTCTCACAGATGTAAGTCAGGGACCATTACGGTATAATGCAAGCAGTCATTCCAACGCTTGAGTGCCAGGAGAATCTGGCTGTTTAGTGTGAGTGTGTGTGAGTGTGTGTATGTGCGCGTGTGTTAAATTCATGAAATGTTTGCACTGGTGAAGGGCTCAAGGGTCCTCAGTTCATGGACGTCAGTGCTTACTGTTCTGCGGTGTGCTTTCAGAGTGTGTGGCTAACTGGCCTGGAAGTTGGATGCTGACAGTCAGTGGTCGCCTCTGCCCTCCTTGTGCCCCTCCCCCATTCACCACCTGTCTCCAGTGCCTCTGTCCCAGTGAGGTTTGGCAGAGCCGTGGACGAAGAAAGGGAGCAAGGGACAAGATTGGTTTCTGAAGGCTCTGGAAAGGAATCTTTAGCAAAATCAGTGACCTAGGGGGAGACGAGCTCTGGAGGTTCTGCCTCACGCAGATCTTTTCTCTGGAAAGTTGCCTTGACCTCATTTGGGAAAGTGGGCAAGGTGTTCTTGAGCAGAGCACTGGTGGCAAGGAGTTTTCTCCAAGCCGTGGACCCATCCCCGAATCTTCAGTGCAGTCCATGGTGTGAGTAATAACAATAACAGCTAATGTTTATTGAGCATTTCCAGTGCACCAGGCACTGTGCTGGGGCTTTCTGTGGTTAGATATAATTGCATCTCCACAGCATCCCTTTGAGGGTAGGTGATGTTATTTATCCCCATGTTACAGATGGGACAGATGAGGAAGCCAAGGCCAGGAGTCCTTTTCCTGAGGCCATGCAATTCGCAATTGGTGAAAGGGCATTCAAACCCAACTCCATCTGCTTCCGGAGTCTGCCTTCTTAGCGGTCCACCATTCTTCTGTCCCAGGAAGACATGCCAGGGCTCCCGGCGCTCACTGTTGGGGTGGAGTGGAGAGCAGCACCAGGGCTGTCCGCTTCTGGGGGTGGGGGATGGATGGACGAAGGTTAGTTGGAAGAATCTCGCTCTGACACAGCACCTCTCCGGAGACCCGAGGACGCAGAAGCCGCAGCCTCGGTCCTTAAGGACCTGACGATCCTGCACGTGTTATACGATGCAGTATAAATGCCAGCCAGTCCAAGGGAGCCTATGCCCAGAATGAGTGTCCCGGAGTTCTGAAGCCGGGGTGAGAATTTAGAGGTGAATTTCCACTGGCTGCGATGAGGGCACGCAGCCATATACGAACACCGAGGGCCCTCAGCAGTTCTGATTCACTGGATTGTTCCAGTTCCAGGGCTAAAGATTTGACGAAGATGGTCCAGGTTCACTTGGCAGTAATTAGCTACCTTAGACACTCACAGGCCTAGGTTTCTTTTTAGTGTTTGCTTTTACCGCAGATTCTTTTTTTCCTCCTCACGACCCATTTGGGCCTTTCCAAGGCTGACACTGAAGTGAAATTGACTTTCATTTATGTGGAATGATTAGTCTCACTGAGCGTTGACCCCAACTTTTGTTTTCCAAAGCCGCTGAGAAGGTCTAGAATGAGATCTTAGGTAGTAAAGGTAAGAAGCGAAGTGCCGTGGCGGTTTCTCCCTCGTTTCCTTCAATTTCTCCCCTCTGCCTCCTTGCCCCGCTCCCCCCTCCATGCTCTGCCCTCTAATCCTTGTACCTTCGGAAGCTGTGTGGCTGCCACCGGAGAGCACCATGCTCTTTTTTTTTTTTAAGTTTTAATTTTAATTCCACTTAGTTAACACTTAGTGTTATGTTAGTTTCAGGTGTACGATATAGTGATTCAACAGTTGCATATGTCACCCAGTGTTCATCACGACAAGCAAGTATCATGCTCTTTGGGGGGGAATTCTAGGGAAACTGCTTCAGAAGCGAGTTGGTCCTGTTGGGCCTCTCAGGAGGGCTTCTGAAGGCCAACTTTGGCTCCTGGGGAGGAGGGGCCTCTGAAAGCTGGCATTTATGGCCCTGGGCACTGTGAGTACCTCCTACCTCCCCCCTTAACCAACTGAGACCTGGGAAGTGGGTTTCCCACAAGTAGCTTGAACCCTCGGCCTCTCCCTGGGCCCTGGGATGGATACATGTCTTAATTCAATTCCATCCGCTGGGACGAGTCTGTATTGGACATCTGTGATGCGCCTCCTGGCCATCTGGGTAGAGAGAAAAGACGTACGCACGTGGCACAATCTGAGGCTGACGCAGGATTGTGTAGTAGCAGGTGCACGATCGATCGTGGTGCGACGGAGAGCATGAAAGGACAAGTGAGGTTCTGGAGGCTCGAGTGGTGGCACCAGAGCCAGCCTCTGAGCTGAGCGGGGTTCGGCTGTGTGGGGAGTGCTGACATCTGAAGGGACATGGTGAAGGCACTGCTGGGGGCCAGCAAGGGAACAGATCAACCTGGACGGAGTTTGGTCAGAATTTAGGTCTGACTCCCTTGATCAGTTAATACCCTGTTCCCCTGAGCAAGGGCGCGGAGCATCCCTTAGTGGGTCTCCGAACAGAACAGCGGCTGCCCTATGGCAGACACTTAAATGTTTTAGAAGCGACCCGCTTTCTTGTGTTCTGTGTTACGTCTGGTAAGACGAGTGTCCGCCTGTAACCCGTGCTGGCACAGGGGAGGATTGAAGCCAGCATGCGGGCAGCCCGCACAAGAATACACATTCTTGCCACCCAGTCCCTGCTGGGGGCTCTCGGGGTTCTACGTGCCACCTCCCCCGTCCCGCGCCAAATCCATCCACAAGGGAAACCAGCTGCAGGCTGGAACCCGCCTGCCTTCAGTATTTGAAGTTTCCGACAGTCTGCAGAGACTGTGGAGGCCGGAATGGGGGAGGAGAGGCTGGGTTCTGCTTTTCCCACCACTTTACTGTGGAAGGGATTGGAACTCCAAGGAGGATGGTCCGGGGAGGAGGGAGCGAAATGGGCCGGCAAGGGAAAGACCTATCCAGGAGCCTGGAAGACGTGTGTAGACTTCTACTCATGGGGGCGCTACGGAGCTGACTGCAGGTCCAGCCATGTGTCTTGCCTGCCTTCACCTCTCTGTCTCGTTCCTCCTAGATAGGTTTTGAATTCCCACCATAGAAATTTCTATGGAATGGTAGCATGGGAGTGACAGTTCTTAATTTTGGCTGGGGTGACAAAGGCATCCGTGGTGCCTTTTTGAAGTCCAGATGCCCGGGCTACACTTGAGACCTAGGGCCGCCACGCGTGGGAACTCGGAGTCTGGAGAGTTCTTATGCTCCCTGGGTGCTTCTGATGCACGCCGAAGGGAGGCCCCCTGCCCGGGCACGTTGGGGTCTCCAGTCCCAGGCTGCTTCCCTGGAGTGTCACCCCACGAGCTGTGCCCCCTGCCCCTTCTAACCCTCCCCCTCTCACCCTAGCACCTGTAGAAACTTAAGTAGTGAAGTGTTCTGTTTTATGTCACAGCTTCTCCTTAGTTTCTTTTCACCATCAGTCCCGGGGGAGTCTCAGGAACATTTTCCCGATATCCTGAAGTTGTTGGCACCTCACCCTAGATTAAAGGAAAACGTAGAGTCAATGGCTACTGAAGGCACCAGTCATAATCTACCAAAGTTACCACAGGTAAAACTCAACTCGCCCAGCTCGCTCGTGATGCTTCGTTCGGCTGTTGTGTGGGCAAACATGGGAGTGAGCCCTACCTCTCCTTCGGTTCCTGAGAAAGAAGAAAAGAAGTCGCTGGTGGTCGTGTTCTTTGCTAGGAATTTATTTCTTACAGATAAAACTGGATTTCAGGCGCGGTCCCGGGGCTTTTTTTTTTTTTTTTCTTTTGTTTGTTTTTTTTTTTTTTTTAACCTTTATTACAGTCATTTTTCAGTTTTTGGTCAGATCCAGCTGAGAGAGAGATTTGACAGCAGTAGAAAGGAATCGGCCCGCTTCCCCTGGAACCATTCAATCTGGTGGCGGTGGCGGCTTTATCAGCTTAGGGGCGGAGCCTGGGAAGAGGCCTGACAAACCCTCCTTTCCTGCTTTTTTTTTTGTTTGTTCAAGCTGCTAGTCTTTGAGCACCAGCTGAGTTCCTTGTGCAAAGACAACTCCATTCGATCCCCAAGCGGAGGTAGTTTTATATTCCCTCACAGTGTCTTACACATGTGTAGGCTTCTAGAACGGATTTGTAGCCAGGAAGAGGGAAGCAACTTGGGAAGCGTTAAGTCCCTGGGAGAAAGGTGGGTATTAGTGCCTGTCTTCGAAAATGAGGGAACAGAACCAGGGAGAGAAGGGCTCCAGGCCCTTGCTTTCCCAGCAGAGGGCAAGTGGGCAGAAGCTGGGGCTCAGAAGTCCAGACTTGAAGGCAGAGTTTAGCACCGAGAACCTAAGCACCTTGAGGCAACAGTCTCCTCTCCATCCAGGCGGTGTGTTCTTCCTCTGTAGACAAGCCTTGTGATCTCCATGGCTTCTTGGGTTCTTTGACAGGCAGGAGCCTTACTTTTTCCCTGCTTCTGTCTCCACTCTGGAGAAGGAACGAAATGCAGGTGTGCCTGACTTAAAAAAAAAAAAAAAGAGGGGCAGAACCCAGTATCTCTGGAAGCAGAGAACCCCAAATGCATTTCGGTAATGTTTGGGACCATTGTCCCATGATTGAGAACACTATTCGTGAGCCAAAGTGTCTGGAGGGACTTCCAACTGCAGCTCAATCAGAAATGAAGGAAAATAGCACCCCTGGCTTTCCAGGGTGAGCCAGCTAGGGAACAGGAATCGGCTTCCACACAGACTTTGCTTTGCAAAGCGGTGTATTCCCGTGTGGATGCCTGGGGCTCATAGAAAGTTGAGGATACAGCAGCGCCGTGGTGCTGAAAGACCCCTGAACTCCCCGGGTTGGAGACTGAGAAAACCCACATCACCGCACTCACCTATCCCGACCAAACGCTCCCATTTTCCATCCATCTACCAATTTGGGGAGGGCAAGGGGGCTGGAGGGGGGAAAACCCACAGGAGCGTTTGGACTCCTAGACTGTGGATTTAGAGTGGAGTTCAGGGTTCTCCAGGTAAATCTGCACAAACACCCCCTGGTGCTTGGATTTATTTCTAGATCCATTTTCAGATACCCCCTCCTGGATGAAAATTCTTTAAAAGGCTAGAGACATTATTGGTCATTTTGCCAAATGAGTGGTCTCTTTTTCAGACTTTTCGCCCAAAAGCTAGTCGCAAGAGTAGTTTGTCCCTAGTTCTTTTGACCCGTATAACACGGAGCTCTAGTACCGGTGGTAACTCTGCAGGCCTATGCCAGAGCCTTAGCTTAAGTCCTTTTGGAGCTGGGCGTGGGGCTCGCACGTGGCCTGGAAGGGCAGCAGGAGCGGCAGGAAGGATCTGCCCTCACCGCAGGTCTTAGTTTCCCTCAGGTGGTAAGGGGAAAGATTTGCCCAGGAGAGGGCCTGGTGCCACACTCTGCATCTGTCCCCTTTATCACAGCCCAAGGAGTCTGTCCCCTGCATTCCTTTCTGTCCTTGCCTAGGGAAGGTCATCAGTTCACCCAAGCCGGGCATGCCTTTGTTGCAGATGCAAGGTGGCCGGAAGTAGGAAATCTGTCTTACCACTGTCCCCCGCCCCAGTTAAGCTGTGTGTCCACTCAGTGATCAGGGCTATGCAGTTTTCTCTTTGCCCCCGGTGGGTAGCAATGTCAGAGGATGATCCTGGGCCTGAGTTGATGCTGACATTTGGCTCTTTCTTCGTCCAGGAAAGCCGGGAGCTCCCACACTGCTCTAGTCAGGAGGAAGCAGCGGCCACGGGAGACCGCAGCAGCCTGGCGGACCCAGTTAAAGTAGAGGGGGAGGGGCAAGAAGGCAACGGGCAAGGCCAGGCAGGAGATGAGGAGGAGAAAGGGGATGCTGCCTCTGCCAAGGCTGGCAAATGCCAAGAAAAGAAAAGGAAACATTGTCAATTTGGACCCCGAGACCCAGAGGTGCCTACTAAAGCCAGAAAGCCAGGTACTGACTCTACCCAGGGACCAAGGGGCTTGGAGGAGGTGCCCGGGCTCACCAACATATGCGGGTTCCTTAGCCTCCATCCAAGGGCTCCCCGGGCTCCCCAGGCTCCAGGTGTGTGGCCCAGCTCTGGCACTTAGCTGTGCAGCCTCAGGTCACGGTGAGGCTTCCTTGAGAGCACACGGTTTGCTAGCCTACTGAGCTGGAGCTCACTAATAATAGTGGAAAGCCAAGGCCCGAGGTCAAGCCCCGTATCGAGTAATGACACCTCGTACCCTTGATGGTGTCACCTTCCAGGCCATCCCATCCCTACCCTCCTCTCCAGTCCAGGAACATAGGAGCAGGGATCGTGATCAGGCCTCAGCCTCGTCCTCCCCAGCGGTGTGCCCATGGGTAGGCAGTTGAGAAGCAGCAGCCTCAGCCCAATGTCTTTCCAAAAGAGGCTGGTGGTGCCGAGGTTCAGTGTTGGCTTTGAAGGCCTGGCTTGGCCCCGGGAACCGCTGCCTCTGTCGAGTGAGGTGCCTATTGCATTGGAGTGAAGCCCACAGGGCTCCTGGACATTCCCTGGTTCGCATCTCTCTTCCCGTGGGCCTGCTGGAAACCTACCAGAGCCTCCCTCAGGGTACCCCATTCCCAGTGGCTCAGGTGGCCACTGAATTAACCCTCAGGGAGGCACTGAGGGTGGCAAGCTGAAAAACTAATGGGATCGTTTTGCCTCAGAAGTGCTGTCTCTGCAAGCCAGCTTGGTCTGCCTCTGACATACTGCTTTCTAAATCACAGATCCTCCTGCTGACCAGGGGGCCGGAGCTGCGGTCAGTGTTCCACTCGATGCGTCTGACCTCGAATGCTCCCTGTGTATGAGGTATGTGATGGGTACTATCACTTACTGCCTGAAGCTGCTTTTTCTGGGGGATCCTGAACCTTTCTGCTAGTGATCTACTGTTCAGTTAGTTAGCATGGAAAAGCATGGTTCTAACAAAATGAAAATCTTGCTGTCGGTTGTCACATGGGCCGGCTTGTGTCCCTTGCTTACAAATTATATTTTCTGCACTCCTGACTGGGAAATAGCTAGAGAATGGGAAGGAAACCGTCCACTCAGAGTCACAAACTGATAGCCATGGGCTGAATGTCTTTAGTGTGGTCTTCATGAGATTTTTTGGGGTTGTTGTTAAATGTGAATGCTCGGAGATAGGACATGCACTCTCCATTTGGGCCATGGCTCCCCTCTCTCCCCACTGCCTTACACTAGCCCACATCTCATGTTTGCATTACTTTCCTGGTACCTTGTAGGTATTTGAGTTCATGACCGTGGAACTAATCGCAACCACTGGATCAAGATCTCAAAGCCCAAGGGCTAATGTCAATGCCATGGGCCTATTCTTTGGCAGTCAAGTAGAGGGCCCGACTGCTTTTTGTGTTGAACAATATTAGTACTAAGCATATACTACTGGACCTGGCCTCTCTTCTCTGCCCAATGGGGAGGCAAATTATCCACACACCTGCCCACCCCTCCCCTCCAACAAAGGAAGCTGGTATAAGTATGGTCTGCGTGAAAAAAAATTACGTTCATCTGTTTCATTTCACAGCTGTGACTTTGTGGCTAAGAGGAGGAGCTGCAAAGCCAGACAGCCTGGGCCTGAGCCCTGGCTCTGTCACTGCTGGCTGTTTGACCTCTCTGTTTGATTTTCTCTGCCACTGTTTTCTCATCAGTAAATAGGGAAGAGTATATTACCTACCCTGTGAGGTTGTTGTGATTGAAAGAATCTATTTAAAACACTTAGAATAGTGCCTGACATACAGTAAATACTCCATAATTGTGAACTTTTTTCCTCGACCAGAGATTCTTCAACTTTAGGCCCACGGACCCTGAGGAAGTTCTATGTATGGATTCTAATAGATCTATGAATTCCCTGAAGTTGCATGTAAAAATACGCATGTAATGTGTGTGTGTGTGTGTGTGTGTGTGTGTGTGTATGTGTTTCCAGAGCAAGGTCCACAGATTTCAGTAGATTCTCAAATGTGTTTCTTTTTCCCAAAATAGCATTAAAAGATGTCTGAAACATTTGCACAAAAGTTGTTAAGATGGTTGACCCAAGAGATGTCAAGAAAAATCCTGTGGTCACACAGTGGGATCCAGCCAACCAAGGATCCTGAGATGTTTTCTTGCCCTTTGCAAGCACGTATACCTTCCATATCAATCATGTGCATTTGTATTTGGAAGGACTTTTCTTGTCTGCATACAAACGAGTAAGGCAGCCATTACCTGGACATGTACTTCTTCTCTCTTAAAAAAAAAAATCGACTTGTCGGACTTGCTCCTGAGATCGGGCAGACCTGAAAGGGAACGGTTTGGCAGATGGAATGCCGCAGCACCCAAAGAAAGCCTTCCAGATATAATCGGGAGCTTTAGGGGGAGTGGGCGAGAGCGAGGTGGGCTGTGTAACCGGTTCCCTCTCCCCTTCACAACAAAGCAGCTGGTGGGTCATGGCCAAGCCGAGGTATGAGGCAGATAAACTCTACTTCCAAGCAGAGAAATGGGCCTCTGCCGTCGTGGCTCTAAGCTGGCAATGTGAGCCACGGTCTTTCAGGTGTCAGACTTTGATAGGCTTGGTGTAGCTTGTTCAGAAAGCCCAAGTCCTTGCTGGACGTACCCTCCTTAGCACTCCTCCCGACATCCAGCGAACGCAAAATCAAACACACAGACTCATCCTGTTTGTGTTTTCGCTGAGGACTCAGAATCCTGAGGTTGGAGTTCTTTTGTTCTGTTTCCTCTGCTTTCTCCCTTTCATCTTGTTTGTCCCTGATCTCAACAGGGAGCTTCAGAGGAGAGTTAGAAATTTGCTCCAAGAAGTAAACACCAAGAGGATAAGACCCCCTTCTGGTTGGCTCACCCTGAGTTTAAAAGCCATTACTTCCCTTATCCTGCCCCTCTGCTCTAAGTGAGGCTTCAGAACAAAAGCCCGTCTGTGTTTGGGGTAACTGTCGGATAGGCCTAATAAGTTATAGGGGGACTCCAGCCGCTTTAGGGTGCAAAGAAACCTGCCTAATCCAGAGAGCATTTGTGATTTCGGGCTGTTAAAACCGTAGCCCTTGGTCAGCAGCACGTAGTTCCCTTTCCAGCAGGGTTTGTCTGGGAGGCGGAAATCAGATGTTAACAAGGCCGTTTCATAGACATGCCTTAGTTTGAACACAGCCCTGGCAGAGTTCCTGCTTCCACCTCCGTGGTGCTTTTTTCCTTTTTATTGTCAGTAGGACTCTTATCAGGTTCTATCATGACCCTCACGCGTCTTTGGCAGGGGGAGACGGTGTCTAAGGGTTGAGATAGTTTCAAACAATCTGCTGGGTCATGAAACTAGACATTTGCACCTCCTGTGCAAGGTTCTAGAATGCAATCCGGTCCCGCAGTGCTGCACTGGTACAAGACGAGTCGGAGCGTGCGGTCCATCTGACTCTGGAGAGAAACTCAGGAGCAGCTTCGGTGTCTTGCAGGGAAGGGGGTGGAAAAGCGCATGGAACAGTAACTGGAGCGTGCCTTAATGAGACACTTTATAATCTCCGAGTCCCCCTGGCTGGATTGAGGGAGGCTGCTTCCTAATTCCAACGCCTCAGAACTCTGCTCCTCAATCTTTAGTGACTGAAACTCCTCCCATGAGCTGTACGGAGGTGGGCGCTCTCGCCGCGGGGGACGGGCCACCTCTGGGGCTATGGCGGAACAGCGCCTTTGGGATGACAAGGATATTTTGAGATGTGGAGCAAGAATGTTTGATATTTGAACCAGTTACCTAATGGCCCAGTGACCTCTTTGTCAATCGCAGTGAAAACTTTGTATTTAACCTCGTTTTAGCTACTCAAATGCTGGGTGTTAAGGAGTCAGTTCCCTTCCCCCCACCCCTCACCGTCTCTCTCCTTCCTGCCCTCCCTGTCTCTCTATCTCTTTTTCTCTCTCCACCCCCTCCCTCTCATTCCCTCTTCACTCTCATTTGATAGCAGCACAAGAACACAATACGAGGATGTAACTGGTGGGAAAAGATAGCTATTTCCAGACAAGCCAAGCATTTTATCCGGGCTGACATCTAACTGAAGGCATTTATTATTACTATTGTTTACTCCACCGCTGTGACAATGTAAAATGCTTTCTTGTGAGAAAATCTGGCTCTACTCTGATTTGTAAATGCCTCCCTGAAGTGTTTTCTGCAACCATTACCTAAAGTGGTAAATAAAAGGGAGAGGAATTCGAGTATATACCTATTTCCAGCTCTCTCTCTATAGAGTTCTCTCTCTCTCTGTCTTTCTGGAGCGGGGAGAGAGGGAAGGGAGAGAGGCAGAGAGGGAGAGAGAAAACGACGTTGTCAGTTCGTGCATGTACACACGGGTGGATGGGGTCCGTTCTAGACGTGCACACGCCCGCAGCTGCGCCATTTCGCAGACAGGGAAGAGGCACTTGGGAATCAGAGGCGACTCTACACCCCAAGCCCTGCTACTTCCTAGCTAGCTGTGTGACCCTGGACAAGTCATTTAACCTGTCTGATACGTAATTTCCTCAGTAGTAAAATGGAACTAATCCTCATCACCGCCTCTTCATATACGAAGTTAATTTACATGAAAAAGTTTCGCAGACACCCAGAATAGCTAGCGAGATACACTCCGCCTTGTCCTTGTCACTTTACTCAGTCAGCCTTTCCAGAGGGCGGAGCTGCTCTGAAGATAGAAGCGAATTGCGTCTTGAAAGGCGATCCATTCTAAGCATCCGAACTTCCAGTAATTTCAAGGCAGTCATTATACAGCGCCTGTGGCAGCATGCTTGTCTGTGACCACTCGATCGGGGCCTTTTACTCGCAGTTCTTGCTAAGAGTTGCTGTTTCCTTTTGTGTCCGTTTCACTCATCTGCTCGTGAAGTGTCAGTATTCGTTGCAGTTAATTAGCCAGCGATATCACTGTTGTTTTATAAAAGGCCCAATTTTGAAATTCTCAGGAAAAACAGTTTTGCAGGTACAGATTCAACCATCATCATCATTAGTGTCATCGACTAATGGATGAAAAGCATTCAGATTCATAGGATTCGAATTACTGAGGATATGAGACTTTCTCGTTTGGCTCTTCCAGTAGATCACGGCAGTGGTTTCCAAGTCAGCCTGCCCATCACACTTTTGAGAGACATGGTAAAATGTGAACTACACACGGTGGATGAGTACATAAAAATTAAAAATGTATTCTCTTAAGAAACTATTGTCAAGAGGATACTCACGCAACCTTTCTCAGTTCAAGAACTAAAACACGGTCAGGACCCCAGGAGCCTCCCGTGTGCCACTTCCAAATCATGACACCTTGCCCCCTGCCCACCGAAACCACTATATTGACTTTTATCTCTTCTTTTTTATTTTTTTTTAAGTTTACTTATTTATTTTGAGAGAGCTGGGAGAGGGACAGAGAGAGAGGGGGAGAGAGAGAATTCCAAGTAGGCTCCACACTGTCACAAACCGTGAGATCATGGCCTGAGCTGAAATCAAGAGTTGGATGCTTAACCAACTGAGCCACCCAGGCGCCCCATTGTCTCTCCTTTTTAAAAATAGTTTTACCACCCCATGTATGCATCTCTAAATGGGGTTTTTACCTATTTCGAAAAAACTTTACATAAATTGAATCGCCCCGTTTCTTTTTGTTCTGGCCTCTTTACCACAGTATTAAGATTTATTCACGTCACCGCATGTTGGTGAAGTTTGTTTGTTTTCATTAGTGTATAGTGTCCCATTGTATGAACCAGCCACGCAGTCTCTTTACCAGTTCTATGGTAGACGGATATTTGGGCCGTCTCTGGTTTGGGGCTACTATGGGTAACGCTGCTATGAGTGGTGGTTATGTATGCCGGTGCATATAAATCTTTGCCCGTTTTGAGTGGGTTGTCTCTCTTTTTCTTACCGACATATGGGAGCTTTATGTGTGTTCTAGATACAAGTCCTCTGTTAGTCACGTGTGCCACAACTGCCTTCTCCCACTGGCAGCTTGGACTTCTGCTCTCCTAACGGCATCTTCTGATGAACTTGGAAGTTCTTCATTTTAATGCGATGAAAATGATTGATCCTTTCATTTACAGTTAGTGGGGTTTTTTTTTTTTGGGTGCATGTCTTGCTTGAGAAACCTTTTTTTCTTTTACCTTGAGGTCGTAAAGATGTTCTGTTGTATCTTCTCAAAGCTTTACTGTTCCACATTTCTCTTTCTGGCCCACATGGAAGTGATTTTTGTGTACAGTGTGAGAGACAGCCCAACTTCATTTCCCTGTATGGACAGCCTACCATCCCAAAGAGCATTTATTGAAAATGCTATTTATGTATCGAAAATCCCCCCTCCACTTTAGAGTGCCACAGTTGTCATAAATCAAGAATCTGGATCTGGGTCTATTTCTGGGCTTTCTATTCTATCCACGGATCTATGTGTCCTTGTGCTTGTGCTAGCCCTACACCATTTCAATCACCGCAGCTTTACAATAAGGTCTGACGTCTGGTAGAGCAAGTCCTCCCACATTGCTGCTCTTAGAAGTGTCCTGGCTCCTCTTGACCCTTTGCCTTGCCTTATACGGTTTAGAAATCAACTTGTCGAGTCCCCCAAAAACCAACACGTGAAATAAGCCATTGGGATTTTTACCGGGACTTGATTAGGTCTTCTTTACTTCCTTTCAATGAGGTGTTTATAGTTTTTTCCTATAGAGGGCTCGTGCAGCTTCCGTTGGGTTTATCCCAGGGTACTTGATTTTTGAAAGCAATCGTAAGCGTTATTGTTTTAAAAAATGTCTTTTCTTATGTCATTTTGCTGGTATGTACAATACAGTTGTGTGTATGTATATGCATCTAACGTCCTTGCTAATAATAGCGATTCTTATGGATTCTGAGAATCATTCTGCACGTCGTTTTAGATTTCCCCAGTCCAGCATCACACCACGTGAATAGGGACAGATTGGGTTTTTTCCATCCTAAACCTCGTACTTTTATGTTTTCCTTCTTGCCTTAGTACACTGGTTAGGACTTCCATCATAAAGAGTGCTTTTGTAAATTAATTTTACTTTTTGGCCAACTTAATAACTGACATTTATTAGTTATGCTAAGCAAATCAACTGCTTCTTAAAACAGGATTAAAATATTCAAAAAGTAGAAAAAGTGAATATATGAAAAGTCTCCCTCCTACTCTAAACCTTCATTGGCTTGTTTTTTTTTTTTAATTTCAACATTTTAGCAATTTTTATTTGTACTGGCGTGTACTTCTGAAATATCACCTTTTCAACGTCCTGTTCGATGTCCGTCCTCTCATCTCCGAGGAGTCCGGTGCTGCCTTGTCCCTGTCATGCGCCAGGGCCTAGTTCCGCATCGGCACGCAGCAGGCACCCGGAGCACATTAGCTGAGTGGATAAGTGAGACTCTGTTTTGTGGAGAGCTGGTTAGATTTAAACTGGTTTCTCTTAAACTGCTCTCTCCTTTCCCACAAGATGCTTTCCCCTCAAATTCCACTAGAATTCTGTTTTTAAATCAAGAAAGAGGGGGATGTGCCAGCAGCTGCTAGTCTTTCGTTGGCTCGTTAAAAATATCAAACCTCTGTCCGTCCTCTGGACCTGCTGGAGCGCAAACTTTATCCAGTGGGGCTTCACCATGTCTTTTCTTAAAGCTCTGCAAATAGACTTGATAATTAGGTTTGGAGACCCATACAGAGGATTCGCCTATGCAGAGATTAGTAGGGTTGTGTAATACAGCGATTCGCAATTTTGGCTGCACGTTAAAACCACCAAGGAGCTTTAAAAAAAAAAAAATTGTGACGCCTGGCCCTTGCCCTGGACCAACGGACCTGAACCTCTGCAGGTGTGGTCCCTGGCATCTGCAGTTTTAAAAGTTCTGCAGGTGCTGGTGGGGGGCACGGGGAGGAGCAGGAGGCAGGATTTACAAAGGCACACGAGGAGATGTTTGGGGGCGATGGGTGTGTTCACGACCTTGATCGTGGAGACCTTTTCATAGGTGTGTACGTATGTTAAAACTGTAAGTATGTGCCGTTTATTGCACGTCAATTAGACATCAGTAAAGCTGTTTAAAGAAAAAGCGCCCCAGGTGATTCTCACACACCAATATGGTCAAGAATCGTGGTTTTAACAGAAAGCACGCACGACTACGAGCTGAAGTTAGATAGACTTTCATCTGCCAACAGAGCTCGTGCCCTCTGGACCTCAGTTTCATTCTGGTCGGTGGGCTCCATTTTTTTCTCAAGTACTTTTCGGCTCTGACATTTTGATTCTTCTGCTCCTCCGCCTGGCTGTGTGGGCCAGGCTGTCGGCACACCTCCTGGCCACACGAGGGGGCTGTGCAGCTGGCGGCCTCTTCCTCTCAACTGAACACTCTTGTGAGGTCAAAATAGGCTGGTCAGGCGTCTGTCTTTCCCTTTTGTCTGTCCTCTTGGTGAGCGCCAGCCCCACTTCTGAACCACCGTCGTCAGCTGCCCCCACGCAGTGGTCCTGCTGCAGGTGAGCCTTTCTTTTTTAAAAAGCAAAGCAAATCCCTGAATCTCTGAATGTCTAGAACAGCTTTTAAAAAGATTCCTAGATTGCTTTGAAAATATCAAAGCAAAAGAATCAAAATAGGATCTAATTGAAGTGTGTGTGTGCATACCTGCATATGTTTCTACGTACATGTTCATCGGTTAGCACGCGAACAATGTGCCCCGAGGAAAATGGTCCAGTCATACAAAAGGCAGTTACGTGTTTGTTGCAGGTACAATTTCGAGATCCTTCATGCAGTAAACACTGCTTAGGTAAAAATGGAATGAAGGCTAGCAAACAAGTGAAGTCTTTTTTCTGTTGTATATATGTGATATAAAGGACTTAAATGAATAAATGTGTGAGATAGTGTGTGCATCCGTGTGTGTGCTTATCTGTCTCTGCGTTTACATATCTTCAGGCGAACAGGTTGGCTAAATATTTTAGAATGTAATCTACTTAGACATTCTGGGCATTAATCTCGATTTTTCTGAGGCCTGACAGGGAAAAACAATCTGGATGCCAGTCGGAAGAAGCTGACTAGAATATTACAAAATGATCTAGCTATGTCGGAAATGTTGATAAATGCATTGTTTTAACATCCAGCTCAGGAAGAAAAAGCAAACGCTTTTCTGAAATGCAACAGCAGGGAATTGTGTTTAAAAAGAAAGATCCCCTGCTTACACACATGGAATTTTCCAAATAATACTGTAGAACCTTAACGTTGAGTAGCTCTTTTATTTTTTGTCTGATTGCATCATTTTTCTTCCATTTTGATTCCTAAATTTCAGATTATTCTACGAGCCAGTCACAACACCTTGCGGTCACACATTTTGTTTAAAATGCCTTGAAAGATGCCTAGATCACAATGCAAAGTGCCCACTGTGCAAAGATGGTCTTACACAGGTAAAATATGATTTCTTTCCTGATTAGATTATTTGGGATTGGATACTAAAATGGTGTCCTGTTTATCCTAAGCCAGTGCACTGTGGTAGGGCAAAATAGCCTCTCAGACCACCTCTCTATTTTTCCTGTCTTATAGAAACCCCTCTCCCCTCTGTGCAAAGTCCTTCCGGAAAACGAGGCAACATCTAGCTTTTTATGAACTGTCAATAGTGAAATTAATTTGTGTTGGAAATAAAAGTATTAAATTGATGGTAAACATGGCTCCTGGTGCTAAGCCCATCCATCATGGCAGCTGATTCACTGCAATCTTAGATGAATCCTCTGTCCTCGCTGGGATTGGACTAGATGAGCTCTGAAATCTTATCATCCATATTTGTTCTGTGGTTTGAAGAGATCACTCCCGGGTCCCCAGAAAAACCTCACAGACCTTCAGCGAGGTCCTTGTCCCACCCCCCTGGAGCTGCTGTACTTATTAGCAGATGTTTAGCTGCTCGAAAAGCTCTGGGGCTTCCAGGTCCTTTAAAATGAACCACACAGACTGCGCCAGGGGTTTTTAGGTGGACCCAGTGGAATTTCCTATAGCACAGGAATACCTAGGAACCCACCCTCAGGGACTTGTGTGGCACATAATACAGCCAGTGTTAATGTTCCTTGACCTTTGTGATCCCTGAGGAGAGGTCAGAGAGGCAGGACACTCTCCAGGTGAATGTAGGTCCAGCGAAGTCACATGTTGAGTTTTCCCAACACCCAAACATTGAAACTAAGAGAATGGAGTGAAATGACCGTCCAGAATAACCCCGGGGGTATGTATGATGGGGAGGGTCACCATCATGCCTTGCCTAGATCAAGGGGTGGGGTTTTTCTGGCCTGGCTGTAGGTGAGAGGCCCATGGTCCTTATACTTAAATATACATTTGTGTTATGGTAGCACTACAACATTCGAATAAGCAGAAAGAAGAAAAACCTATCTGTCTGCTCAGCACCTGGAGAAAACCACCATTAACATTTTAATATGTGCCTTTCCTGGGTTTTTGTTCTGGCATCAGCGGAAGAGTCACCTCCTCCATGGATTAGCTACCTCCTGAGTCACTGCTTTTCTCCAAAGACTGGGACCGGGCAAAGCAGATGATCTTCTGCAGCCAGGCGAGGGCAGTGGCTGAGAAGGCCCCCTAGAAGCAGATGCTGTGGGGTCCCAGAAAATATTCTCGTCTATCTCTGTGTATTCACACTGGTCGCGCTTACACCATTTCCAAGAGAGATAAGCACTTGATTCTAATCACGTTCGCTGCAGAATAGACACACGTAGCCCATGCTGGGAAAGGAAAAATCGGCTCCAACCTGCAATTTTATACTCAGGAGCTCCCCCTGCTGGGTCTGTGTGGGTAGTGTCCATGGCAAACAATTCGCAGATGTTTTAACTCCCATTTTCTGGTTCGCACAGTTAAATTCCCTCTACTTACGGATCCCTAGATATGCATGAAGAGGATAGTAATGGTGACACTTGGGCCTGAGTTTGGTTCTGAAATAATGGTTTATAACACAATTTCAATGGTACCTAGATGGTATATTTAAAAAACAAATAGACACAAGCCCCAGTATTTAGCTGTTTCTTTTTGTTTTTAGCTAGAGGAGGAAAAATATTTAGACTGGCAATATCCAGAAGCCAAGCATTGAGGTGGGGTGGGACGAGGGTGGGACAGCTCAGGAAAAGATCAGGGATTGAAAGTGGCTTTTTCAGGGCGCCTGGGTGGCTCAGTCGGTTGAGCATCTGACTTCGGCTCAGTTCACAATCTCATGGTTCGTTAGTTCGAGCCCCGCATCGGGCTCTGTGCTGACAGCTCGGAGCCTGGAGCCTGCTTCGGCTTCTGTGTCTCCCTCTCTCTCTGCTCCTCCCCCCCTCAAAAATAAACACTAAAAAAAAAAAGTGGCTTTTTTGTTCCCTGAGCCTTTTGACCATATCCCAGGCTTTTAGCATGTCCCAGATGGAGACCATTTTGGCCAGCTCGTAAATGCAGTAACCAAAAGAAGGAAAGGGAAAGCTTTTCTCCCTTTTCTGACAAGAACATAGTCTCAATTTGAGTGTTTTAGGAAAGCTAAACTTTTGAAACTTCAATGCAGGTCTTTTTCCCTTGTTAAAATATTTTTTCTAATTATGAAAGTAATCGCGTGTAAGACCCAGAGAATACGTGCATTATGATGTTACCAGCTGCTAGTGTGTGAGTCCAAATTACTCCCAATGTGTGGGTGATTCAGCTATTCTGCTCATTACTTCAGAAGTGCTTTGTATTTTCCTGATGGCTGCATAATATCTCGTTGCCCTGTTCCCTCTCTAGTGCTTGGCATCCAGGAAGTATAGCAAAAATGTCATAATGGAAGAGCTAATAGCTAAATTCCTGCCAGAAGAATTCAACGAACGAAGGCGGCTTTACGAAGAAGAAATGGAAGAACTTTCTAAGTATGTATCTGCATCTCTTTTCAGTTTCACTTATAACAGCTCATAGAACTGAATGCGCACATTTCTTCCTAACTGCTCACTTAGCGATATCATCATGGTGGACTCGAAATTGGCCTTGACAGGTGTGTCTACACTATAGAGTTGGCAACTGCTGTAAGCCGGAGCTTTCCACCCACCGATGGCCAGCTGTTCGGCATTTGCCAGCACACAGCTGAAGAAGCATATGCCAAACCACTGACCGAGTCACGTTTTGGCACTAGTAGCTGGGCGTCGCTGGTAGGAGCAAACGGCAGCAGCCAAATCAGGGGAACTTACATAGTGTGCAGAAAGTTGTTTGCAAAAACCTAAGAAGGTACCGTGAGGTAAGAACTTTGGTGTCAGCCAGGCCTGGGCTCGTGACCCGGTTTTGCCACAAAGCAAGTATACTTTGACCTCTCTGGGCCTCAGTTTCCTCGTGTGTAGCTTGGGAATAGTAAGTTCTTACCTCATGGACTTGTGGTGACGACCACATGAGCTAGCGCACAGTAAGCACTCCGTACATGGTAAGAGTAAGGCTGCTGCTTGTTGCACGCTTCCTCTGCCGTGCACGTTTGTAGGTGAAGGGTGAGGACGGAGATGCCTGCCGGGAGGGCTCCAAGCTCTCCGCCTGGCTGGAAGCACAGCCCACCTAGCAGAAACAGTAGGAGGCGTTCATCCCTTCTGCCTCTCATTCTGCTGCCCTCCCTCCTCCGGATCCCCAGTAGGGTCCTCGTGGCATTCTGGGGGCGAGCTTCCCAACGGCAGAGGCTGCTCTGGTTTTCTGGCCACCCCGTAGAGAGAACATTTCTGAACCGCCACTAGTTCATCCGAGTGGGCCTCTCGCTTCGAACACTGTGTTTTCCTGAGAAGCTAGAAACTAAATCCTTTTTTTTCTCATTGACTTATAGTAGTAGATCTAGTCAGGGCACCTTTATTTTTACTTCTGATTCTTAAATTCGCCTTGAGTTTCTCTGAGCCCTTCTCTCAAATATCATTTAATGCCTTATTCATAAACACTGAAATATACCAGAAGGATTTCTATTTAAAGAAATCCTAAACTTAATCCTTTGGGGATTTGGGCAGATGGTCTTAGATCTGTTGATAGGTCCCAGTATTGGATTTATCAAAGAAGAGAGCAGCGACCCAGGAGGAGCTGGCCCGATTGGGGTGGTTTCCCATCAGGCTGTGTGTCTGCTTCTTCACGGACACTTGAAGGGTAGACTCCCAGGTCCCGGCTCCAGAGCTTAGATACCAGTGTCTCTGGGGTGACGCCGCCCGGTTGTCTGGATTTCAGGGCTCCCAGTGATTCTGACGCACAGGAGCGTCACTGGGCTAGAGGACCCTTGCCCCTCTGTTGCTCCCTCCTCCTCTCACCTGGGCCTGCCGAGCAGATCTTCTGGGGGCTTTGCAAATTTGTAATGCTGATGAAGACCTTGCGGAGATTTCCCCACCATCCCCCTCGAGAGCTGGGTCCGCTTTTACTGCCAGCAGGACACCCGAAGAGATTGTTCTGAGTACAGGCCATGAGAGGAAGAAAAAAAACTATGAGGTTTAACTATCACCCACAACGTGAAGGTACTCGAGGACGTTTTTAAAGCCAAATTAGAATGTACAGAATGTCAGTTTCAGTCTCTTAGTTCTTAGGAGAACCTCTGCACCAGTAATGGGACTTAGCCCGTAGTGTTGGTTGCATCTCAGTATTGTTTTTAATAAGCCATCAAAACCTGAGGTCTCCTTGCCTTCCTGTGGGGGAACCACAAGGTGACATTTGACCAACCTTTTTGTGTTCTGCTTCATGGCTTTGAGAAATCTTGTCATTTGCTCTTCCTGACAGCTTGAATAAGAACGTGCCTATTTTCGTGTGTACTATAGCCTATCCCACGGTTCCTTGTCCCCTGCACATCTTTGAGCCTTGTTACCGTCTGATGATTCGTAGATGCATTGAAACAGGTACAAGACAGTTTGGCATGTGCCTTGGAGATCCTGTCAAAGGGTAAGCGAAGAGCCGTGTAAGTAAAGGGAGGTTGGGTAGAGAGGGATTTGGGTTTACTTTGGGGTACTCCCAGGAGATGGGGAGGCACAGCTCCTGAGATTTAGCCAGCTCACAACCATGAGCATTCATAGAGACTGGGGTCTCTTTGGCCCCTAGTTTGCCATGTAATTAGGCTGCCTATTTAAATGAACCCCAGGATTAATCTTTAGTTAAACGAGTGGTATATACTATAAAACTTATTTTACTGGAAGACCGTGGGGCCTGGATTCACACTGCCTGGGTTCGTATTCTGGCTCCAACCTTGGGGCAAGTTTGCCTTTGATCAAGTCACTTAAATTTCCTGTGACTCAGTTTCCTTATCTGTAAAGTGGGTACAACAATAGCGGGGGTGTTGGGAAGATTGGTGAGTTAATGCACATAAAGCACTGGGCACAGTACCTAACACCACACAGTATATGCCTAATAATTATTACATAAGATTTGCTTTGCCCAGGCGCTGCCTGCTGTGTAGTTGCAGCTGTAGACCCCAGGACAGGCAGACAGGCAGAAGTCCCTGGAGGCACAGCCCGGGGTTACCGAAACGGCTGGGGAGCCAGGCCACAAGAACAACTCATCTGAAATTGACTTTGTTGCTCATACCCAATAAGTAGGTTCGCGGAATACGGCTGTATCCTAGAGATCAGAAACGTCCAGTTCTTTGCCGATGGCCGCTCGGTGGTGGATAGCATAGGCAGGAGGCGCTTCAAGGTCCTCCATCAGAGCCAGCGAGATGGTTACAACATAGCGGACATTGAGTACATCGAAGACCAAAAGGTGAGGGTGGCCAGTGCCAAGAATCCCTAAGCCAGGCTATCCCTGTAGCTTGGCGGGCAAAATGTTTGCAAAAGAATTTCTCAGCCCCACTGGGAGCCTTGGGACGTCTCACCAAATGACTGTGGCAACATCGAACGCTGCCGGGTCACCATTTGCTTGTAGAATGGCAGCAGGAGCGCCCTGGTACTGGCTTTCCCTGCTTAGTTGCTGAGTTGCATTCGTGCATCAGAAATGCCAAACCACAACCGTGGGGCCCGTTCAATCTAGGACTTAGGTCTCTGCCAGAGATATCTACGCCTATGTATTTTATTTATCAATTTATTTATATTTTCAAACGTTTTACTTTGAGATCATTGTAGCTTCACATGTACATTTGTATTTTTAAGTGCACAACCCGGCTAAGGGTTCTTCCCTATAACGCATCATCCCATAAAGCAGAAAGATAACATGTCCGGTTAATCCTTGGTTTTCTGGACTAATAGGTAGAACAAGAGGTAAATAATCCCATGTTCATTTATATTTACATTCACTACATAGTATAAGGTTAATAAATGTTCCATCAACAAGTGAAGGTATCGGACTTGGAAAATAGAGTGACACGGTGAGAAACAGATACACTCGTGTTCCTCCTCCCAGGGGGCGGCCATGAGAAAGCAGATAGACAACATGAAAAGGAGAGGCGCATGAACTAGCATAAGCTGGTGTAACAGCACGCCTCCACTCAGGCCGGTTGGCTTCTCGGTTGTCCGCGTACCTCGCCGTTTCGGCTGATTTTCCCAGCGGAACCTTTCTCCTTCCTCCGCACTCGGCGGTAGTCACGCACAGCCCACCCTCTGGCAGAGGAGCCTTTCCCACACCGTGCAGGAGAAAGCCGGGTGGGCGAACCTTCCCGGGGAGGCAGGCCAGATGCCCAAAGGGATTCTGGGGTCAGCAGAAGCTTTGGGAGTGATGGAGAAGGGACAGAGCGCTTCATTTTCACTTTGACACTTTCAGGTTCAAGGAGAGGATTGTGCCGAGCTCATGGGATTACATAACTGTGTCTATGAGCAAGCGTCATCGTGGTTTCATTCGCTCAAAACCTCCCTGAAGAGTCGGATACTCAGTCACTTTGGTCCAATGCCAGAGAAAGATGCTGATCCTCAGGTATGTAAAAATGTCTCTTTGTAACGCGCTGCCCCCACCAGATGAGAGGGCCCAGGGCTTGGGATCAGGCGGGTGCATGGTTGCCGTTCAGCAGATCAAGTGCAGAGAGGAAGATAGATTCAGCGTGGTACTGTTTGGCCGGGCAGTGGGCGATCAGGGGTAAGACTCAAGGGAAGTCAGAATTGAAGTAATAAAGTAAAGCAGTAGGAACCTGGATCCAAGACAGGTTTTGAGAGAGAAGTCAGGTGAGAGATTGGGAACATAGACACCATCAACAGAAGAACCTTCAGTGGGAATCTGGATTCAGACCATGGTAATGTGTCGGGGGTGGGGGGGACAAGGTTCACACAAAGACCAAGCGTAGGAGAAGGGTAGCCTGGGAGCTGAGACCAAAGGCGTCCATTTCTGAGGAGCTTTAGCCTTCACCCCCATTGCTGCAGGAGCTAGGAGATGGCCCCGGTTACCTTGCAGGATTCCAACTGCCAGACCGCAGAACCTTCTCATATCCGGGTCCCTCCCTGCTTATCCCTGTGGATCTAGACCCTTGTCATTGTCCTCATCAAGGGTGAGCGGGTCCTGAGCAAACAGACCCAGTCTTTAAATCTGCCCTTTGCTGAGTTATACTAGAGAGCAGTTCGTTAGGTGCTGCCGGGTCAAGTCTGTTTCCTGGGGGGACGGGTCCACTTGTGAGATCAAGCTGCAGAGCAGAAGCTCTTCAGGAAAGTGGAGATAGTTGAGTTTCACCAAACTTTGCTTGCCTGATAAATCAGACAATACTCTCTCTAGGTTAAGGCTGAAGATAGCTTAGTCAAGTATTTGCCCACCGTCGCCTTTCCCACATTCTGAGCTGACTCCCCTGCATCGTCAGCTCCGTGACTTCCTTGCTTCTTCACTCACACTCATCCCCGACTCTGTCACAATAGTACGACAGAGTGTGTGTGTTCCCATTTCCCTGCCAGCAGACTGATCCTTACCGCTGTAGCCATGTGACCTTGGGTAAGACCCGTCCCCTTTCTCAACTTTTCTCCCAGCTCTGAAATGAGGGAGGTGGATGAGGAGGTCTTTTTTTTTTTTTTAATTTTTTTTCATGTTTATTTAATTTTTGAGAGAGCATGAGCGGGGGAGGAGCAGAGATAGAGGGAGACAGAATCTGAAGCAGGCTCCAGGCTCTGAGCCGTCTGCACAGAGCCCGACGCGGGGCTTGAACCCACGAACCGCAAGATCATGACCTGAGCCGAAGTCGGACGCTTAACCCACTGAGCCACCCAGGCGCCCCAGGAGGTCTTTAACGTCCCCTGTTCCTCTTGCATCTGTGGCTATAGAACACCAGTCTCTCCCCTAATGCACTGAAATGTCTCGCTTTCTTCAGACCACAAAGGTGGCTCCTTTGCCCCCGTGCAAAGGCATTGTGAATGTTGAAGGGAGAAAGGCCTGTCAGTGCTTCCCAGTGACCTGCCTCCTGGCTCTGGGCCACTGTGACTCAGGACTACATCAGAGCTCTAGGCAAGCTCATGATCAAGTTTAATGTTCCCCTTCACCTTCTGGAAAGCATTCCCCCTCAGTCAGGCAGAAGGTAGCGATCAGCAATGATACAGCATCTTTCATGAGAGAAAACATAGATGCCACAGAGTGATTCATAAGGGCTCGATGACACAGAAAGCTGAAATCTTTGTTCCTTTCTTATTAGAACTGTTATGTTGCTTTGGCGGCAGCCATAAAAAAAATCAATCAATCAATCATCCAGTTCAATCTAGTCAGTGCTGCAGCCCCAGTGGTGCCATTAATAACAATGTTCTAAGCCTCAGAAAGGAGGCGTCTCAGAAGCAGCCGCAAGTATTAACATCAGCTTAAATATCTTGGTTAACGGCCCTGGGAAAGAAAGTTTAGAATGTGTCCATTTCATATTCAGAACTAATAATAGGAGGGAGAGCCTGTTACAGATCACAGCGAGGGACAAAAAAGAATTCAAATGAAGCTATAGGCACAGAGAAGCCAAGAAGACGGCAAGGTTTGGGAAGAACCAGGTGAACCCGTTTGGAGGCGGATAATCCCCTGTGCAGGTGGTCTGACCAGAACGTGGTTCTCTACAGCCCTAAACCAACCTTCTGAAAGTTGTGAGCAGAGAGATCATTTCAGGCTTTATAGGAAATAAGTCCCAGTGTCTTAAAACGTGTCCCTGGGAAGCTGCAGACAGACAGAATTTCAGTGAAGGATTCATGGGGGATGGGAAGGCTCTTTATTACAAAGAAGCCTGGCGACGTAATTCATTTCTAATGTGAATGTGTTTTCAAACTGGAAGTTTTGCAAAGCGGGCTTGCTGTGCTTTGGGACTGCAGACCGCAGGCTTTGGTTTCAGAGGAGAAGCTAGCCGTGGCCTTGTACGGTGACATGGCGTATGTGGACTACATTGCCTGCAGCCGGAAGCAGGGAAATAAAGGGAGTTAAGAGACATGCCAAGCCCAAGGGACCATGGGAATTGAAGGCCCGTATGCCGTATGTGTCCGTCCAAAGAACCTAAACAGAATCTTCGAAGTGGACCAGACTGAGCAGTGGATATTCTAGTTTGCGGACTCCCGCTGGCTGGGAAGTATAGCGTATCTGTTAGGACATCGATCTGTTTGCTTTAACAACTACTAAAGATAACCGTAGCTTAAACCAGGTAGAGGGCTGGGGCAGCTCTGTCCCGGGAGGTCATTCAGCGACCCAGTCTCCATCACAAAGCTCTACCATCCTTAGAATGTTGTCCCCGTCTTCCCGATAGGAGAAGGCTGGTCATCACTGTGCTCACATGCTAGCCAGGGGGAAGAGAGAAGAGAGAGAGAGTAGGGTGGAAGGCACACGCCCCTTTCCCAGAGCATGGACCAGGAGTTTCATACATCGCTTCCCTTTACATCTCATTAACCGGAACTTTGCCTCGTGGCCGCCCCTAGCTGCGGTGCAGTCTCCGTTTTGGGGTGGCTGCGCGCCCAGCTCAGATAAGGGGGAAGTAGACGGGGGGCAGGGGGAGGTAATAGCTGTCAGCGTGGGAAACCTACAGGTTGATCTCACCTCTGTGGAAGAAGGGTGAACCCGCTGTGTTTCTCTGTTGTAGATGAACCCGAACGGTCCAGCCTGGTGCTGGTGGACGTTAGCGGTCCTTCCATTGGAGAGCCGAGCTCAGCTCCCGTTCCTAGCGATGAGGTCCTTAAAGGATAGACTGAATGGTATTCGGCGAATCCTGGCCTTTATATCCCGGAACCAAAACTAGCGAGAGCGGATTGCTGAGGAGGAGCCCCCACCGTCCCGGCCGGCTTGGGGGAGTCATCTTGTAAATATATCTAACTGCAATAACATCTTAACAGAAGGAAGTATCAAACAGGCATTGCCCCGCTGCCGATCACAGAGAGGAATCGTGTAGAAAGACCAGAAGCACGGGGGCCTGTTTGAAACTTCCTGGCTGAAGATGCTTCTTGACATGCTGCACAACTACATGCTCAGCAGAGGTGTTTAAGAGCCCAGAAAAAAAAAAAAATTCATTTGATTTTTGACATCCAATTTTCTGAACGTTTAAAATAGTTTTGCTTTAATTTTCTTTCTTGCACAGATAAATGTGTAGTTGAAATGTGAAGCGCACATTCTGATAACGTTACTGCGTTATTTCACGGACTCGAGTTCTCATTCCAGATGGTTCAGGTTTTATACAGCATTGTGTAAAAGAGTGTTCATCCTTCGTTCTGTTTTCATAATTTATTTTTTGGCACTACTGTATCCTTTTTTTCTACCTGTTTGTGACTGTTGAAGTGTACGTTACTGAAAAGCCAGTTGCTTTATTTATTAACGTGATTTGCCATCCACCCAGGGGGAAGTAGCTGTACTAGGAATGTGCCATTTTTGCTCTAACCATACTCTACTGTGGCTGATCCCAGTTCGTGAACCATTTTTGTATCTGTCCCATTGGGTGCATAAAGGAAGTTCAGGATCATGCTGAGATCATCAATCTTCATGGGTTCCGTGTTGCTTTCCGTGGGAGTTCAACAATATAAAATACATAAGCGATTTGGCAGACGTTTTGGAATAAGCCAGGGTAAAGTAAAATCATCCATTTTCTAGGTGTTATACAGAGCAGAGCTGAAGGACTGAGTTCTCTCGAATGAAGAGATGACTCAGAGGGGCGTCTTTTGTTAGTGATCTCTTTTAGGCATTTATTTCAACAACCTAATCAGAAGCATATCTCACTTCTCCCCAGTGTTAGTTAGGAATGGCGTTTATAGGCAGGATGTCATTTAACCCTTCAGAGCGTTACGTCACCAGGTTTGATGTTCGCAGCCAGACGGGCCGGCAAAGAATGGAAAGAGAGGCATGGTTACCGCAGGGCTCGGGGAGCAGGAAATGAAGGGCTCCACTTCCCACTCAGTGCCCAGCCAGCCAGGGAGGGGCTCATAGCACAGTCCTAGTGAAATAGTTTCCTGTCGTCTAGTGTAGATGCAGCAAAGAAAAGGTTGCAAACATCTCCACCTGGTAGATGTTTACCCCTTGTGACTTAACTTTCTCTGGGCCTCAGTTTCCTCATCCAGCAAATGGTAGTGACCCATGCCCCGTGTAGGGATGCTACGAACATTATATGAGGTGACATATGTAAATCGCTTAGCATAGTGCCCAGCACCTAGGAGATATCCAAAAAATAATAGCTGCAATTAGATTATTCATAGTTACAGAATATCATCAGGGACCACTTTTGCATAAAACACTGCCTTTACATGCAGTACCCACATCTACCCCCTTTAAACTTGTTGGGGGCGGCCACACCACTGATTTTCGGACCATAACTTGATGCTCTACAGTTAATTCCTTTTGGAACCAAGTCTGTTTGGGAAAACGAAAAGACTAGAGAAGAGATGAGGGTCAGAGACAAGGGAGACTTCTGGGCCAGCAAATTTTCCCTATTCCAACAGGACTAAAAAGTAATGCTGTTTGGAGGTCTAGAATTTCCAATATAAACGCAGCCTTCCGTTCTAGCTCCCCTAGAATACCCAACTCATCACTCCTTGCTCTCTAAAAAGTCTTAAAAAATCTTGGCCTCATTTCTGTGCTTGGTTCATGGGATTTTTTTATGCCGCCCCAACAGGAATTTATTTTGAACCTGCTATGTACCGGGTACCGAGCCAGGCGATTGATTCCACATACATGAGCTCATTAAATCACTTACTTCGCACATCAACCCTGTGAGATCAGTTATCACGCCCAATATCACAGATGAGGAGGCTGAGGCTCTGCGATGTTAAATACTTTGCCCAGATAACACAGTTAACCAGTTAATAGCATAGCCAAGCTTGATGTTGAACCCCTCACTTTGCATATTTTTAACATTTTAAACAGTTTGTGTTACACATAATTTTGTTAAACAAGCATGACAACTGAGTCACAAAAGTGCCCCAGAAAATCCCAGTTCACATGGAAGTTGCAGGTTCAATGAAATTCAGTCACCTCACACATCTCTACTTAATCTAGGTAGAAAAGGAAGTTTGATTTTTTTAAAATAAAGTTTCACATCCTAGAATGTTCCATGTTGATAAGTGAGCACCTAACTCCAGCAAAGGTAGACCTTGGCAGGGCAGAGTTGCGTGGTACTCTCAGTAGCCTAAATACACATTTGGGTTATTTTATAGCAAGCTCTGGTTTCAGCAGTGATGGGAGGCAAGATGCAAGGCTAAGCCTTGGCTTTCTTTGGGATGTACTTGAATGGGGCAGTCAGTTGAATGTGACCATTTTCACCACTTATAAATTGATTTTGCCGCAAAGCTTGGGTTTGGAGAGTATACAGAGAAAAGACACAAAGCTAAATGTAGGCCAGAAGTACAAAACTTCCCCCTGGATAGATAGTGCCATTTATTTGGTTAGTTTTCTTACCATGACCTACATTATTTTCTCTATGTATAGGTGTATATATATATATGTACATATATATATGTATATGTAATGTGTGTGTTTGTGTGTGTGTTTGTGTGCGTGTGTGTATATATATATACACTAGGTACCAGGCAGATACTATGCCTTTCTGCTTTGTACTGTACTACCGCTGCTAGCTAATAACCAGCAAAATGTAGAAAATGAAAATGATAAAACTAATTTTCTGTAGACAACCTGGAGAAAAGAGTGTTTGCCCCTGACTTAACGGGGCAGAGAACTGACTATTTCAAGAATTTGCCTTTTCTGAAAGCCGACTGCTTCTAGCCCTGTGGGGCCAGTCGAGTCCCTGCACATGTGGCGCGTCCAGCTCTGTCCTCGGGGCTGGCCTAGGCTCAGATAATCCCCTGTGACTGGCCGTTGGAGTAGTGGAGCTCCTGAGGCTGGTTCACAGCACCCAGAGGTCTCGTACTGTCGACAGCCTGCAGGCTGTTGATGGACCAGAATCCATTGGGGACGGTGTGCCCCCTGCCAACTCCATTTCCAAGATGGGAGTCTTATTCAGGGACTCGTTCCTTGAGTTCCCAACATGTTGGCTTTGCATCCATTTCCATTTATCAAGGCAGACTCATAACAGAGGGGTTGGATAAGGATGCAAATGGAAGGCGGCCCCCATAGTGGAAAAGAATAGATCTTTCAGCCCATCTGGGGCTTGAGGAATGAGGTTGATTTACGATTGAAAACAGTTCTGAAAAGCAGCCAGCCAAACGGGCTACGGGCTACGACTTGTGGTCCTTCCTCATGCAGAGAGAAAGAAGCAAATGGAGTCATATCAACTGTAGACATTTCATTCCTCTTAGAATGATCGCTCCCACTGCTCAACTGTTTAGTCATCTGGGTGGCGCACATCCAGAGGTGAAAAGAAGATGTTTTCACTTACAAATAGGTATTTTCCAACGCGCTAAGTTCACCTTGAGAGAGAAGTGCCTGTAATCTCTGTTCCTGGTGTCATTTTAAAGCTTCTGCTTCGTGACTCTGTAGCCGTTTAAAAATTTGTCGCAGCAAATGTGATTAACAGAAGTTTACAAAGCAGCACTGTAGCTTATGCGTCATGTTAAAAGTTGCCTAACGTTTAGCTAATGTGTCAAAGCAACAACAATAAACAACCGCAAAATAAAAGGAGAGCAAATAGGTCAATGTGGCATCATAGGCTTATCCGAGATAAACTAGTTCCATCATTTTCTGCAGTCCTCAGTAATGCCAGGATTCAAATATCGAGCAAGCCGTTCAAACAGTGGCAAACGTGTCCGTGTGTCTGTTATTGCCGTTGTTCGTTAGGCAGCCATTTTGCTCCTGCACTGTAATAAGCCGAAAGGGGAAGGAAGATACTGCTTTTCCCCCACCCCGTATTGCTGTTCAACTACCTCTATATGCTTGGTTTCTCTTTAGGGTTTTCCTTCCTCCAAATCTGTACAGAAGCAAAGTTTCAGCTCCTCTGTGTTGTCACCGCAGTGTGATATAGGTAGTCTCTGTGAAAGCTGTGTGTTAATTAAGAATGTTTCCCTGTTGTCTCACTTTGTATCTAACAAAATTCTACCCATAACCTTAGGGCAAGAGTTCCCCAAATAGTTATCATTTTTTGGAAGCTGAATAGAAAGGAAAGCTGTCGGACTATTTAATTTGTTCTTGTTCCCGTTGCTTATAACACATTTGACCAGAAGATCTCTCAAGGAAGTAGCCTCGCACTTAGACAGTAAGCTCTTATGTACTTGACAGTGAGGCCAGTGTGACTTAATTAACGTGACTGATGTGTTCTGAAAACCTTGCCGTATTGTTTTACAACATGCACCAGAAGATCTTGTTGTTTAAAGAATTTTGTTGAAGCATCTTGCCAATAATCCTCCCCTAGTTTATTTGTTAAGTCCGTTCATATATTGGGTTTGCTTAGAGCGGAACGCGCTACCTACTGTGTTCTCTTTGGCATTATAAAACATTTGTGAAAGCAAGTGACGTGTTTTGATTTCAGTTAAACTGCGTCTCAGCGAGTGGCTATAGCTCAGGCCCAAAGCGTGGACCTTTTGACAGGAACACTGGTAAAATTGGCTGGGGCAGCGAGCAGCGCCGGCCGAGCGGGGTCCAGCGGGAGACTCGGCAATATCTCATCTCCGCGGTACCCATTTTAGTCTCCTGCCATCAGTGACTTTATACAAGTTCCGTTTTGCCCCTGGGGAGAAAAAGGTACAAGTGGAGTGGGACAGTTAAAGTCAACTGATAGCAAATTCCACGTGGGCCTGATCTTTGTGTAACAGGGTCCTTTGGTCACTGAGAAAAAGGAGAACTCCTGACCAAGTAGGTCCCGGAGGAAATGCTTGGCCCCGCTGGACTTCTGTGCCCAGCCCGCCACTCTCTGGCGGCCACGAGACCAAGCACGCCTCGGCCAGAGGCGCGCTCTGCCCTCCCAGGCGGTCCTGCCCGGAAGGCCTGCATGACTCTGAATGGCACCGGGTCGTCCGAAAAGAAGGTCTTGTTCACAGTTGCCCTGCAGGCGTTGGGCGAAGCCGAAGCTAACACTTTCTGCCTCCTCCCTGGGACCCCGCCTGGCTCCGCTCCCGCGAGTTCTCTCGGGCCAGAGATGTCTCCCTGGAAGGAACTCCCGGTCTCAAAATGAGGTCAGGACAAGAGAAGGGAAGAACAAATGGCGTAGGCCCACAGGCTCCCAGATATTTCCACTTTCCCTTCCTCCTATGACTTCATCACCCCCAGGAGGGGCCGAGCGGGATGGGAAGGGGCCCGGGTCCGTACTCCCCGCGCTGGCCTCTTCCAGGCAGTGCAGAAACTCCCCCGTGTCCGTGTTCGCCCCGCGTCCGTGTTCGGCCGTGTAAAGGCGTGCCCTGGGCAAGGCAGGAGAGGGCGGGCCCCAGCGAGCCCCACCTCTGGACCTCGGAACCCCCTCCTCCTCCCCTTGCCAGTTTTCCGTCACTGACTTGCCCATCTCGACCTCTGCTCGCGCTGACTGGCCATCCACGGTCACCGTCCGCTTTTATACACGCGTATTAGCAAGCGTCACGTCGCGTTAGAAAGCCCTGAGCGCTGCCCCCGAAGCCTCCCACGGAACGGTGCCTACCTGCCCGGAAGTCAGCATCCACGATTTCTGCATCAAAGTTAAGTCCTGAAATAGCCCACTCGCCCTACGTCCAGCTTTGCTCTAAAAATCTCGCTTCTCGCAACATTTTAGTTCTAGACTCCTACATCTCAATACGCAGCAGAGTCACGGGGACAGGGAGGGGTCACCGCTCCTTGGCCCGTCAGGATGCCTGCTGTCACTCCCAGCACACGACTACATTTCCACGTGCCCCTCCTGTAAGCCCAGATGAGCTCTTTCGTGAGAGGACCAGCGGTTACCGTTGGGGGGATGTCGCGCCCACAAAGGGCGCCAGGCCCTTCTGCTTAGGCCATCCGCGGGGGTGAGTTCGCCTGGAAATGGCTAGTCGTGGCGACCGAAGTTGCTACCTTTTCACCTCCCTCTGGGCAGAGCGCCACGCGTCCTCTTAAAGTGGCTGGATTTGGCCTTCCGTGCCGATGGGGGATGCTGTCTATGCCCCAACCAAGACCGCAGTCACGTGCTCAGGAAATACGGGCCCTGTTCCTCCACCCGAGGCGTCCAAAGGCCCAGCTAGTGTCTGTTGACCGCTCACTGCATGCCGGGCTCTTTTCTAGGCGTTGTCTTGTTTGTAAACATTCAGCTTCTCATTCTATCTTCACTCTAATCTACAAAGTAGATCCCTATTCCCATGTTAGAGGTGACTAATCGCAGCACGGGGTGGTTATGTGACATGCCTTTGGTCACACGAATGATGAGTCTGCGCAGACTCAGGAGAGCAACTCGGCTCATGGATACCCAGTGGGGAACGTCCAGTGACGATGACGGCAAAGCAGCGGCCGTAGCAGCTCCCGTTTACTGAACGCGGGCTGTGTGCTGGCCACCGTGTTGAGCGCGTTCTTATTTAGTCCCGAGGCAGGCGCTAGTGTTACCCGCCCTTCACTGGGGAGCACACTGTGGGGTCAGACGGCCTGGATTCCAAGCCCGGCCCCCCTCCTTCCCGGCCCCGTGGCCTTCTACAAGTTCCTTTCTCTTTCCGAGCCACGAGGAGGAGAGCGGCAGGCCTTGATTCCTCTGATTCTAGTGGATTCTTTCTAATTCTGGTCCCCCCAAGACTTGCCCCTCTTTTGTCTTTGGAGCCCCCCTCCATGAAGGCCTGTCTCCCTAGCGACTACAAACTCAAGGGTGCTCCGGCTGTCAACATGGCTTGCCCGGCTACCTCTTCCCCCACCACCGGCTCCCGTGGCCACTTGAATATTCTGTCACCAAAGTATAAACATAGATTTGGAGATCCAAAAGGCAAAAGGAAGCAGGAAACTTCAAATGCTGCAACCCCATAGTTCTAGACTCCTACATCCCAGAGCCAGCAGAGGCCTTAGGAAATCTAGCTCAGGGGGCGCCTGGGTGGCTCAGTCAGTTGGGCCGCCGACTTCAGCTCAGGTCATGATCTCAGCTCATGAGTTCGAGCCCCGTGTCCAACTCTGTGTTGACAGCTCAGAGCCTGGATCTTGCTTCAGATTCTGTGTCTTCCTGTCTCTCTCCCCTTTCCCTGCTCATGCTCTGCCTTTCTCGTCTCTCAAAAATAAACATGAAAAAAAATTTTTAAAAAAAAAGCAGAGTTAAAAAAAAAAAAAAGAAAGAAATCTAGCTCAGGTTCCCACTTCGGCCAGCATTGCTGTCCGTCAGTACTGGCCACCATAGAGCCTCATATTTGACCTACACTCTACACACTAGGGAGAGCTCCCAGCTGCCCCCTCCTCACCCCATGGATGTTCTGATGGGGGGGTGCTGCTTGGACATGGAGCTTTCACTGGGAAAAACAAAGAAATTTTTTGTTTTTTCTTTATTTGGGAAAGAGCACGAGAGCAGGGGAGAGAGAATCCTAAGCAGGCTCCATGCTGAGCACGGAGCCCGACACGGGGCTCGATCCCACGACCCCGGCATCATGACCCGAACCGAAATTAAGAGTTGGACGCTCAACCGACCGAGCCACCCAGGCGCCCCCAAAGAATTTTTTTTAAGCAGCTGCATCCTATTTGGTAAGACCCCTTTGGGGATTATTCTCTCTCGCTCCCTACGCCCCTACCACCCCACCGCCTCGCCTCTTCTCTTCAGATTGCTTCTCCATTCAAGGAGCTTTCCTCTCCCACAGCCTGCTGCTTGGGAGAAACTTCCACCTCGCCCCCCACGGAAGTTTGGGTTCAGTGGGTCTGAGTCAGGCTGCTTTAGGCTGGGCAAGAGGAATCCTTGAAGCATACCTGTCAGTTCAGACGCCCCTCCACCCGCAGCCATTTAGACGATCACGGAAAGAGGGGAGGTCCATACCCCAGCCTCGAGTGAAATCCGATTTGGGGCTCGAATTTTAGTAAAGTGTAGCGGTTGAGAACACAGACTCTAGGGTCAAACTATGTAGGTTAGAATCTTGCCCCCTGCCTCTTCCTGCGTGTGTGGTCTAGCCGGTGGTTAACGGTTTCCTCTCCTCGTTTTCCTTCGTCCAAATATGGCCTTCTTGGGGCAGGCCACCAAAAACATATTCAGTCTGGCTTTTCAAAGGGCAGGTCACCCCAAGGTTTCCTATATGGGCGCCTGGGCGGCTCAGGTGGCTGAGCATCTGACTCTTGATTTCAGCTCCAGTCATGATCCCAGGGTTGTGGGATCGAGCCCCCGGACCAGCTCAGAGCTGGGCCTGGAGCCTGTTTGAGATTCTCTCTCTCTCTTCCTCTGCCCCTCCCCACCCCCCCCACTCAAAAAAAAAAAAAGGTTTCCCATATCCCCAGCCCCCTCATAGACATCCAATATCTCATTTAATAGGAAGACCAGATGCAACAGATTTCAGGGTTGGTTCACAAGTCTGATGCTCTCATCCAGTGCCCGGTCTGTCTCCATCTTTCCTCACCGTTCTTCAAGCCCCCGAATGACCCAGCCTCACCAAGAAGGCTCTCAACCCAGTCCTTCCTGCCAGAGGCCGGAGGCCCGAAGGGGAGGGGTTTTGTTGGCCATCGGCAATATGGGGCCAGAAGCCCACAGACGAAGGAGTTTCGACGGTGGCAAAGGGTGCTCGGAATTTTCCTTGGAGCAGGTCGTGACATCTTACTGGTTCCCTCATTAATTAATGAGTTAAACAACATCTTTGACACGTGTTCAAAACATAAATAAATGGAGTGGGAAAAGAGTCCTTCCGGTGCTCGTGTCTGCCTCAAAGCTCCGATGTGAGGGTGTTCACCAGAGGCGTCTCCACCTAAAGGAACGGCCAGGAAAATGGAGGCTCAGCTACGGTGGCGGTTCCTAGTTCAGGCCCCGACACAGGCGGTAACGCCTCCAGTTCATTCGCTTCTTAACGGCGCAGATGTTTCTGGGACACGTCGTCTATGCCGGGTGGGGGAGGGGGGGGAGGTGCAGAGAGGAGTATGACACTGTCCATGCCCTCGAGAAGTTCCCGGCCTGGGGGGGGGAACATAGAGCATCGCGTGGAGCATTGGTAGTCCCTCAGAGGAAAGGACCTGATTTTGCCTGGGGAGGGGTTCGGGGAAGGCTTCCTGGAGGAGGTGTGCAGGAGCTGACTCATGAAGGCTAAGTTTTCCAGATGAAAGAATGGGAAGGGGTTGGGGGACATTCCAGGCAGAAGAAACGGGGGAAATATCTGGTGGCCTATAGAGAAAGTACTGGTCAGTCGTAGTGAATATTGTCACCGGTTCAGGGCGGCAGAACACTGAGTCAGGACTCACCGTGTAACCGCCTCGGGAGACCTCTCCACACAGTTCGACTCCCAGTGCCGAGCCCAGCAGCCCCCTCAGGGTTTGGACCAGAGGAAGAGAAAGAAGGATTGGTGGTAATGAGAGCCAATTTTTAAGATTTCAGGTATTTTACAAGCCAGCTGTCAAGCGCAGCCCTTCTTTAAAGACTAAGTTGTATAAACTTACAATGAAATAAATTACACCAAACGCAAAGTACTAAATACTCAAAGCTTGTCACATCCTAATTATCGTATCACTTTTTACTCTTACCTATGCTCTTTTTTTAATGTTTTATTTATTTTTGAGAGAGACAGAGACAGAGTGTCAGCAGGGGAAGGGCAGAGAGAGAGACACACACAGAATCTGAAGCAGGCTCCAGGCTCTGAGCCATCAGCACAGAGCCCGATGCGGGGCTCGAACCCACAAACCGTGAGATCACGACCTGAGCCGAAGTCGGATGCTCAACCCACTGAGCCACACAGGCGCCCCTTACCTATGCTCTTGAATTAGGCCCTCCTGCACCCTTCCTTCCCAAGTCCACGGTCGGAGAGGTCAGGTTGGTAGCTGCAATCAGCCGGCGTGGGAGTATTCATACCTCACCAGAAATTACGGCTCCCCTTCCAGAGAGTTGTTGGCTACATTTTTACCAGCACACCACTGGCCCTGGGTCTTTCTCCTTCCTCCCTCTCTAAGCTTACTTCCATCGCCAATAGCTGTTTTCAGGAGGGAGCGACCCTGAAAACTAATTCACGTGGACACGCGAAGGGCCAAGGGTCCAGATTTCGGGCTTTGGCTCATAGGTAATTTGTTCTTTCGGCAGCGGTCTCCTGGAGACACCATGATGATATGATCGAGAGATACTTTTTAGACCCGACTTTTCCGAGGCTGTTGAAATGTACACGATCGACTACGGTCTCCTGTGCTTCCGCTTAAGGGCATCCCTCCTCACCCACCCCTTCAAACCACAAGGCTGCAACTAGTCTTCTTACATAGGATTTCAGTGGAGTTAAGCAGTCGAATCCCACTCATCCCACTGAGATCGTGACAAGTTGGATTTGCATTTTGTTCCCAGTGAGGAACGCCCAGCTGGAGGAGTTCCTTCCACCACCACTACACAAAGATTAATAATAATAAAAATAATAGCAGCAGCTAACATATATTGAGTGCTTACTATATACCTTACCACTCAGTTCTATAAGGCAAATACTATTACCATCCCTGTTTTATTTTTTTTTAATTGTTTTAAGTTTATTTATTTTGAAAGAGAGAGAGAATCATGAGCTGTCAGCACAGAGCCCAATGCGGGGCTCGAACTCACGGGCTGTGAGATCATGACCTGAGCCGAAGTTGGACCCTCAACCGACTGAGCCACGCAGGCGCCCCTCATCATTCTTGATATTGCTGCACCACAGTGGCGGTCACCATGATTGTGTCACACGCAAATGTGGAACATCATGTATATGCTCTCTAGAAAAAGGCACAGGCATGCACACGCATGCGCACTCACGTGAGCACACACGCTATTTTGAATACACTCCGCATACAGTTCACGGACCTCTGAATCAATGAAGGCCATTCATGTATTCTCTGTAGAAGAACTTGCTATGCAGTAGAGGCCAGAGTCTTTAACAGGAAGTTCTAAGCCAAAATCGTTTGAGGCCACCGAGGTTAACATGAGCGCCCATCACGTTCCATGACTTGGTGGTGATTTAGCACAGCAGGCCAATCTGCTGAATTTGTACTTGACCCAAACTCCCGACTTTCTCAGTTTGACAAGCTTGAGGAGTGAGGCCCTCCCTCCCACCTTCCTCTGACTTAGTCTCCCCGGCATATTGGCTGTTGCTAGAATCTTCTAGCAAACAAACCAATGCAAAGACTCAGCAAATCTCTCTGGGGCCACTCCGTGTAAAGAGAAAATGTATATAAATTGTCCTGCCTTTGAGAATCAGCTAAAAGCCATATATGTGGGTGCATATATTTGGGGGCTCTTAGCTCCCTGGCTTGTATCCATCGTCTGTCATGCTCTCTTTGCTCTCCCGCTCCGGACCCGGGCCCGTCTTGGAAATAGTGTTTCTCTGACTCCGGGGTGTTGACCAGTTGGACATTCACTTCCTGTTTTACTCATCTGGAAGTCTCTGTCCCTGTCTCACTACACCGGAGTCCTTTTGTCTCAGATCCATAGTCGAAGTTTCACCTGTTTCCCTCCCTTGCTCCTTTAGCTCTTATTTTCTTGAGGCGACACTGTTCTGTTCTTTTGGTCTCGGCTCCCCTCTCCCCCACCCCTGCAGCCTCTGGACACCACGTGCCTGGTCATTCTCTGCCTGGCCCGGCGTCTCCCACACACAGGCTGTGTCTTATTCTTCTGAAAAGTTTCACTGTGGCTTTCCAGCGTACATGCGCCCTTAGATTAGGATTCCCAGAGACTTCAGCTTTGCCAAAACAAAAACAAAACCTACCACGGAGACCACACTTATTGTGGCGAGCAGTAGGCAGTGTGTACCATCATCGAATCGCTGTGTCATACACCTCAAACGCAAACATTGTATGTCAACTCTACTTCAAGAATAAAATGTTTTTTTTTTAAACACCCACCACTCGTTGCGGGGGTGGGGGGCACCTGGAGGGCTCAGTCAGAGAAGACTCTGACTCCAGATTTCGCCTCAGGTCATGAACTCAGGGTCGCTCGATTGTGCACTGTGTTGGGCTCTGTGCTGAGCGTGGAGCCTGCTTGGGATTTTGTCTCTCTCTCCTTCTGGCCCTTCCTGCTGCTCGTGGTCTCTCTCTCTCTCAAACAAACAAACAAACAAATAATAAACTCACAACTCAGGAACCCACGTTGATACATTTTTTTAAATCTAGTCTGACTACCCTTCTGTTGTGCTCTGGCGTCCCCCATTCTACACCCCTCCATTGCCAGGAGTAGCAACATACCTCTCCCAACCTCTCCTACCCCTAAGCCGTGGAGCTAAAGAATAGAAAATTCTGTCTACTTGGCTAAAGGCAAGGAGGCCATCAGATTGAGCCCAGGGGTGTGTGTGTGTGTGGGGGTGGTGGTGGGTCGTAAACAAAATAACCTCTTTTGATTCTTTGCAAACAGCATTTTAGCTAGGTCAGCTCTACTCACAGCCATGCATTGCGGGGAAATGAAGGGCCATCAATTTACAAAACAGGATTATGGACACTGGCAAAATGAGAGCTAGGTAACTCTTGGGTTAACGTTCCTCATCGACCTAAAAGTACGTTGCGAAAAGAAAAGAGCCTCTGTACCTAGCCTTCTTAGATGAACGGTGGGGCACCTACGCTGCGCTCTTTTTCAGGAGTGGCGGGGACCGCGTTCCGAATTATTTTCTCCAAAGCTTATCCTGACGAACAGGAACAAGGTGCCATTAGACGTGCCGATTTGGGACCTAATAGTTCACCCAGAAGAATATTGAACCAGGAGGTTTACGAACTCCAGGGGTTTTAATTTCGGAAAGTGCAGCCACAAAGCATGCTGGGACCTCGGTAGAGAACTGGTAGAGAAGAAAAGGCGGCTGGCATTAGATAAGATGGGGACGGGTGGAGAGAGAGCCTGGTGTGCCCTTGGAAGGGGAGAGGGAATGGAGTGGAGAGCAAACGTGGGGAAATAAACACTTGTTCCTGTCGTGGGCCAAATCGTGTCCCCTGCAAAATTCGTACGTGCAAAGCCTAACCCCCGCTCCCTCAGAATGTGATTGTGTTTGGAGATATGGCATTTAAAGAGGTAATTAAGGTGAAACGAGGCTGTCAGAGTTGGCCCCAATCCCATCCAACTGGCGTCCTTGTAAGAGGAAGGGCCGCATGAGGTCACAGTGAGAAGGCAACCATCTGCAAGCCAAGGAGTGAGGGAAGAAATCGGACCTTGATCTCGGACTTCCGGCCTTCAGAACTGTGGTATTTTGTCATGGCAGCCTTGGCAAATATGCCCAGTCCCTCTCTTTTGCTTCCTAGACGCTAAACCCCCCTCTTGGGGAACTTGGAGAAGTCTCCATTGACTAGTATTGGTGGGCAGCAATGGCGACGTCAAGACGGAGTCCCCACTTCGGTGATGAGGCCGTCAAGGGGGCAGGCTGCCATGTTGGGTGCCCATCGCTGGCAACTGCGGCACTGTCCTGAGCGGGCTAGTTCTGTCATATGCCGGTTGCCGCTCTACCTTGCACTGATCCAGGCTTGGCTCCCTAGCTCCCCCCAGGGACTCTGGGAGCTACTAAGAGCCTTTAAATAAATACGTTTTCTCCCTAAATCAGTTAGAGATGGCTTCTGGGGCTTCTAGTCAAGACCAGCAACTACTTCGATTTCAGGTCTCCGTCTGTATCCTGAGAGTAACTCAACTACAAATACTACGAAGTGTCGGGGACGTTCTAAGTTGGAAGGGTGGTGGCCTCAAGGATCTCAGGACTCTGGCAATTTGAGCTCTGTCTGCACTCAGCTTTGAGGGCTGGTGGGTAATCTTAATACGACGTCATTTCCGTGTAAACGTTGACTCTCTATTACTCGGAAGCTGAGATGCACCAGCAGCTCTCGTGGCCTCAACCCTTGGGCCGAGAGCCTAGTCCTTAACTGAGAGGTTTTTAATGTGACCTCAGGCTTGTCCCACGTCCACTACCTCCAACCTTCCTTTGCTGCGTCTCATCAGTTCCTCGGTCTTCCTCACTCCGTGCCAGCCTGCAGAAGTCCGGGCATCACAAGGAAGCGAGTCCTTCAGCAACAGCATGTACAGTCAAGGGGTAATTCCTGGCGTGTTTCTCCTTTGGGGGAACTCAGGAGAATTATTCGCCCGAAAAAATGTAAAAAATACAAAACAACCCCAAAGACCCGGGAGACCAATGAGGTAGACAACTTTGGAGCATTCCCCGGTGCAAGAGAGAGCGTCACCCTAAAGTTTACCCAATCCCTCATTGAATAATTTAACTTGAAAAGAAAAAAACACTTTTTACTCAGGAGGAAAAAATAAAAAGGTCAGTAGGGCAAAGGTTTCTATAGCAACCTGGCAGCCGTACCTCTTGTAACCTATGAAATCATTACATTACGAGGTGCAACTGGGTCAGAGAAGAGCCTTACGGGAATCGGCTGACCAATGGTTACATAACTGGAATAAGTGAAGGTTAAGGCCACTCACCAAGGAGGAGGCGAGGAGGTATTTAAAAATGCCCGAGGCCATGTCAGTCTGCCCTGCCGCTGGGAGGGCCTGCGACTGGGGAAAGGCTGTGGGGACTGGGATTATCTGTGCTGTGTGTGTGTGTGTCTTCGGGATTGGGGGGGCGGGAGGGGTCCCCTAAAGAACAGAAGAACGAATCCTGAGAAAGCCGAAAGGCTAAGGCTTGAGTCTGAAAAGCCTGGTGCTACTTGGTTGGACTAGGTGATTCCCTGACGATCTGCTACCCTGGGGAAGAGTCGGGCGGGCCTCTTTGGTTTGGAGGTGAGGAGGGTGGATGAAACCACGCGTGGGCAAGAAAGGGCTGGAAGACCAGGATGTACGTGCCGGTAGGCACCCACGCACGAAAACCAAAAACCCAAACCAGACCTACGCTTGGTGACCTGAGGGTTTACCAAGGCTAAAAGGGCTAATCTGCCCTCATTCTCCCCCATTCCACGACCTATGACAACAACCGTAAGGTCCCACTATGCCTACAGGTGTCAGGTAGAGAGAGAACCGATGACTGGGGCACCTGGGGGGCTCAGTCGGTTGAGCGTCTGACTTCGGCTCAGGTCACCATCTCATGTCAGGCTCTGTGCTGACAGCTGAGCCCGGAGCCTACTTCGGATTCTGTCTCCCGCTCTCTCTGCGTCTCCCCTGCTCTCTCTCTCTCTCTCACTCTCTCTCTCTCCACCCCCCTTCCCTCTATCTCTCTCTCAAAAATAAATAAGCATTAAAAAAAATTCAAAGGGGTACCTGGATGACATAGTCAGTTAAGCATCTGGCTCCTGATCTCGGCTCAGGTCATGATCTCACGGTTCGTGGGTTCGAGCCCCGCATCAGGCTCTGCTTGGGATTCTGTCTCTCCTTCTCTCTGCCCCTCCCCTGGTTGTGCTCTCTCCCTCTTAAAATAAATGAACTTAAAAAAATTTTTTAATAAATAAATATACATTTGGGGGGGAACCCCTGACGATTAATACAGAGACCACTGGAAATACATACCCACCATTTAGTTTCTTTTGTCTCAGCGACACCAGATGTAAATAGATGAATCAACCCACTTTCTTTCAGTGTGGGCACCTGCAGACCGTTATATAAGGTAGCCATCTGATTTTACTCCTGCCGATAAGAACAGGATTCGACTTAGCGAAATTTGTTTCCAGCCTGGGTCATACAATGAAGGGCACGTGTGCGCGCACACACACATACACACACACACATTCTCGCATCTCAGGACCCACCTCTGCCCTCCCCACCCCGCACACAGCACACTCGGACGCCTCCTGTGTTGTCTGTGATCGCGTTTGTCCGAGAGAGGGTAGGAGTGAAGACCGAAAAATGGTTAACTTTGTAGGAGTGGCATCAGTCGGGGCTAACAATCAGAGCTACTGCACTCAGGCGTTGGCTCTAATACTGAAGTCCAGGGTCATTTCCAACTTGCTCAGTGACCTTCAGACTTCTGTGAGTCACAGCTGCAGCTGAGTCATAGTCAGTAGGAGAGAGACTATGTTTTCCACTTATAAACCTTCTTCCCTACCTCCTCCCATATTTTTCCCAGTTACTCGAGGAAGGAGCTTCGTCTTCTGTTGCTATTATGACCTGAATGTATATAATGGCTTCGGAGTCACACAGATCTGTCATTTACCATCTGTACGTTGCTTCCTCCGTCTGAGGCTTAATTTCCTTACCTACGACGTGGGGATAAGACAGTACCTCGTGCTATATCACAGGTTTATTGTGAAGTTTCAATGAAATCAATCCCGTAAAGCATTCGTTCAGAGTCCCCTTCGCCTAGTAGGTGCCCAAAGATTGTGAGTCGTTATTAAGTCATTCCCCCAAAGTATTTTGGAAATCTTTTTGGAAATCGGTCTATGATGAGTTGGTTAGTGAGAATTATTTCTTCAGAATCCCATCACCCTAGAAGGGGAGGCAGTGACCGAATCTAATTTCTGCACCTTAAAAACTCAGGACCAGGGCAGGGCGGCTGGTGGGCTCAGTCAGAAGAGTGTGCAACTCTTGATCTCAGGGTCATGAGTTTGAGACCCACGTTGGGTGTAGAGATTTCTTAAAATAAATAAAATGTTTTAAAAAGCTAAATTTCAACCTTAAGCACGTGTAGATCACATCAAAGGGCACGTGCCCCACAAAGCTGAGCATGCAACAGGGACCTCTCTCCGTGGCTCCCCTGTGTGTTGGTAAGGAATGGATTGTGCGTTAACTACCTTCTGCTTGTTAGACCTCTGCTAAGGGCAGAGATATCCCAGGGTTCTCCACATTTATGCTAATGGAATGGTTTGTCCCACCCATTTAGAAAAATGGTGTTGAGGGGCGCCTGGGCGGCTCAGTCGGTTAAGCGTCCGACTTCGGCTCAGGTCATGATCTCACAGTTTGTGAGTGTAGGCCCCGCGTCGGGCTCTGCGTTGACAGTGCGGAGCCTGAAGCCTGAATCAGATTCTGTGCCTCCCCCCACCCTCTCTCTGCCCCTCCTCCTGCCCCACCCCCGCTCTCTCACACACACACACACACACACTCTCTCTCTCTCTGTCTCTCTGTCTCTCTCTCTCTCTCTCTCTCAAAACTAAATAAACATTAAAAATAAAAAACAAAAAAATGGTGTCTGTTACTGTCAGTAGAATGTATCCTTTGGTCACCTGGGTGATCCCGGGGCTCCCTGCACACCTGATGTCCCTCATAGGTGTCTCTTGGTCACTCTGACACACTTGACCAGTGGAACTGGCCAGTCCTCAAACTGGAGGCTATTTTGCTGGTTTCTCTCTTTCGAAATAGCACATGAATCAAGATATTTCTTACTGAATCCCTTCCCTCCCTCTTTCCCTCCCTCCTTCCTCCCTCCCTCCCTCCATCCCTCCCTACCTCCTTCCCTCCCTCCCTCCCTCCCTCCTTCCATCCTTCCTTTCCTCCCTTCTTCCTTCCCTCCTTCCCTCCCTCCCTCCTTCCTTCCCTCCTTCCCTCCCTCCCTCCTTCCTTCCCTCCTTCCCTCCCTCCTTCCCTCCTTCCCTCCCTCCCTCCCTCCCTCCATCCCTCCTTCCCTCCCTCCCTCCCTCCCTCCATCCCTCCCTACCTCCTTCCCTCCCTCCCTCCCTCCCTCCTTCCATCCTTCCTTTCCTCCCTTCTTCCTTCCCTCCTTCCCTCCCTCCCTCCCTCCTTCCATCCTTCCTTTCCTCCCTCCTTCCTTCCCTCCTTCCTTCCCTCCTTCCCTCCCTCTTCCCTCCTTCCCTCCTTCCTTCCCTCCTTCCCTCCCTCTTTCCCTCCCTCCCTCCCTCCCTCCCTCCCTCCTTCCCTCCCTCCCTCCCTCCTTCCCTCCCTCCTTCCCTCCCTCCCTCCTTCCTTTCCTCCTTCCCTCCCTCCTTCCCTCCCTCCCTCCTTCCCTCCCTCCTTCCTTCCCTCCCTCCCTCTTTCCTTCCCTCCCTCCCTCTTTCCCTCCCTCCCTCCTTCCCTCCCTCCCTCCTTCCCTCCCTCCCTCTCTCCTTCCTTCCCTCCTTCCCTCCCTCCTTCCCTCCTTCCCTCCTTCCTTCCCTCCCTCCCTCCCTCCTTCCCTCTTTCCCTCCCTCCTTCCCTCCTTCCTTCCCTCCCTCCTCCCTTCCTTCCTCCTTCCTTCCTTCTCTCTCTCCCTCCCTTCCCTTCTTCCCCCCTCCCTGCCTTCTTCCTTTCTTTCTCCTTTCTCTCTCTTTCTTTCTCCCTCTCTCCCTTCCTTCTTTCCCTCATTCCCTTCCTCCCTTCCTTTCTTTCTTTCCTCATTCATTTTTTCCTCCAAAGAAAGAAAAGTCTGCAAGTGAGTTCCCATGCCAAGTGTTCTAAGTCTTCCCTGCGGCAGGTTCAGAAAGCCAACAACCAGGGCTGGTGGTGCTTTGAACACACCCCTCCTCCCTAATCAAAATGACCAATTTGTCACATAGCCTTTCGATCCCAGATTACAGTCACAAGAAATCGACAGGCTTCCAGGCTCCGAAGGCAGCTTTTTTTTTTTTTTCTTTTTTCAGAAACAAATCTTCCGTATTGGTTCGTGCACACATAGCCAAAGGCAAGAGCGGGGAGGATGTTTTAATTGCGCCAGAATCAATCATCAAAGAACCATTGTGTGGGCGCCTCCGAAGCACCCCTTGTTTTCTAAATGCAAAGAGGAGAGGCACATGAATGTCCTTAAGGCTTGGGCTCAATGGCCTCCTTTGGCAGGCAAATGACGCACTCGTCTGCGCTAACCTGCTCCAAGGGGTAATTGCGGGACCCCTGTGGGCGGCAGACTACAGCCAAGAGGGAGAAGGGGCTGGTGAGGAGGCTGTGCAGGTTTCCTCTAATAACCTCGGGGACATGTTTTTAAATTGTAGGATATAATTGGCATGCAATGTCACATTCGTTTCAGGTGTACAACCTAGTGATTCGGCAGTTCTCTACGTTACTCGGTGCTCGCTGCAGTGACTGTAGTCGCCATCTGTCCCCTGTCCAGAATTATTACAGTGTTAACGATTGTCTTCCCTCTGCTATACTTTTCACCCCCGTGACTGGTTTATTTTAGAACTGGAAGTTTGCTGCTTTCCTCTGTAATGGCATTTGTTTGACCTTAAACAATAGCAGCTAATATTATTGACCATGCCCTATGTGCCAAGAAGTGTGGTAAGCACTAAAGTGCATTATCCTATTTCATCCATAACATAATGCTAAGAGGTGGGTACTTATATTCCCTCATTTTAACATTATTTTTTTTAATTTTTTAAACATGTTTATTTTTGAGAGAGAGAGAGAGAGAGAGAGAGAGAGAGAGAGAGAGACAGAGCGTGAGCTGGGGAGAGGCAACGAGAGAGGGAGACACAAAATCTGAAGCAGGCCCCAGGCTGTGAGCCATCAGCACAGAGCCTGACGCAGGGGTCGAACCCATGAACCCATGAGATCATGACCTGAGCCGAAGTCGAATGCTTAACTTACTGAGCCACCCAGGTGCCCCTATTTTTTTTTTTAGTTTTTAGACAGAGAGAAAGAGAGAGAGAGAGAGCACAAGCAGGGGAGAGGGGCAGAGGGAGAGAGAGAGGGAATGGGGGACAGGCAGAGAGAGAGGGGAACAGAGGATCTGAAGCAGGATCCATGCTGTCAGCGCAGAGCCTGATGTGGGCTCGATCTCTTGAACCATTACAACATGACCTGAGCCTCCCAGGTGTCCCGAGACAGAGAGAATCTTAAGCAGGCTCCATGCCTGACATGGGGCTCGATTCCAAGAGCCTGGGATGATGACTTGAACTGAAATTAAGAGCCAGTCGCTCAACCCGCTGAGCTACCCAGGCGCCCCTCCCCCTTTTTATAGATGAAGAGATAGAGGCTTAGAGAAGTCAAGTAACTGAGCCAAGGTTACACACATCACAGCATACCAATCTTTTAATATTTAATTTACTAAAGCTAATCAATCTAAATCCAAGAGGAAGACAACTCTGACTAAAGGGGATGTTTCTACTTACCTGGAATCTATAAGGCAGAATGTCAGAGTTCTATGTACATTTACTCATTTTAATCCTGAGAAGATCATTTCCAGCGTTAAAACTTACAAGTCTGGGACTTCTGGGTGGCTCAGTGGGTTAAGTGTCTGACTTTGACTCAGGTCATGATCTCGAGGTTTGTGAGTTCAAGCCCCGCATCGGGCTCTGTGCTGACAGCTTACAGCCTAGAGCCTGCTTCGGACTCTGTGTGTCCCTCTCCCTCTGCCCCTCCCCTGCTTGTGCTGGCTCTCTCATTCTCAAAAATAAATGATAAAACATTTAAAAAACCACAAAGCAGAGAGATCCGTTTGGAGGCCATTGTGGTCATCTGGGAAAGAAATGACAGTGGCTTGGCCCTACGTGGTGGTAGCTGAGATGCAGATAAGTTGATAGATTTGGGGTATGTTTTGAAGGAGGAGAAAATAGCACTTGTGAAGATGTTGCAGGTGGGGGTAAAACAGTGGAAGGGAGCAAAGATGACTATTAGGATTTTAGCTAGAGCAGGGTGGTATTAAAATGGGAAACACTAATTGGAGCTACAAGAGAATCTGAATTACTGTTTGGGACTATTAGGTTTCAGATGCCATACAAATATGGACATCGATAGACAAGTCTGGAGCTCATGGAAAAAGTCAATTCTGGAGGTAACATTTTGAGAGTGAGCAGCAGCAGCAATATTGAAAGGATGGCAAAGAAGGACGGAAGGAGGGAAGGAAGGAAGGAAGGAAGGAAAGAAGGAAGGAAGGAAGGGAGGAAGGAAGGAAGGAAGGAGGGAAAGAGAGAAGGAATGAAGGAAGGAAGGAAGGAGGGAAGGAAGGAGGGAAGGAAGGAACGAAGGAAGGACAGAAGGAGAGAAGGAAGGAAGAAAGGGAGGAAGGAAGGAGGGAAAGAAGGAGGGAAGGAGGAAGGAAGGAAGGAGGGAAGGAAGAATGGAAGGAAGGAAGGAGGGAAAAAAGGAGGGAAGGAGGGAAGGAAGGAAGGAGGGAAGGAAGGAAGGAGGGAAGGAAGGAGGGAAGGAGGGAAGGACAGAAGGAGAGAAGGAAGAAAGGAAGGAAGGGAGGAAGGAAGGAAGGAAGGGAGGGAGGGAGGAAGGAAGGAAGGAGGGAAGGAGAGAAGGAATGAAGGAAGGAAGGAAGGAGGGAAGGAAGGAGGGAAGGAGGGAACGAAGGAAGGACAGAAGGAGAGAAGGAAGGAAGAAAGAAAGGAAGGAAGGAGGGAAAGAAGGAGGGAAGGAGGGAAGGAAGGAATGAGGGAAGGAAGGAAGGAGGGAAGGAGGGAAGGAAGGAGAGAAAGAAGGAGGGAAGGAGGGAAGGAAAGAGGGAAGGAAGGAGGGAAGGAAGGAAAGAAGGATGGAAGGAAGGAGGGAAGGAAGGAGGGAAGGAAGGAGGGAAGGAAGGAGGGAAGGAGGGAAGGAAGGAGGGAAGGAAAGAGGGAAGGAAGGAGGGAAGGAGGGAAGGAGGGAAAGAAGGATGGAAGG